>CM054410.1:101689896-102114896 GCA_028858755.1 Ara ararauna
TAGGAAGGCCAGGAAACCTCCTTGGATAGATAAGGTACTGCTGAGGAAAATTTGAAGGAAAAAAAGAGGCTTATAAAAGGTGGAAGCAAGGACAGGAGGCTTAGGAAGAATACAGGGATGATGTCCGGGAAGCTGAGGACCAGGTTAGGAAAGCTAAGGCCCACTTTTACATTTAAACTTGGCTAGGGATGTTAAGGATAAGAGGAAGGGGTTCTATAGGTGCATTGCAAATAAAAGACAGACTAGGGACAATGTGGGCCCTCTCCAGCAGGTGTCGGGAGAACTGGCTACCCAGGATTTGGAGAAGGCTGAGGTTCTTAAGGACTTCTTCGCTTCAGTCTTCACCGGAAAATGCTCTGACCACACCACCCAAGTCTTGGAAAGCAGATGCAGGGACAGTGAGAGTGGAGATCCTGGGCCCACTGAAGGAGAGGATCTGCTTCGAGACCATCTTATGAACCTGAACGTACACTAGTCCATGGAATATGAGGAAATCCGTCTGCGGGTCCTGAAGGAGCTGGTAAATGAAGTTGTTAAGCCACTGCCCATCATATTTGAAAGATCATGGCAGTCAGGTGAAGTTCCCAACTACTGGAGAAAGGGAAATATAACCCCATTTTCAAGAAGGGCAAAATGGATGAGCCAGGGAACTACAGACCAGTCAGGCTCACCTCTGTGCCTGGCAAAATCTTGGAGCGGATTCTCCTGGAAGGCATGCTGAAGGCACATGAAAAACAGCAAGTTGGTTGGTGACAGCCTGCATAGCTTCACTAAGGGGAAATCCTGCCTCACCAATCTGGTGACCTTCTATGATGGGGCTACGGAACTGACAGACAGGGGTAGAGCAGTTGATGTCATCTACCTGGACTTGTGCAAAGCGTTTGACACTGTCTCACATGACATCCTTGTCTCTAAGTTGGAGAGACATCAATTTGATAGGTGGACCACTCAGTGGATAAAGAACTGGCTGGATGGCCGCACACAAAGAGTTGTGGTCAATGGCTCAAAATCCAGCTGGAGGCCAGTAAAGAGTGGTGTCCGTCAGGGATTGGTCTTGGGTCTGGTCTTGTTCAACATCTTTGTTGGTGACATGGACAATGGGATTGAGTGTGCCCTCAGCAAATTTGCTGATGACACCAAGCTGTGTAGTTTGATTGATACACTGGAGGGAAGGAATGGCATCCAGAGGGACCTTGACATACTTGTGAGGTGGGCTGATGCCAACCTGATGAGGTTTAACCATGCCAAGTGCAAGGTCCTCCACCTGGGTGGGAGCAATCCCAGGCACAGCTACAGGTTGGGCAGGGAAGAGATTCAGAGCAGCCCTGCAGAGAAGGACTTGGGGGTGTTCATCGATGAGAAAATGAACATGAGCCGGCTTCAGTGTGCGCTTGCAGCCCAGAAAGCCAACTGTATCCTGGGCTGCATCAAAAAGAGCATGACCAGCAGGTTGAGGGAGGTGATCTTGCTCTTCTACTCTGCTCTTGTGAGACTTCACTTGGAGTATTGTGTGCAGTTCTGGTGTCCTCAACATAAAAAGGACATGGAACTGTTGGAACAGGTCCAGAGGAGGGCCACGAGGATGATCAGGGGACTGGAGCACCTCCCGTATGAAGATAGGCTGAGAAAGTTGGGGCTGTTCAGCCTGGAGAAGAGAAGGCTGTGTGGAGGCCTCATAGCAGCCTTCCAGTATCTGAAGGGTGCCTATAGGGATGCTGGGGATGGACTATTCATTTGGGACTGTAGTGATAGGACAAGTGGTTACAGGTTAAAACTTAAACAGGGGAAGCTGAGATTGGATATAGGGAAGAAATTCTTTACTGTAAGGAGAAGCGGTTGAGTGAACATCCCTCGAGGTATCTAGAAGATGTGTAGACGTGGTGCTTAGTGGTAGAATGGACTTGGCAGTGTTAAGTTAATGGTTTGACTCAATGATCTTTAAAGCCTTTTCCAATATGAACGATTCTGTGATTCTGTAAAAAACATGAGCAATATAGAGAATGGAAAATGAGCATGAATGGCCAGTATTTTTCACAGTACTGGACCTATGAATTTTTATGAACAGGAAAGAGATTCAAACGTTTACGAAGCATCAGAAATACAACTTAACTTATACTATAGCAGTGTTTGCAGAACGCTCATATGCATGTAAGTCATGCAAACACACATTTACTTGACCATATAAAATATGATAGTCACATTCTTCCCTTTTCTGCAGGAATGTTCATAATGCATATATAAGAATAATAATTATCCATTGAAATGGTCACCTGCTGCTTGTCTCTGTTTATATTGGGGCTACCAAGGAAAGATTCAGTTCCTAACTTCAGCAATTCTCTGGGCTGTTTAAAAGAAGTATTCACCGGAAAAAGAACACCAGCTTCTGCTACAGGGAGAAAAGGGTTCTTTTTTTTCTCCCTTCCTGAGTTATGAGTGACACTCAGGAGAAATCTGCAATGAGCCAGATTGCAATCTCCCTCCCACCAAGCAAACCCAGAGCTGACAGACCAAAGCCAGCCACATCATTCCTTGTGTACAGCAGCTGAGCCCAGAGCAGACCCTTGCCACACAGAGTCTGATGAGAACCTGCCACCACAGAGCTTCTGGAATAAGAGATTACAGTCATATGACTTAAACTCTGAAAGTTTCTGACATTTAATAACAGTAATTAAGAGTTTGGATTGGCGGCTGAATCAACAACCCCTTGCAGTTATTGATCAGAAACTACTGCCCTGCCAATCATGGAACACAGTTGACCTAACAAAAGCTGATCTCTGCTTCTAGTACTGTCCCTGTACCACCTCCTTATGGCCTACCTGCCTCAGAAATCCTTAAAAAGATGTGCAGATGCTTTCATGAAAATCTGCTCCTGACAGGGAGCTGTTGGGACACTCAGCGATGGCTGGCTGCTGTAGCTCACTTGGGTATGGAAAAATCTTCAAAGGCCCAAATGGCAGGACCACTGGAGAAGCACCCCTTCCCCCATGAACAGATCCGCCTCTCAACCTGCCACATCTCAGCTGCCAAACCAGAGCAGCTGTCCCTTCTTCCCAGACTGAGACTGCACGATCCTTTCTTTCTATGTCCAATCCAGCCCCAGCCTTGGGTGGCACGGTTTAGTGGGAGGTGTCCCTGCCCCTGGCAGGGGGATTGGAACTAGATGATCTTAAGGTCCTGTCCAGCCCTAAGTATTCTATGATTCTATGATTCTGAGTGAATGAAAATTCAATATTTTCTTTGGAAAGAAGGCTGTTTTGGTAAAATATCATATTGTAATGCTCTATTAATCGATAGATTATGTTGTTGCTATTATCTTACTATTATTATTGTTGTTGTTGTTATTTAGTAGTAGGGGTTTTTTTTAAATATACTACTAGCAGTAGTTTGTTTTTTTTAAAAACCTTTGTCAGATAGCAACATTGCTGCCACTGCTACATCTCAGATAGGAAATAAAGTCTAAAGCCTTCTTTATAATTCTCTGGAACAAGCTCCCCACACCCCAACTTTTATATCATCACATATAAATGTCTTAATTCACAAATCTTTCTCTTGGACTCTGTCTGCCATTGTTAGATGTGTTCAGAGAGTTTTTTACCTTAGTATCTCCTATTTTAGCATCTAGAAGCTCTAAGGTGCAACTAGAAATGTAGTTTAACCAGAAAACTTAGCCAATGAAGGACACTGAAAGCATTAAGCATCCCATAAAACTTGTGAAACCTGTGACTCCCATGAAACAGCCAGGAAACAGTCTAAATCAAAATTTTTCAGAGCTTTATTTTAGAATAGATGTAAAACACTACCAATAAAATAAAATAAAATAAAATAAAATAAAATGAAATAAAATAAAAAATAATAAAATAAAAATAAAAATAAAATAAAATGAAATGAAATGAAATAAAATAAAATAAAATAATAAAACAAAATAAAATAAAATAAAATAATAAAATAAAATAAAATAGAACAAAGGAAACCCACAAAAAAGAGCATGTAATCCATTTTTTCTTACCTGCTGCAGCATTACTAAAGGGCATTTGCCATCTCTACTTCTTCTTTCATTGTCACCTGCCAAATAAGTCCCAGTCAATTAGTAGGGAGTTTTAAAAGAATCACAAGCCAGTGTTCACAGTCTTCCCACTACTAAAGAATATACTTTATCTTCTCTACCTTGTGCCATGCCCATGAGATGCATGCTGCAGCATCTTTCACATCCTCCTTCACACAATGCATCTCTACTGCCTGGTTTAATACCAGGCCCTGAAGAAGAATTAATAGCTACTTAAATTTTTGGACTAACAATGAATAAGTATTTTTAGACTTGGAGATATGTATAGATCTGGATTTTAGTCTTTAGAGATACTAATGTCACATAAGGGCTTAGATGCTTAGATGTTAAAAGAAAATTTGATTAAACTTTAAATTAAGAAATATCTGCAGAAGCAGGTGTCTGTGGAAAGCAGGAGAGAAAGGAACATCACTGGTTATCTTTTCTTTCCTTGAGAGCTCCCCTCTGAGCTGAACCTTCTCAGATGGGACCTGTATGCAATGCACTTCCTTCAGCAGGCAGCTGAGAGTAGTAGGAGCTGGAGGATGCTCTAAATCTGCTCAATCAGCTAATGAAAATTAGGTCTGCTGATGTGCAGACAAACTGAGTGTGTTACTGGCTGAGTGCAGTGAGACTTAGCTATGGATGAGTAAAAGTCAGTATGTTTGCCTCCATCATATACTGCCCAATTAAGGCCAGTCATTATATTTATCCCAATTTAGACCATGTTTCACCTTCCCCTGACAGCTAGTATGACACCAACAGAAGCTCCTACAGAGAGGAAATGCTGATAGGGCTTTAAAAACCTATTTGATTTTTGATCAAATGTGTTTGATACCTTGCTGGTTTCTTGTTGGGCTAGATGACCTTTAAAGGTCCCTTCCAACCCAAACCATCTTATGATTCTATGAGCTCATCAGCTTAAACCAGAACCTTTATGTCCCCTATCTGATCCAATCAGGCTAGAAAGTGCTGTCAACGTGGGAAAAACAAGGTCTAAGCTGTCAATCACTTGAGGGCTGTTCCACCATAACACATTTTAAATGAGAGAAAGGCTGAACTTACACACAAGACCTGAGACTTTAGTGTAACCAACCCAACATTAGCTATTTTGCCATTTCTGTATACCATAATAAGCAAATATTGAGATAAAATCTCTGCTCACACAATAATTTATTAAACAGGGATGGGGCCTACCGTGTAGGTTTTCCATTTTTCTCAATTATTTTCTCAATCCCTAGGGTACAGTAAATTTCCACCATGAACACCAGGCACCTAACCTATGTCCAATTACCCTATGCTAGGGCATGCTTCACAGAAGGAAAATTCATTGCCTCAAATCACTTCAAAAAGACTGGGGATTGGAAAGTTAGTTACTATATTATTGCGAGAACGCTTCCTTTTCTGCACTTCAGGATAAAAGAGACCTTTCTCTAGCATGTGAATTTGAGAAATGCTTTGAGGATGCTCATTGAACGTGACTTAGATGTGAAACAGATACTCAGTTGTTTAGTATCCCCAGGACCTAGTCATTTTAGGCAAAGTGTAGAAACATATACAGGCATCCAGTGACTCTATATTAGCAAACTTGATCCTGCCAAGATCCCCAAGATCTTCAGGACTAAGAGAAGAGTTTCCAAAGTTGAATGTTTTCACCTTTCTGACAAAAATAGCAATAGGTACTAACAAAATTCTTGTTTGCTACATTCCTTGTTGTGCAGTGACTCACGTTGGACCAAGAATAGATGTTTCCGCCACTGATCTTGCCAGGGGATAAGGGTGCTATTGTCTTGGGTGGTAGCTGAGGCCTTGAGTCCACTCTGGATGAAGAAAACATGGTGTTTTCCACTGCTCATGTGGATACACAAAACAAAAAGCTTTTTCATCGCATACTTTAAAAGCTTTTTCATCAAAAAAGGAAACAGCTTGCACAGGAAAGATGCTGCGGAGTCATGTTATTTTGGTTGTATGTTTAGAATTAGACAACTAAATTCCTTGTAAGTCCTACAGCACATGCTCAAACATGGTTTTGGTGCTGGCTATTTCTTCCTTGGAAGTGTACTGGCCCATGATGAAATCTATGTACCTTAGTATGGTCTCTCAACCAAACCATGACTTTTTCATGATTTACCCTTGAAAAGAAATGAGAAAGGATTCCCAAACAGGAGTGGCTTTAACTGAACCTCAGTGAAACAGAAGGAAAGATTCAGGATCCAAAAGATGATCAAGACTGTGGCTGGGCCATAAATGTCCATGCTGAGCATTCTGCTTTCATTTGCTCCTTGTTGCCACTACCTGTGCTAAGGAAATGTAGCCAGCGTGTGTGTGCCTTTTCTTGTGCTGTGAATATACCTTAATCTTTTTGTGCAAACACATCCTCAGCTGTTCTGCTCCTCAGCACTCCATCTGCAGAGATGGAGATGACACCACTTTCCCATCTCAGAGAGCCTGAGAGTGGAGGCCTTCGTGATTTCAGCAGATGGTGCCTTGGAATTTAGGGGAGGAAATCAGCTGGTAATCTGAATTTAGAGAGCTACACACACTTCATTTCATGCATCACATTGGGACAAACCTCCTGGTGCCTGTTCCTCAGGTTGGGAGCCTGCCCAGGGGAGAGCTGTGTAGGTACTTAATTTCACAGAATGGCTATTTCAGTTTTAGGCCCTTTCCTGCACAGGGATGAATGGCTTAATTTCACAAATAATGGCAGAATGCATCTAAAGCAAGACAATTTAGATGGATAGATTTTGGCTGATGTTTAAAGACTGCAATAAATAATCTCCTCACCCATGCCTCTCCCAGAAATCTACATACCTTTGTGCATATTTTATAACAAACCCTAATAAAGAAATAATCTAAAATGACACCTGTTAAAAGAAAGAATAACCCCAAAATGTAGGTTATTGAAATATGAGTGTAATATAGAAAAGATAGCAGTGCTGATATTAATGACCTATCTGTCTCCTGGTGCACTTAAAGAAGTCTCTCATGTATTTTATTTTATTTTTTATTAGAAACAGTATCATTAGCTCTAAAAGATCTTACTGGGAAGGGCAAGGAGAAAGATCTGAATTTTTAAAAGCCAAATTCAGCTGGATTATTTTTTCTTACTTAAAAAAAAAAAAAAGAAAAAGATTTTTCATAAACATTTTTTCCCCTCTGGCTGGAATATAAGGACAGTATATTAAATTCCTGCCCCCAATTCCACAAAAGGAAGACCCAGCTACATTTACATAATAATGTCCCTACTGTGCTTTTGACAGATGGGTTTCATTGACACAGACATACTGTTAGGGGCTTAGCAATAGATTAAAAAAACAACAACAATACAGTGTAACATAATAAAACCATATTGTAATGTACACCATAACTTTTGGCCAAGGTTAAATATCCAGTTGGTGTATGAAAGTCGTATTCCATTAGACAAAATAGATGTCATGCTGCAAAGCATTAAAGATGAGTTGACTGAGCCATTTGTTTTTATTTATATTACATTATATTTTCCTTGATTCTATTTATGCAGCAGGTAAAGAACAAAAAAAGGAAAGAAGAAAGAAGAAATCCTTCAGTCCCCCTTTCTCACCTACACTACTACACAACAGCATTACTGACAGCTAGTGTTTTCGTGTGAGCCTGCCCATGGTGCAGGGTGCTGTACAAAGCCACAAGATCTATCTGCTATAACTGCAGAACTCCCATGTAGGTATACCTGAGCAGGCTGCAAGCTCTTACAGGGGTAGCAAGCCTGTCACAGCAGTACTGAGTTCTCTGAGCAACAGCCTAGTCTGCCAGTACAGCTCAGCCCACACCACTCTGGTCATGTCTGCAGTGAGAACTGGTTCATGCTCTGCTCTGCTTACTATTTCAGAGGCCAGAAAGAAGTACATGCTGCTGCTCACTAGCAAGCTGTCATGGGATTCCAGCTGTCTCTACTCCTTGCTATCATCTGCCCTAAGCCTTACAGAATAAACTGCTTTGTAATATAAGGACTCTTGGAAGGGATATCCAGGTGAATTTATCATGCTGCGACATGTAGTCCTACCACAGGTGTACTATCAACTGCAGTGCTCACTCTGGCTTAATTTACTGGTGGGTCCTGTGTGCTGTCTCCTCCTCATAACACCTCTACAGCTGCCTACAGTCCTCAGTAGATTGCCCAAAAGCCTCTGAAGAGAAAACAGAGCAGTATGTGTCTTATTTTTATTGTTGGTTCTAACCACACACACCCCCCCCCCCCCCCCCCCCCAGCTCCAGCAAATTTGTGCTATTCTTCAGTAATGGTTTTGTGCAGCTTCACAATAAAAGTCATCTACCAAAGAGACAGAGCAGTTTTCTCTGCATGTCTCCCTGAAAGGTACTCTTGGTTGCAAGAGCTTCGCAACCTCTCTTTAATGTCAAGTTATATGGTTTTGGGGGCTTTCCCAACTCCATCAATCTCCCTGATGGCACAGACACTTTGAGTGGAGTGGTGAGGACGGAGCTGATAAACTGCAGCCTCCTCCGGTACTGGACTCTGTCCAATGAGGCAGTAATGCTCTCCCCAGGAAGTGGTTTATGCTCCTTATAAAAACATTTTCCCACCAGGAGGTGGTAGCCAAGATGCACGTGGGGACAGGAACCACAAGGTGTCAAGTGAGGCTGACCTCACTGGTGACACCACCCTTTCTTTAGCAACCAGAGATGAGGAAACGGCCCCCTCGAGGGAGTTGTTCCCTCCGTTGCCATGGCAACACACAGCCAAGGGTCTCATCGTGCTTTGAAGACGCTATTGTGATATCCAATGAAGCCCAAAAACGTAGGAAGAACTGTGGTGGCAATCACAGAGAGAAGTCATTCAGTAGAGAGGAAAGGTAAAGGGAAGGAAATGACATGCCTAAAAATTTTGGAAGCAAATGTTTAAACAATGGTTAAAGTGATCAGTATCTGCCCATTGAGCTAAACACAGCATGGCACAGACAAAGGGAGTTCTTATGTGAAGGAGCTCATAACCAAAGGGGAATAGATTTTCACTAGGAGAAAGGAAATTAATTGCTCTGCTCCACACAGAGGAACCAGAAATGGACTCAGTCCACTCTCCTGTTTACACTTTGTGTCTGCAGAAGAGTGAGGAAATGAATCCCAGACCATCCATAAGGTACAATAAGTGTGTTTTTGCTTTTATTCCACTTCCCATGAACTCCAGAAATGAGCCTGGAATAGTAAGAGGCTATGTTTTATCCAAGCAGTCTGGTGTTCCATTTTCCTCTTTCTTTCATGACAGAGACAGACCTGTAGGTATCTGTCCAGTAAAACATATCATTGGGATGGAAATGCACACAATGAAGTAGACACACTATGTTTTATCTTCACTTCCTTACCTGTGTTATAAAGTATAAGAGGTCACAAAACTCTTTTGCTCTTTTCAGCACCAAATTGTATGCTGCCATAGCACCAGGATCATGTCAGAACCACAACTTGATTTATTTTCCATTCTGGAAGGAGACCGTTTTCCTGACACCACATTGCTGAACTTGACTTCTGACATTCAAAACCACACATGCACACAAATCTGCATTTTGCAAGGGGCTAACATAGCAGTAATCCAAATTATTCTTTATTTATGAGTAGAAGTACATTACATATACCAGAAGGAAGGGGTTTGTGTTTGTTTTTATTTTTTAATCACATTCTGTAGAGGTCATATGTGAAACACAGCTGCGAGAAAAAAATTTTCTCTGTTTTTTATCAGCCTTCCTCATTTATTCTTACAAGATTATACAGTTAACTGTTTTTAATACCCTATTTAAAGCATATCTCCAAATTGTTAATACATTTTTTTTTTTTTTTCTGGTTCAAGTCAAGTTTTAGCCTCCAATTAATGAGGAAAGTGCATTGAACACCAATGCCCTGTTCCAGGGTTGTTGATAAAGTGAAATCTAATTATATTCTGGTCTTTGCACTTGCTGGAGATACTTAGAACTTGTTTATACTTAGAGTCTCAATACAAGGCAAACCGAAATATCATGGTATTGTTTTGAGAACCTGCACCAGCTTTCACTACCTGAAGAATGTGTTAGTGGTCTAGCATCTGTCTGCACAGGCCTGCAGATGGGGAGGAAGAGGGAGGAGACCTTTTCTGTGTTGTGTTCAGTTTAACAAGGGAAAACTAAGTCCAGTCATCTGAGGACAGTGATGCAAAACTTCCAGATAAATCCCCTTCCATGACAGTTATGTGATGCTGGGATTAGCAGCAGGAAAGAATCCAGCCATTCTGATTAATGCATGGCTCAAACTTCCAGGTAAATCTCTTATGAAGTTACATGTAGTTATTCTGTCCAACAAGAGATGGAAAGAAATTCAGCAATATCTAAGAAATACTCTTTGTTTCCCGAAGGAAAGAAAACAGCTTTTGTTTCAGTATCTAAACTCTAATATGCAGTGGGTAAAAAGAGTCATCCATGCAGATAAGAAGATCCTCAGATGCTGCTGCAGGGCTAACTCAATTGCTTTCCTCCTGTGTTTGCTAAAATTGGTACCTCCTGTGCAAAAGCTATGATAAACAAATTGCAGTGTCATTCCAAATGCACTATCATCATCATCATCATCACAGGCCTCCTCCTGGCCACTACAAGATGAAGGCCTGACCTTAAAAATGGAACCCCTGGCTCGGACCAAATGTGACCATTTTTGTCCCTGCCATCTGTCTATTCATCTTGGTGTCAGGCAATCCTGGCTCTGCTCACTGCCCATCCACTCTGAATAGACAAGTGCCTGAAAATGAGCTTCACTTAAATGGAGGGAGTTGATACCAGCCTCAGGAAAGTATTTCGCACATCGCAGTAGGAAAGGGACATTGTTTTCATTCAGATTTAGGGTTTATTTCTTGCTGTGCTTATAAGAAAGGAAATTTTCTTCGTTGGAGGTAATGCAGAATTGAGTTTATTGTATGGGTAGATAGTTAAGTAACAACAGAATGTTTCAGGATGTGATCCAAGCAGAATGGGGCAGCATGGGGCAAGGATTGGAGATAATGGTGAGAAGAGGAAATGGGTGGTTTTTTCTGAGGTAAATACTCAGAAGTAAATCCATAGGGAACATAATAAGTCACTGGAAGGCATTTGGGATTTGTTTTGAAAATTGTCTGATTAAACCATGTTCCTCATGCAGCTAGTAAAAACACTGAACTTTTTTCTTACAACAGATTTTACTTCCTGGAAATTAATGAAAATTTAGAGACTAGCAATTCCAGATAGAAAGAAAATAAAGACCAGTTATCAAGATGCAAAAAGATCTGAATTAATGCCTCTGTTCTGCCATGAGGATTTTTTATAAACCTGGACAAAAGATATCAACCTTTCTACCCAAAGTTTCACAAGTAGAGACCAGTGAAATGGATGTAACAACACTTATTTACATTTCCAGAGCTTTCAAAGGGCACACAAACAGGAAAAATGTAATATAGAGTCATCACTTTTCTGCTGACATTTGGGTCACTTTAATAATAGGGTATGCTGCTCAGGCCCCACATTTTACCATAAGCTCACAGTGGTTGCTATTTCTACCAGGACTGCTGTTGGGCATAATGTGTTGTTTAACCATATGATAATGATCCTGTAAATCTCTTCTGTCCTTGATGCGCAGAGCCGTGCTGTGGCCATGTTCCCTGGAAAAGTGTATCTGATGGAGGACACAGGAAAAAAAGCGCAGGTGTTAGGCAGGTCGGGGACAGCATTTTTTGGGGAAGTATATGAGACAACCCAGGGAAAAACATTCATGGGATAAGAATGGGGGAGGAGAGAAAGCTGCAGTACAGAGAGTAGACTGGAGGACTGACAAAGTGAGCTGTGGGTCCTGGGCAGGAGCGGGGAGGATAGCTCAGACAAGAGTATAATTTTGTGCTGCTTGGCTGCTTCTCCAGATGGAGACTTTTGAGGCCAGGTGTCACTGACAGTTTGCCCTTAAGTGGTGTGCCAGTGTCTGAGATATTTATTAGGTTGGCACTTTTAATCCCTAATTTACAGGAGAACTTAAGTTTGCTGACAATTGTTTAAAAGTCATTAATAACATTTAATGGTGGTAAGATGATCCACTTTTTGTTTTGCCTCTAAGCACCAGTAATGTAGGAGACAAAGCCAGAGTAATACAAAACAGGTGTTACGTTGGTACAAAAATACTGGCATTTTGCTTCCACCGTGATTATTGTAATTTCAGCAATGACTGTGTCTAGACAGCTCAGATGGGACTGGGGTCCATTGGTGATCAGTTATGGAGCAAAACACACTCCCTGGAAGAGCTGGTCATGTAAATGGGCAGGGCAAAGGAAAGGTAGGAGCAGAAAAAAGAAATGCACAGGAGAGGTTTGTTCCAGGAGGCACAGCAGGTCTCTGGCCAAGAGAGGAGCAATATTGAAATCTCCTGATTACTAAACTGCTATTTAATCTACTTCCACAGACTTCTGGCATTGGGCTGGAGCATGATTGTCTAGGGTAGTAGGAAAATAATCAGGACTGAATTTTGGGATGAAGACATACTTCCATAACTGCATTGTGCAGCCCCATGCAGGCACTCAGTAAGGCCACTTCCTTTCTTCAGGATCTTCTGGTGGAGTGTAGTGTTTGGATGGTCATCATGTCAGAGGGAAGGTTTGGGGAAAATTACATGCTTTATATGAAAATACAGGGCACAGAAAGGTCATGAGGGGTCTGATTAAAATGAGAAGATAAATCCTGCAGCCCTGGACAGTTACAGTGAAAATGGTTATATCTCTGGTCTGGTCTGGTTGCAATTTACCAAGGTGAGATGCCAGTTCTTGTCTGAACTTAAAATTATCCTCTCTTTTGAAGAATGCTTATGTTGACCACTGTTCCTCAAAGCCACAGTGTGCAGTATCTGGGGTCTTTACTGGGCAGCTGGATTGTCATAGAAAACATTATATTCTCCTAGAACAGCCCAAATTCATGCGAACAGCTGCCATTCATGCAGCTTGGGGATACTCCCAGGTAAACACAGTTTTGAAGCTCCTATTCTTCAGCAAGTGAAGCTCTCCCCTTTCTTATCCCAGATCCCATAATGAGACCTTTCCACCACAACCCAGTCAAGGAATATTTCTCATAGCAGTAGTCTGACAAGACAGAACTGTTGACTATGTACAGTTGACATTTAATAACTCTGACTACCTGAATGTTGGCCTAAGAGTCTTCATGTGGTGACTTGATTTAGAGGTCTGGAATTATTGATAATATCTCCTGATACCATTTGTGTGCCTCTACTGCCCATCTAAAGCTTTGAATATGTGTGGCTAGGAAACTACAAATTTTAATATGTGAATCTAGGAAGGAATAGGCCACAAATGTGTTAAACCCAAGTGCAGAATTCAGAAAGAAATGGAAACATCACCTTACCAAGGAACTGTGGTCTTGCTGCAAGCCAGTGTACAGCATTTTAGCATGGCACATTACCTAGATTTAGCTGGCAGCTTGTCACTGTGGGGCCTTGTGCTGCTTTTCTGCTGTGACTAATGAGCCTCTATGGCCAAGTGGGCTCCTTGCACGGCTACTACAGAGGAAAGAGAAAGGTTATATCAGAGTTTATGGGGTTGAATAAAGCCCTTGAGGATATAAGCTCACTTTTTCCTCCTGTTGCTGTTCCAGATTTCATTTTACCTTATAAAGGAGAAAATACAACAGCAAAGAAATGAAATTCATTGATGTCTCTGGGCTGCACAGATGGGAAAATGGTGAAACTTTGACAGATTGCACCACATGTGAGCAAGCATGGGGAGATATGGCCTTGGTGTAGGCATGTCATGGGTTCAGCAGCAGCAGTCATTTTTCTCCTTCTTGGTAGCTGGTGCAGCGCTGTGTTTTTGATTTTGGGCCTGGGAACAGCGCTGATAACACCAGTGTTTTGGTTACTGCTTAGTGATGTTTTGGTCTGACCAAGGACTTTCTGAGCCTCATGCTCTGCCAGGGAGAAGGGGAAGCCGTCAGGAAGCAGAGACAGGACACCTGACCCAAACTGGCCAAAGAGGTTATCCCATACCACAGCACGTCATGCCCAGGATGGAGAGCAGAGAGCAGAGACCCAGAAGGGTGGGGGTGCACTGCATGGTCGGGCTTGGTATTGGGCTGGGTGAGCAATTTGTATTCTTTCCTTGTATTTGCCTTATCATTATTATTATTGGTGATAGCTGTAGTGGTCTTGTGTTATACTTTAGTTACTAAACTGTTCTTGTCTCAACCTGTGGGAGTTGCATTCTTTTCGATTCTCCTTCCCATCCCTCCGGGAGCGGGGGGAAGAAAGAGGGGGAAGTGAGTGAGAGAACGGGCTGCGTGAGTTAGAGAGGCTTAAACCACGACAAGGCAACAGATCCCAGGGACTGATTTTTGGTCTTGGTATGCATGATATAAGCAAGCTACTTCAAGAACCAACTTTCTCTTGCACGACTACACATCTATTGTCTCTGCTGTGATGAAGTAGAAAGGAAGACTTTCAAATCAAAGCTGATCTCTAAGAATATGTGTACTTGGCCCAGGGATCATCTTTGTGTTGGGGGGCTTGACTTTGAGATTCCAATTCAAATAACAACAAGAATGATGGTGGAAAAAAGTCTATTTTATTGAGGGAAAAGCACAGTTTAAGTATTTGGTTTTTGTAGTATTGTAGAAATTTGCTGTCAAAACTATTTTTTTTCCTTTCTGCCTGTATAAAAAAATTACTCTGAATGCAATAAGAACAAGGTGTTCTAATTAAATAGATTTGTTTACATCTCATAGCATGAAAAGCTAATTCAGTCTGATATACTGTAGGTTCTTGCACTATCTCTTTCCCACTTCATGTAAATTACCCAGTTTAAGTACTATTTTATTTAAGAATATTTTAAAAGTGGCCTTGATTAAAGAAAAACTGATTTAAGTTCCAAAGTCTTTATTCCTAAAATAGTAGTTTCACTTCAGGGTGCAAGAAGATGTGATGGGGAGAGCAGAAGCAGTACTATATCTACCACAGTATTTCCTCCCAGTTTTATTGCATTGCAAAGGTCCCTACCTTTACTAGTCTCAAGAACTCATAGCCTGTGGCTAGAACACATTTTTATTAAGTGAAGGTTAAAGTCAGGGCCAAAACAGATTCACTGTAATATGCTTACAAACATAATATCCTGACCCAGACCTGTGCCACAGTATCAGCTCCAAAACAGAAGCAAAGACAACTCTTCCTGATTGTAACTGCGTTCCTACCAGTGTAAAGACTTCTGCACATTCTCCACCCAGACAAAACTGGAGAATCCTTAAAGGTGTTTCAATAGGAGTTACGTGGATGATAAACATTGCAGGTAACAAGGAATCCAGCTGCAAAAACAAAGAAATAAAAGTAAATCTCAGCAACTGATATGACAGACCTGGCCATCAGACAATCTTCTGCAATTATATAGAGCAAGGCTGGATGAAGCTGCTGCAAGGAGGAATAATATACCAATGAATTTATTCCTCGGGTTGTCAAAGTGATATCCACAATGAGATAAACAGTAACTTTTACTCCCATTTAGACAAATTTCAGTTCAGGGACAGGTAGATTAGATGACTTGCATCTGAGAGAAGCAGAAACCCAGGGTCCAGTCCATCCTTGCATCAGAAAGACAGCAATGTCTGCATGCAGTATAAATCAAGCATCAACTTTCTGTTTATTTTAGTCTCATCTGTGTGGGTTATAAGCAGTGAAAACAATGGAACAAGTATGGAAGAATATCAGACCATTCAGGATTCTCCAAAAGAAATTCCCCCTGTAGAAACTCAAGAGTACTTGCATTTCCGGAGCCCGGACAATGACACTGCAGCAATACAACGAGGCTCAGAACCCTCACTAAGTAACTGCTGCACCATACTTTCATTGCTGGCACTAGATACGGCCCCTGTAAGCATCTGCATTCATCCTGAAACTGAGCCTGGAAACTAGTGGCAATGCTTGGCCACAGGCTGAGGACTGTCTCAGTCCTCAGTATCCCCAGTCGTCAGAGGTGTACAGTCCCTATGACAGCCATAAGAACACCTCTATTTTAAGACATAAAATTGAGAACAGAAGCTATGATGGCTAGGTATAAAGACAATCTAGTATGGAATGGACACCTCTGTCATATATTCCTCTTCTCTGTAGACTGAATAATCAAGGTAATTTTTAATACACTAAGTGCATTAATGTCTATCTATGGAAGGCATTTTTAACAGGGTTTTTTTCTAAACACTGATGCCTATATGGAATTGAAAACTGTGCTAACTTCCAAAGTTCTTTTTTTGAGGGGTAAGAAAATTGTTTTTACAAGTTCTCACTGTGCTCCAGCTCTCTGGCAGCCAGAGTTGCAGGAGATGTGGGGATGCTAAGCAACTTGGGCTTGTGCCTCCCTGGCAGCTGGAGCTGTAGGGAGTCTGGGAGCTGGGCAGGAGGTGGGTGCTCAGCCCCTGGCCCCCTGCCTGCTGCAAGGCTCCTGCTTTTGTCAATTGCCTGTCTGTGCACCAAAAGTTAAATTGACAAGAACCTTCTGGGGGGGAGGATAAAGGGAACAGCCAGGGAAGATCACAGACATCTCTCCAAAACCGAAAAAAGAACTCAAAAGAAAAAAGTTAAAAAAAAACCTCAAAATTGTCACTGACATCGAAAATTCCCACAGAAATTTCATTTGGCTGAAAAGAGCATATTCAACCATGAAATTGTCCCAATGGGCAAGGGAAGAAAATTAATCATGGAGAACTCTCCGAAGATCTGGATGGTCCTGGTGAAACATGCCCATCACCTTTCAGGATAATGATCAGCACTTTCTGAGAGACACTTACCACCTTCTGAGGATTTTGCCTTAAGTTTGTTGTGACTCTAGAAATTAGGCATACAGAGGGTAAGAACTCCAGGGAAGAGTAATTTTCACCTTTCTGGTGCTTACAGCATGATAAAAAACTTTCCTCCGTGCTTTTGAATTAATTCCTCAAAAGTTCCAATGCCTGCACACCCATTTGTTTCCTCATTGTTTTCATTAAACAAGAAAGGCGAGCTTTATTACTGCGCAAATGAAAGCATCACCAGAAGATAGATACTTCCCAGATTCTTATTAATCTCTAAGACTTATGAAGCTGCCTAAATTCCACAGAAATTAACATACTCTACAGATTTCTTCCAGCAAGTCACTGAGTCCTTGCTAACCTATCTGGAGAAAGAAGGGAAACCAAAAAAGCAAAACCAAAGGAGAAAAAAATCTGTATTATTAGGAGGTTGTTGCAAGTCAAAATGTGCATGTGCATTCATGTCTTTGTCTACGGACACAGGGCAAGGCTCTGTGTTATGGTGTGTTACAGCACCATTATAGTAATTTACTATAGAGTGTGGTTGCATAGGCAGAACTGTGTGCCACAAAGGAGAGGTCATACTAATAATTAAAGTACAGTTGGATTTGCAATTCAAAATAATTTAAGACTAATCTCCAAAACTGCTTCTGTGCAAACTAATCTAGTAACACATTAAATGTGTTATTTTCCCTGCTTTTCAGTGTAAGATTACCTGTGCCTAACTGCATACACACTTAATGCCTGTATTGTAGCAGTATTTAATATCCCTAACAGAGACGAAGGTCTCATAGCAGTAGCTACAATACATGGGACAGACCCTACCACAAACATAACAGTCAACAATGAACCCAAAGGGAGAGCAGATAGGCAAAATGACTTAATCATCCAGGTCAGAGGCTGAATATCCAGTTGACTACTCAAACCAGAGTATTCTACCCCTAACACTTAAAAAATCAGAATAAAAGAGAGAGAGATAAGAGATAAGCCATAAATAACAATTAGGGCAGAAGAGACTTGTGGCACTGGCAATATTCTGAATATCTTCTGCTCTTTTCCCGTGGCAAATTCTACGGTTTGTAGCTTTTAGGTTCTTGTGTTGCAGGGATCCAGTTAAATTACATAAAGATGTTGCGCAATGCTGGGAAGGTTTTCATACTCTTGCTATTTTTTCCCATTTGAAGCAGATGTTTTGCTAATTTTTGAGATGTAAATGGATAGAACAAAGTTTCCTGAAACAAGAGGAGACTGAAGTACACATTCCTTAAGGTTCTTCTGAAGCCTGCCTCCCTAGGTGCTACATTCCAGTTGACACTTCGATTCCCAAAAGTCCTCACCCACTCTTCTAACTCTTGACTATGTATCACGTATTTACTGCAAGTCAATATTGGTTAGCTAGTGAATGTGAAACAGAGAATGGGAAAATTAAAGAGTGCTGATTGCTGAACACCCTGTTCCTGGCACAACAGCAACAGCTCACTGAATCACATGAGGTGTCTCAGGCCTCTCAGTGACTGAGTTGGCGTAGACAGGTCTGTTACGGATGCTGATCACCAGTGGATTCAGTTTTGTGGTCAAAATGCTAAGACTTAATGTCCTGGGTTCAGTTTAGGTAGCTTAGGTTAGCACCATAGCCTATACGGGATGCCTGATAGGAGCAGGGGCATGGAGAAGCAAAAAAAAAAAAAAAAAAAAAGCACCTGACTTAACATCATTAAAGAACAACATATAACATACCTTTGAGAAAGGATTAGGAGGGCCTGTGGTCCACTGAGATGGTATGAAAATCATACCTTGTGTATTCACAATCTATACCTTTGTTTATTTGTATCATGCTGAGATACTTCAGCACGCTGTTTAGTTTTTCATAGTAAAGTCACACTGGCAACAAAGCCACACATTGGGTGACCTGCGACATAGTGTGTTGCTGTTTGTTCCTTGAAGTGCCATGGCAGGTTGGAGTACTTGTCTGAATATTGGTTTTGCAGAGTTCCTCCCTCAACTCGTCTAAGTACCAAATAGTCTGCACATGTTTTCTCACAGCCATCTTCCTTGGCTGGTGAGTAACAGAAGACCACAAGTGATGCACATCAATTGCCTTCTATTTGCCCCATATCAGGAGAGCACAAAGACATTTAGGAAAATGAGCTGATCTGCAGCAACTTAGAGTCCGGTAAACCTACAGCTTCAGAGCTGAGCTGAACTCTTTCAGATGAAAATCTTAATCCCTTGTAACTAATTTAAAATTATTTCTGAAGAAATGAGAGACAATTCTTTGGTTGCCCTCTGTTTTATGGTTTGATTGTGGGGTTTTTTTTTCTGGTTTTGGTTTCTTTTTTTCGTTTGTGATGTTTTTTTCTTTCCTCTTCCTCTTCCCCATTCTCTTTGATTTTGAGTTCCTGGGGTTAGCATTTGCAGTGTTCCTTCTTTAACAAAAAATTCCAATGTATACATATTGTGTTCCTTATTTATGCTTCCCCACTACCCAATTAACGTCACACTAAGTTATATACTTGCAGCAGATTTAATTCCAGACCACTGAGCTGTCGCTTTTAACCCTCTGCATGTATGTCCCCAATATTTATGAGAATCTGTACTTAAACAAGTAATGGGAGATTTCTACAGGTTTTTTTACAATTCATTTTGTTATAAGAAGGAATATATTCCTCCACTGAAATCTGTGGGATAGTTCCAAATACATACATAAGGATTTTGATATTTATTCAGTTCTCAAGGTTTTAGAATAGTTTTCCAAATCCCTATTATGCTGTTAAGGAATGAAAATGGATGGATCTATGGCTAGAGTTAAGCAGAGATCTGGGCTCATTTCCAAGCTCCATTGAACTCTTCTCAGATGACCTTGAGCAAAGCACTTGAGGTGTGGTCCAGAGTGTTTATTTCAGTGTCCAAATGGTGCTTTGAATGAACTTAAAACCTTAAATTCCAGGAAGCTGTTTTCAAGGGATTGTCTAAGCTTGGAAACACAAATCTCACTGCAAATTTCTGTGATGCCTGAGCTCAGGAAGTACAGGACGGTCATGAGTTGCTTGCTCTGAGGCATCACAGTGCAGTCGGGCCCATCACATACATAAACTTCATCAAAGAATTTTTAAACATGAAATGCCTCTCAATGCTCTGTTATTCAAGGTGCACTTTAAAATGTAGTTGTTGTCCATATCAAGGGAAAAAAAAACCCACACAAACTAATTGGGACAAACTGGTTTGTGCCTGTATTTTCTGGATAGTTCTGTCTGCAGCCTTTAAGTTTATCACTTGGAATGAAACCAGAGTTCAGCATCATTCTGCTTTCAAGAACTGGGCATGTGAGTGGACTGTCCTCTCAATAACATTTTTGATATCTTGGAGAGAGACCTTTCATCTCCCTCCTGGTAGGATGAAACTATCTCATACTCAGAGCGATGAACAGAAAGTTCACTCCAATGCAAAGAGTGAGCCATTTTTACAGTGCAGGTTTATCCTAAATAAAGTCTACAGGTGGTAGGTAACTCTTGAACAGTTCCCACAGAGCCTCTGACATGAGAATCGGGAGCTTTCCCTACTTAACAACCAGCACAGAATCAATGAAGTTGATTTTTGGCCATTATGATGTGAAAGTGAGTACTCTGAGTCTTGTTTTTAAACTTTATAGCTACATCTCTTAAGATATTTCTATATGATGATTTCAAAGGAAGTAGGTTTGGCCCTCTCTCAGTTTCTTTCATGTAGAATGGAAACAGATGTAATTTCACTAAATTCGATAGCTGTTGAAATGAGAAATAGGTGACACTTTAAAGAAATCAAAACCCATACTTCTAAGAACATAAGCAACTTACATAGATAAACACTGCTTGGTTTTGACACCACCAGTTTTCAGAGGACTTTTTTCTGGGGGGAGACACAATTTACCTCAAATTAGGCAAGAATCAACATTTTCAGTTCTCACACAACCTTTCAAAGATTTTGCCCCTTTCATCTTATCTTGTCCCACGTATGTTCTGCTTTCTGCACATTTTTAGTATTCATGTGGTGGTTAAGGTCTTTCAATTTCACCAGGCTTATCTGGAGCTTGTAATCATTTCTTTGTATCTCCTTTATTTAATAAGAAAACAAATCATGTCCTGGTGTTTCTTAAAACAAACAAACTATCAAAACACCAAAAAACCCCAAACCACCACCACCAACAAACCAAAAAAACCAACAAACCAACCAATATTTATACGAAATAAAACTAACCCTAAAAGCATTAGCAAGCATTTTCAACAAGGCAAAGTCCACATAGGCAACAGCAAAGAGCTGAAAATTACCTCTGCTTACCCTCTACGCCAGATCAACTGAAGCAGATCTGACTCAGACGCAATTACTTAAGCTTACCAGCATTTCTAAGTGTTGGCATGAACCTCTGGTAATAAGGTTACTCAAATCCTCAGCCGAGTCTGGCCAGTACTGTTAGCCAGGTGAAAGAAGTGAGCCACCATTACTACTTATTCTAGAGCTTTCTCTTAATAACTTTCTTATAGCCGCCACTGATGAGAAAACAGAGCAATCCACATTTCGAAGTTTTGATTGGTATTTCACGACCATTCAGAATGACAAGGCAAATCTCCCTGTACATGAAACTGCTGTTTTTCAAGGAAGCCCAGGAACTGCTCCTTATTTTTTTACACTTCTGCAATTCATCAAAGTTCTGGGCAGAAGAAAGCAGTATGGTTATCTACCCTTTCTAACTAAAGGCAGATGAAAGCATAAGAAATTTTCAAAGATGGTACAAAGGTCCTGTAGTTTTCAATTAATATATCCTAATTAGGAATTTAAAAGTTAGTGGTGTGATTTGGCTCAGTGGTTAAGACGTCTAATTTTAGATGTCCACATGTGAGATAACTGCCCAAGTTCCCATTATAGAGTGTAGAGGTTTCGTCAACACAATTAATGGTTTAGAAAGAGATGAAGCAAATGTCTATATCTGGTCAACCAATAGCTCTCCAAGCTTAAACACCTAGCTCATATGTAAACACCTAAATTTAGACATATAGTAGCTTGAGTCAGTTGCCTGAAAATAGAAGTCTGGCTCCACTTGAAGTGTCCTTGCATTTCAGAGACACCCACACAGAGCTGGCCCATGTGGCACAGGACTTTAGGGAGATGCCCGCTTTTTTGCATCAGCCATGGGAGTCCATATGTCATGCCCTATCACAGTTCAAGTGACAATAACTGCCTGTTTGTGGTCTACTGAAAAAGTCTCCCAGCCACTGAGCTTAGCCTAGATGAGTCACAGGACTTTCAGCTGTCCGTGTACAAATACCTACTGCCACTTGAGATGTTCTAGACCTTCTGTGACAGCTAGAAAGGGCTGGTAGATACTTCATAGGATCAGAGGGATGCTGCACCCAGAAACTAGATTTTGGCCGGAGTAGCGCAGGGCCTATGTTTAAGCAATTGAATTGAACTCCAAGCGTTAAGGTAATAGCCTGAGGCTTCTTTTCATAATCAGTGGAGGAAAATATAGAGAGAAGTTCACACCATTCAAAAAAAAAGGTCAAAGCCAGGTCAGATAATCTGCTCTTCAGATTTCTCTCAGCTCTGTTTCTAGTCTGGGAGACGGAGTTGGTAAAAATGCAGGTTGCATGGGAGTCAATGCAGCATTCTAAGCAGCCAGCACACATCAGACTTCTAACAAAATTCTCAGATATACCATATGCATTTATACTGTCACTATATGCCTTTCAAACTCTATTACCAACAACTGACTGAAGAGACTGACACACGATGTGTATTACAAACATCTATATTGGGATGGAATCCCTGGCAACAATGCCCATCAGTATAAAACAAACCACCACATCTTGCAGTCCTGAATAAGATCCAGTGCATAGATAGCATATGACAAATTTGCAGACAGCTTGTTTATGACCAACAGGCCATTTTTTTCTGTGTTTGCTTTACAAGCTAATGTGGTTATACTACATGGAGCTTTTCTCCCAGAATGATCCCAAAGCATTTTGTAAATTGAAAAGATGTAAAGAGGCTGGAGGTGGGGTGCTTGGAGGTGGAGGAAGGGAAAAAAAAAGGTTTTGGCTCTGCTGGGAACATGAAGCCCTTCTCTGTGGGTTAGGAGTTTGTAAGTTAAAATTGGTAAAGGGTGTTGGTAGGAAATGTCAACTGTGAGCAACATCAGGTTAGTTCTTCTCAAATATAATGTGGGATCTTTTAGCAATATGATGTGGCACAGACTGGAAAAGTAGGGCCAGAGGCATTTGCTGTATTTGATTTCCCCTTTGATTTCCCCCTTGATTTCCCCCTAAGCACAAGGTCTGATTCTTGCTGCACTTTTGATCCAGTATTGGCTACTGGAGCAAAAGGGAAGAAAAGGCCTAGCAAACATTTCAACAGTTGCTGCTAAAGGCATTTGCAGAGGCAATCGTATGCCTTATACAATTGATCAGATGTTGGGGTGATGTTTCTTGTCATTTACACGTAGCGTATAATGCAATGCTGTTTAGGTTTCACTATGCAGATTCATACATTCAGTCTGGAAATCCCAGTGCAACTCCCATTCCCCATAATAGCTAAACTAACAGACATCCCTAGGGTTGCTGTGGAGCATATTTCAGTCCATGTGATAGATTGTTCCCCAAATTTCACTTGCCTCGTTGCTGCATTTTACAGGTACTAAATTTAATAAATGCTTAGAATCAACAAATTCCCTTTTTCTTTGAGTTTGAGTGGTCTGTACATTGGTATTACCACACCAAAAGCTCGTACAGCTGCTTTCTGAACAGAGATAATCACCAAAAGAGATACTGCTAGGCATGGCCTTTCAGATTCAACAAATGAAGCAGGAAAGCCTCTTTCTGCAATAAAAATAACAAGGGATCAGAGATCTAACATCCTAAGAGGCAGGTGCCTGAGCGGCAAAAGGGACAAGCTGACTGGCCAAGGGGGTTCTTTTACTGCAAACCCAGGACCAAAGGGTTGTGTCTGCAGCCTGTGTAGCTGGAGGCTGGGTAAAATCAAACTGGATCCAGAGAAAAATCAGAAAAATGGTTTAGAGTTTATAGAGATGCAAGCAGGATTTTAGAAAGAAACAAAATACTGCAGATACACTCACTGCCTGCAAGAAAATGAGGTTTCTTACTCCTTTTTTTTTCTTGGTACAAGGTTTTCACTGCAGGATTTCTGACATGGTGTTCTCATCCTACCAGACAAAACATCTGAAACCACCTAGACCAGAACACAGAAGAACATGAGGTTCTTGTAGGTCTACTGTCTTTTGATTGATAGTTCTGAGGCAACTGCCACAGAAACAGGAAGTCATCTGGGGAAAGAGAAGCTCTCCTGCTCCCAGATAAGGTTGTGCAGGGTCTAAATTAAAACAAATAGTTCCCAAAAGGGGCATCAATGTGAACGTAGCTCAATAGCCTTACTCCAGCAATCAAGCCCAAGGTCTGCACTTCAGCTAGCTCTGAAAGCCCAGTTCCTCCATGATCACCCACTTGCTGTCTTCTCCTGTGACTGCAGGACAGACAGCTTTGTCCACAGTCTCTCACCCTTTACAAACACACCAGCTCTTCTTTCTCCTCGGTTCCCATTCAGTGACCTGTGCTGCAGCAGGAAATGTTATTGCATTGGTGACATTTCCATGTTCAGGTTGACATTTCCCTTTGGAGGAAGTTACTCACTTTACAATCTCTTTTATTTATTGTTACTTTGTCTCATGGGCCACCATGGAGGTTACTTTAACGTAGCTGTAATTAAGGATCTATGATGATAAGGTCTTTTAAGTAAAGATCTGCTATTTTTATTCAACTTTTAAAATTACATACAGCCACAGGGACTGTGTAAACCGTAAATACAGACATGGTTGTTATTCAGAGCTCAGCAGCAGTGGTGTAAATCACAGCAAAAGCACTGTATTTAAGAGAGTCTTACTGCTGTAAATTAGAAATAACTTTATATAATATTAAACATTCTATACATATAAATTTTGGAAGATTGTTCTGAGAAAGAACCATCTTATTGTTTTTTTAAAGATGGATACAGATGCTTTAAGGTCACATTCCAAGTCAGTCTGGTAAAGAAACAGATTTTTATTAAATCTAGGTCACCCAGAATTTTTGATTAATATAATCAGTAACTGATGGGTGAAAGGGTAAGAATACCCATTATTCTTTATTTGTTTTTTGCTTGAAGGCTGAAATAGAAAACTACAGATCTGGAAAGGAGGAAAAGGCATCAGTGTGAAGCTGTTTTCATTATTTTCATTCATTTTCATTCACATATACATACTTGAAATGAAAAGACCTGCAAACTGAAGATTGAAGAAAATATTCAAATAAAAAAGTTAAATTTTTCTTTCATTTGAAGAAGCAGCAGGAAGGAAAGGATTAATCTTCAGAAGGAATTACAGAAAATTGTATTTTGGAGATGGAAAGCCATAATGTTTCATTCTCAAATATGTCAAAATATGGTATCATGATAAAACTGACACTAAAACTTTATTTTTATTCAGATGGTATGTTTTTCTTTTTTTTTTTTTCTTTTCATAAAACCAAAATAAAATTAAAAAAGCAGGCAAAAGTTACAAGTGATAGAATGAGGGGAAATTGCAAGTTGTACCAGGGGAGGGTTAGATTTAATATTAGGAAAAATTTCTTCTTAATTTTCTTCTAAAAAGGATTTTTAAGCACTGGAACAGGCTGCCCAGAGAAGTGGTGGAGTCATCATTCCTGGAGGTATTTAAAATACCTCCTGGAGGTATTTAATAGATATGTGGCACTCAGGGACATTGGTTAGTGATGGACTTGGCATTGTTAGGTTTACAGTTGGACTCCATGATGTTAAAGGTCTTTTCCAAACTAAACAATTCTATGATTCTACAGAAAAAAAATTTACTGGCCTTAGAAATTCCTCGTAAATCCATATTATTCAGTAATTTTTTATAAAAAACAATTATGCTATGAAGCAGTGTAAGAGACAGAGTACTGGACTGAAAGGCTTAGCGTTTTTAATATTCAAATTATGGTGTTCTTATGTAATATTTTTGATCAGTTAGTGGGCCTCTATTAACATATTCAGTTTGAAAAAAGGAAGTGATCCATTACATGTTGCAATAATTTAGCTACTATTAGAATCATAAAAATATTAGTTGGAAGACATCCTTTGAGGTCCCCTATCTTGCTACCCATTTGACATAGGACAGCTGCCAGCATTGTATTAGTCAGAGACTGCTCTATGTACCTGGTCATGAAAGCATGCAAGGATGGAGACTCCTTCAGTTTCCTGGGTGATTTGCTCAGACCAGCCTGAACTGCTAGAGCTGCACCTTGCAGCTGTTTAGCTAGTTATAATATCTGCTACCGACAAGAAATGTTAATCTTTGTAAAAGAAACTTTGTCAAATCATTATAATTAATTTATTATTTTAATATTTTCTAATATTTTTAAAATAAAATATAAGGTTAAGCGAATTAGTGTCACAATCCCTTATACAGGAGGCTGTTTGTTGGTGCTCTTGAGTTCTGTACAGTGAATGATGTGTTAAAATAAAATAAATAAAAAATAAAACATTAATATTATTAAAAAACTTTCCATTATTTGATAGGAAAGCATATAAAATAGAGCCTTCGAGGCAACTTTTTACTGAAGTGTATCTGGTTTCATCATCTCTCTTTGGGGTAATTCAAAGGGGTTTTCATCAGATTTTAGCAGCAGAAGTAATCTCAGGCCAACATTCTCAGACTTAAACCAGTTGTTCATTTTTCAGGAATATATTGAGTGAACCTTACTACTTGGAAAATTTACCCCCTGAGTGGCTTATAAAGTGAATCAAGCTAGAAACAAGGAGAAACAGATTCATGTGTTTTTCAGTGCTATTGAAAATCCAAGACATTGAAACAAAGCCAAATGAAAAAAATGTTGGTAACATTCATCACCCTTTAATTTTTTCCCCTCTTTTCAGTCAAAGCTTTAGTCATTTGAAAACATATTCTTGAGACTCCACATGGCACAAAGACTTTTACAAAAGTAAAGCTTGTAATAGTAAATTCTTATTGAAATCCTGAACCAAACCCTTTTATATTAAAGGTTTGTTCCTGTAGAAATTGCTGACCTTTGGATAAGGTTTAACAATAGCAAATTCTACTTCAGCTGTGAAGTCTTTGGTGCCACCATTGCATTATGTGTTTGGTCTGGATAGAGTTCAGAGGAGACTGAGACCAAACTTTGGACACCAGACATAATCATATTCCCATCATGATCTGATGTCTACTGTTTCTTTATAACCCTCACATCTGTTCTTCCAAATGGCTTACTACAAGTACTGAGAAGAAATGGGCATTATTTATCTTAAAAGACTATTCTGTAAACAGAATCCTTTCTAAAGCAGTGAGAGGGGAAAAAGAGGTCAGATTCATTTACTCTTTGCTTGTCCACAAATCTGAAATGTAATTAATACTACAATTCATTGAAACGGTAACCATAAACAGGGAACACTTAAAAAAAAACCCCAACTAATTAAACAGGTGGACTAAATAAAAAAACCCACTGAATGAATTTTAAAGCAACTTTTGAATGTGCATGTGTTTCTTCTTTAAATCTGCATAAGGAAATATATGGAAACTTGCATTTGTTTGTTTCTACTCCTTTATATTCTTAAAAAAAAAAAAAACAAAACAAAACAAAACAACAAAACACCTCAGATCTTCTGGAAAAGCCAAAAAATTTTCCCGCTTTTGATTACATTAATCAAAATAATCTCACCAGTTCCTTGTGCACATTTCACTTCTTTGTTATAAGAACCTGCTGTTTTTCACTGCCAGTTGTAGGATGTAGGATATCTGGAGTAAGGAACTTTTTCCAAAAGATATGTATGTAGTATTTAACATACGTGGACTATGGCTTTTACTTGGCAAGGTAAATATCCTCACCATCATTGTCTTAAGAAAAAAAGGAGATAACAATCACCTGAAAATAATAGAATGAGGAGGCATTATAGAGAACTGCAGCAGCTGCAAAACCTTACAAGGTGCAGTTCGTTACAAACCATTAGTTTTAAAGGGACTGCAGCTGTGGGTTATTGTTGAGGTGACTGTCTCTGTCTCGAGAGGGGATGCCTGCAGTGCCTGATCGGGGGGAGGCTCTGCGTCCAGGAGATACAACTCGAGGCAGCGACGTGCACCGACGGAGCCCCAAGTCCTCAACAGGGCTTACACAGCAGGCGGCAGCTCAGCGGACGAGAGCGGCTGACTCAGAGGGGGCGGTGCCAGAAGGAGTGGCACCAGCCCTGACTGGGTAAAACCTGCCCAGGGAGCTCGAGTGACCAGGGCAGGTTCGAGGCAGTTCGCGTGAGCAGGAGAAGCGGGATGGTGAGCACTCGCTGTATGAGCAGGGTCTGGTCTGGGAGCTCTGCTCTGGCTGCCCCGGCAGTGGCCAGTGTAGGCACTCAGAGCTGATGAGAGGGGAGGCTGCAGTGCAGAGCTCAGGGTGTGGAGAGAGCCTGCACTGCTCTCCTGAGGGGAGGGTGCGCAATGGGCAGGGCTGCACTCTGCATTCCCTGGTGGCGGTCCTCCTGCAGCAGGTGGCTGAGCTGCGGGACGCTGTTACTGGGCTGAAAGGTGTCAGGGAAGCTGAGGGGAAACAACGCTGCTTACTCCAGTACCAGCTGTGCAGGGGCCTCAAGCATCCACTGTCGCTCATGCAGGAAAGGAGGCCGCTAACCCAGGAAGCTGGGAAACTAACAGAAACAGCCACCAAAAAAAAGGAGGAAGAAGACAATTAAAAGCAAGGGGCTTCCTCCTAAATCTGTTGTCCCCACCCAGAACTGCTTTGCTGTCCTGCAGGGGGCTAATGAGGAAACACACTCCCACCCGGAACAACTGGTTGATGCACTGGTAAAGAAGATCACCACTGGTGCTGCCAGGAAAAAGCAGAGGGCCGTAGTAGTAGGGGACTCTACTCTGAAAGGAACAGAGGCACCCATCTGTCGGCCTGACTCGGGCTCAACGGAGGTGTGTTGCCTACGAGGGCTTGGATCAGGGATGGTGCAGAGAAGCTGCCTGCTCTAGTCGTTCCCACTGACTATTACCCACTTCTAGTGATCCATGTGGGTGCTACTGATATAGATAGCAGTAGCCTGGACAACATAAAAAAGTACAACAGAGTCCTGTGAGAGGTGGTTAGGGGCTCTGGAGCGCAGATTGTCTTTTCATGAATTCTCCAGGATACAGGGCAGGACCTTAAAAAGGCTAGGAGGATTGGCCAGGTTAATAAATGGTTAGAAGGGTGGTGCGGTAGTCAGGGGTTTGGGTGCCTTGAACATGGGACTCAATTTAGTAGGCCAGGTCTACTGGGGGCTGGTGGAGCTGGTATGACAAAGAAAGGAAAGAACAATTTTAGTAGGAGGCTTGCCAGACTGGTCAAGGATGCTTTAAATTAGATGTGTTGGGAGAGGGGGGCATCATTCCATGCCAACACACCCAGTCACTTGCCAGCACCTATAATAAATACTTGAAACAATGTAGAGATATTCCAGCTGCTCCAGCCAATGAGCGGCTTCAATTGGAGCTCGACTTAGATTCCTCTAAAAATGCCAGTAGCATGGGGAAAAAACAGGAGAATTAGAGATGTGTGCATGTCTACAGGGGTATGATATAATAGGCATCACAGAAACATGGTGAGATGGCTCCTATGACTGCTGTGTTGGAATGGAAGGTTACAGGCTCTTTAGGAAAGACAGGCTTGGCAGGCAGGGAGGGAGAGTTGCTATTTATGTTAGGGATAGGCTGGAGAATATGGAACCCTGTCTGGGGACAGGTGAACAGTCGATAGAGAGTTTGTGGGTCAGGGTTACAGGCAGAACAGCAATGTGAGACGTTGTGGGGATCTGTTACAGACTGCCTCACCAGGAGTACTTGGTGGATGAAGCGCTCTATAGACAGATAGGAACAGCCTCATGCTCGCAGGTCCTTGTTCTCATGGGGGACTTCAACCACCCTGATATCTGTTGAAGGGATGGTATGGCCCAGCACAAGCAATCCAGGAAGTTCCTCAATTGTGTGTAAGACAACTTCCTTCTGCAAGTAATAGAGGAGCCGACAAGGAGAGGTGCCATGCTTGACCTCGTCCTCACCAACAGGGAAGGGCTGGTTGGAAATGTGAAGCTCCAGGGCAGCCTTGATTGCAGCAATCATGAGATGGTTGAATTTGAGATCCTCAGGACAGTGAGAAGAGTGTGTAGCAAGCTCACTGCTCTGGACTTCAAGAGAGCAGATTTGGCCTCTTCAAGAATCTGCTCAGTAAGATTCCATGGGATATAGCCCTAGAGGGCAGGGGAGCCCAAGACTGTTGGTTGGTATTCAAGGATCATCTGCTGCAAGCTCAGGAGCGATACATCCCAACTAGAAGGAAGTGCTGCAGGAAGGACAGGAAACCTCCTTGGATGGATAAGGAGCTGCTGAGGAAAATTTGAAGGAAAAAAAGAGGCTTATAAAAGGTGGAAGCAAGGACAGGCAGCCTGGGAAGAATACAGGGATGATGTCCAGGAAGCTGAGGACCAGGTTAGGAAAGCTAAGGCCCACTTAGAATTAAACTTGGCCAGGGATGTTAAGGATAACAGGAAGGGATGCTATAGGTACATTGCAAATTAGTCTTCAGTCTTCACTGGCAAATGCTCTGACCACACCACCCAAGTCTTGGAAGGCAGACACAGGGACTGTGAGAATGGAGACCCTAGACCCACTGTAGGAGAGGATCTGGTTCGAGACCATCATAAGAAACTGAACGTACACAAGTCCATGGGACATGGTGGAATCCATCCACGATTCCTGAAGGAGCTGGCAAATGAAGTTGCTAAGCCACTGTCTATCATATTTGAAAAATCATGGCAGTCAGGTGAAGTTCCCGACTACTGGAAAAAAGGAAATATAACCCCTATTTTCAAGGAGGGGACAATGGATAAGCTGGGAACAACAGACCAGTCAGCTTCACCTCTGTGCCTGGCAAAATCTTGGAGCAGATTCTCCTGGAAGCCATGCTAAGGCACATGGAAAACAGGGAAATGGTTAGTGACAGCCAGCATGGCTTCACTAAGGGGAAATCCTGCCTGACCAATTTGGTGGCCTTCTATGCTGGCGCTACAGAACTGATGGACAGGGGTAGAGCAGTTGATGTCATCTACCTGGACTTGTGCAAAGCGTTTGACACTGTCCCACATGACATCCTTGTCTCTATAGTTGGAGAGACATCAATTTGATAGGTGGACCACTTGGTGGATAAAGATCTGGCTGGATGGCCACACACAAAGAGTTGTGGTCAATGGCTCAATGTCCAGCTGGAGACCAGTAACGAGTGGTGTCCGTCAGGGATTGGTTTTGGGACTAGTCTTGTTCAACATCTTTGTGGGTGACATGGACAGTGGGATTGAGTGCACCCTCAGCAAGTTTGCCAATGGCACCAAGCTGTGTGGCTCGGTTGATATGCTGGAGGGTAGGAATGGCATCCAGAGGGACCTTGACATACTTGTGAGGTGGGCTGATGTCAACCTGATGAAGTTTAACCATGCGAAGTGCAAGGTCCTCCACCTGGGTGGGAGCAATCTCAGGAACAACTACAGGCAGGGAAGAGATTCAGAGCAGCCCTGCGGAGAAGGACTTGGGGGTGTTCATCGATGAGAAAATGAACATGAGCTGGCTTCAGTGTGCGCTTGCAGCCCAGAAAGCCAACCGTATCCTGGGCTGCATCAAAAGAAGCGTGACCAGCAGGACGAGGGAGGTGATCCTGCCCCTCTCTTCTGCTCTTGTGAGACCTCACTTGGAGTATTGTGTGCAGTTCTGGTGTCCTCAACATCAAAAGGACATGGAACTGTTGGAACAGGTCCAGAGGAGGGCCACGAGGATGATCAGGGGACTGGAGCACCTCCCGTATGAAGCTAGGCTGAGAAAGTTGGGGCTATTCAGCCTGCAGAAGGGAAGTCTGTGTGGAGATCTCATAGCAGCCTTCCCGTATCTGAAGGGGGGCTTATAGGGATGCTGGGGAGGGACTCTTCGTGAAGAACTGTAGTGAGAGGACAAGGGGTAATGGATTCAAACTTAAACAGGAAGTTTAGATTGGATATGAGGAAGAAGTTCTTTACTGTAAGGGTGGTAAGGCACTGGAATGGGTTGCCCAGGGAAGTTGTGAATGCTCCATCGCTGACAGTGTTCAAGGCTGGATTGGACAGAACCTTGGGTGGCATGGTTTAGTCATAGGTGTCCCTGGGCATGGCAGGGGGGTTGGAACTAGATAATCTTGAGATCCTTTTCAGCCCTAAGTGTTCTATGATTCTATGATTATATGATTTATTGACACTGAACAGCTTTAATGGTTGAGTTCACTGTGTCATTTTTGTTGAATTGAAGTTCTCCTAAGCTCCTGTTTAATCTTGTATCTTGGTTTCAGCTGGGACAGCACACCTCACATATGGCATAGTCTCTAGACCATCGTCATCTCTGATAGCTGTGAGGCTGGTATGGTGACTACATGTCTTAGCTTCTGTGAAGAGTCTGCTCATAAAGAGAAGTGTATCAGCTGTCATAACATGTGAAAGCTTATGCCACACTTGTGCATTAGACTATACAAGTTTCCTATAGAATAAGTTTTTGAGAAATTGGCCATAGTTCTTTTATTCAGCATACTGGGGTTCACAAATCCAAAACTCTAATGATGCAACTAACATTTTATTTGTTCAGTCAAGCTTTCATAAAGGAGGCAGCTCTGTTTGTTACAGTCTTGATGAATTTTAAGAAATGTTCACCTGTAACACTTTAATTTCCTAGTTTCTTTGTATTTTGTCTCCCATTTTTGTCAGAATTTTCTTTTTTAAAAAAAAGACATGCAAAGCAAAGCAAATGAAAAAACTCAGAACAGAGATCTATAAAACAATTTCTTATTTAGCACCGTATATGTATATTAATTTTTTTTTAAGTACAATATTTGCTATGAAAATTAGCCAGCTGAGCTCTGTGAACTGCAAACCCTGAAACAAAATTTCTGATGCTGTACCAGGAAAAAGATATGTTAATCTTGTCTCTCTTTAGGGGCATAAAACATAGCCTCATTTACAAGAAAAAGTAGGGTGTTTTCTGTAGGGTGCTTCACAGACAAAATAGACAAGCTGCATTTCTTTGTGCCAGCTGGAAAGCACAAAAATGAGGCTACTGAGACTGAAGCAGTAATAAGAGGGCCAGATTCATTAGCTCAGAGTCAACACTGTGCTAACTATGTTCACTCAGATTTTGGTCATCTCAGTGCATGTCAGGAGAGATCTCCCATCCGTTTGTACCACCTCAGCCATTCACAGACCTGTGCTGAGCTATGACTTAAGAAATAAAATCTCAGACAAAACACATCTGAAAAAATGTCTTTTCTGATTTTTAAGATATCAAACGATGGAGAAAACATTGTTTCCCTCAGTAGTTTCTGCTGCTGGTTAATCATCTTCTCCATTGTGCCTAATTTCTAATTTGAATTTGTCTGGCTTCAGCTCCCAGCCATTAGTTCTTGATGTGCCTTTTCCCAGTAGAAAAAGAGCCCATTAATACCCAGCATTCTTCCCCTGTGAAGGTACTGATACGCTGTACTGCAGTCACCTCTCAGTCTTCGTTTTAATAGGCTAAACAGATTGAGCTCTTTAAGTCTCTCTCTGTGAAGCATTTTCTCTGGACCTGAAATCATTTCCATGGCTCTTTTCTGCACCCAGCTCATTTTTTTTAATAAACTCCTTATTTATATTCATACAGATGCCACAATTATACTCTACTATCAGTCCTATGAACAATGAATGCTGAAATAAAATATTTTCCTCACTCCTTCCCCTCTTCTTCCCTATTTATGCAGCCCAGGATTACACAAGCTTCTCTTCTATCAGTGCCACCCTTAAAACTGTCATCACACTCATCCTTTTCAAAGTCTTCAGTTTCCAACATCCTGTGATTCATCCTGTATCTTGGGTGCATATGTTGTACCCATATATATGATTGCATTTAAAGAACCAAACATTGCAAAACTAAGTATCACAGCTTGCAGAGACCAGTTTACCAAGCAACCCAGATGCTTTTGTATGGCTGTTTGGATATTGTTAATATTTACTTTCTGCCACCTAATTGAAGGATAAATACTGTGTCATCTGTGCATTTTATGAGTAATGATTTCAAACTTCCATCTAGTTCCCTGTTTAAAATATTGATGAGCATTATGCCTTTCTCTAAACTCCTATTATTCACTGGTAATTCTCCAATCATAACATTTTTTTCACAGCTGTCAGTTAACCAGTTCTCAGGCTCATACAACATACTGTATGTGTTTTATTGACACTTGAAAGTACGTATCTTTAATCAAAATAGTGTGCTGAAATAAGAAATACTGCAACATATAGCATAGTAGTAGAATTACTTTTTCCAGGCAAACTTGTAAACACTTCCAAAGATACGAAGTATGTTTTATTTTCCAAAAAACATTTATTATTGTTAATGTTTTTTATTATATTCTATCAATTTAATTTTCTATTTGCTGAATGTCTTCTAAAATTTTCCACTATCTAACCCAGAAGTGGCATCTAACTTTTTTTTTCCCCAAAAAAATATCTCTTGCAAATTCACTTTAGCAGGAAGATGGGCAGTTACAGCCCATGCTCAGGTTCTTGATACAAGAATTTCATCCCCCCCATTTGTAAATGTCTATGCCTAGAACTAATGTTTCTCTATCTTTATTAGTTACTACTGGACTGAAAGCTACTTCATTGACCTCATCTGATACAAGCTTTCAAATATGAAAGCTAACTTTGGATAGAAAATGTCTCTTTTTGTGCATCCTCGTTATCATTTTGTGTGTTACCATTTAGTAATGGAAATATTCTACTCTTAGGGTCTCTTTTGCTCCTGCTACACTTGAAAAATTCTCTTTTTTATTGTTCTTAGGCCTGCAAGCAACATAATTTTTCCTTGAGGCCTTTATGAATTTTCTGTATATTTTAACTTCTATTCTAGACCAACCAAAACACTCATAATTGGGATATTCAGTTAATATACTGTTAGTGTCAGCTGTAACTGGTTCAGATGAATTTCAGTTTCCTACAAGCACTGGGAATGTCTCCAGGGCTGAGCCATTCCAGATATAATCTTCCAAAATTTCAATTGCTAATATATCACTTTGAATAAATATTCTAATATATATAAAGTAGGGGTTTTGACTATGATGCTTCTATAGTGTGTAATATGTTCTAAAATGATAAAAATACATGGATGTCTTATGGTTACCAATCCTCTTTTTATTTCTATTTTTGTCCAACCTTTCATGTTACATATGGAAAATTTTCCTACTTGAAACAGCAAATACAGAAGAATTAGATAATTAACTTTTTCTGACTGGGTATAGTGGGCTTTGATTACTGGAAACAGCCATTTGTAAGGCTATCTGGAAACCTGTACCTGATCCACTCATGGCATTTTGAAGAAATCAGCCTCTGTTTCTGTCACAGATGCTAAGTCAATTTGGCTAAATAAGAAGAATCTTCAGATTCCTGCATGATCCTTACTCCTCATCATTGCTGCTTCCCTTAAGGCTCATTAATAAATACTATAAAAAGGGACTATTGGCATTAACTGTCAGCTCAAGGCCAGAAACAACTCTGTTCATTGCATGAACATTGTACTGATAAAACCTTGAGGATACAGCCGTTTGCAAAAGAATTTGATCCCTCTTAATATTAACACAGTATCTCTCCCTAAAATTGGAGTAGAGCAAACCAAAACCTCTCCTGTATTATCCGTTTTTGGGCCTGGCCATTTAAGGTGTTTGAAATGCTTTTATTTTGCTGTGGTAATTTCTTATTTTAGTTTCTTTGTTGCAGAAAATCATTTATCTTTTTGACAAACACAGAAGGTAAAATATGAAAGTACTGAAAAACCCTAAACCTAATGCTCAAACGTGCACAAAATCACCTAAAGGGTAGTCTGAATAGACATTAATTATAAGTCTTTGAAATGTTTGCATGGCGTATTTCTTCTTTCCCTATGTGCGTGCATGTGCGTATTTATATGTATGTGCATGTATTTGTATACATACACATGAAAATATGTACATGCATATAAATACACACAGATTGAATATGCATCAATCTGATGTACCTCTTCTTCTTTCCCTCTTTCCCCATGAACTATTAGGAAAGTTTAACTTTTCTTGGTTAACTTTACCTCTATTATGACTTAAATATATATTTAACTATGAGTAGATCCACATCTGTTTTCCTGAATGAACTTCTATCAGTTATGCTTCTTAGGTTGCTCAGGGAAGACTGTAAAACCTGTGTGTCTTCAAAACTGTCCTGGTCTATATGAAGGGCTGCTTGAGGGGCAGCAAGAACATGGTCTACATTGACAAAGCAACAAGTGAAAGGATATGCAACGGGCAGCAAAAGAGCAGGTATAGAAGATATGTGTCATTTTACCTCTAAGTCTTTCTTGGTACTTTTTCTTTTTACATTCTCAACCTTAGAATGGTTGAATTTTTGTGGAAAAAGCTATGCAAAGTGGGATCTTGCAACAGAGATCATGTGATAAATAGGATGCCTCTCAGGAACATTAATCTGTGCTGGTGCATCCTGATGCAGAATTGGTGTTGATGCTAACATGTCATTTTCCCAAATGCTTCAGAGTCCTTTGGGCTTGCCATGAAGGAAAGGATTTATCTTCTAATCTCAGAACCACTTTTCTCTGTCTGGATTAGCCATGAGCAGGAAAGTCATTAACATTTATGAACTGGGGATTAATAACACTCCAGAGCATATTATGTGGTCTGTTTATCCCTTGCCCAGCCCCTTAACTTGCATCTGAGATACAGAGAAAAAAAAAAAAAAGGTAGCACAAGCCCATACGCACTTGGAAACTTAACTTAATCACAAAATAGCTGAGGTTGGAAAGGTTCTCTAGAAATTGTCCAGTCCAAGCCTTCTGGTCAAATAAGTGTCACCTATAGCTAGTTTCTTAGAACCACGTCCAGAGGGATTTTGAGTATGTCCATGGATGGAAATTTCACAACTTCTCTGACCAACTTCCTGCAGTGTTTCATCACCCTCACAGTTAAAAAGTTTCTTCTTACGTTTAAATGAAATTTCCTATATTTCCATTTGTGCCTATTGCCTATCATGGTGAACTTGCTGAGGATGTGTTGTCCCATCAGTCAATTAGTACAGATTTTAAACTGTACTGACTCTTGACATACACCACTAATAACTGGCCTTCATGGACTTTGCAAATCACAAACCCTGCTTGTCAATAAGAAACAGTGTCATAAGCCTTGCTATAGTCAAGAGAAACAAGCTCAGAGGCTCTTCCCTCATCCAGCATGCTAGTCTATCTTCTCTCCATTGTTGTATCCCATGGGACTCGTCAAAGCAGATCGCTGAACATGGATATCAGGTCAAAGTCCGCTATCCTGATGTCCAGGCTCATGATCATGCTGTTTGCTTTGTTGCCTTCTCTCACAGTCCTGAACTCCACCGTGTTAATATGCCCCTTTGTTTAAGCATAGTACTATTCCTCATCTAGTGTCTACCTCTCTAACTGAAGAGTCAGTCTTAGAAATAATGAATGACAAGTGCTCATCTTCCTGCTAATGCTGGACCTCTTCTGAGATACTGTAGAAGAAATTATTATGAGCCTGATCCAAAGGACATGGAGGTCAACAAGAAGATAGTCAGATTTTGTGCTCTACACATTACATTTGATGACCATTTTTTCAACATAAAAAATAGAGAACATCAAATTTAATCAGTAAAAGGTAAATGCAAATCTAACAAATGAAGGGTATTCTTCTGATTGTAAAGACAAAAAGCTTGATGAGTTGTTGAACTCCTTGCTGCAGGAACATTTGGAGATTAAATATCTCTACAGGTTCATAAAAAGCCCCTCATGAAAGAAAAAGCCATCAATGCTAACACATAAAAAGGCCATTCTTATCTTAGAAATCTGCAGTGGAAATTGCAGTTAGTATTAGAGACTGAAAGATTATTCTCACAAACTGCCACTTTTTTTAATTACCTGGGCATCAACCAATTGTCAATATTAGAGAGACAATCATCATTTTGATGTATTCCAATATGCCAAAATACTGTTACAGAATCCTGATGTAAACTTCTAAACTACTTAGGGCAAAATATATGAAATGCATAGTAGATTTGCCATTGTTTTTGATCAAGTTGGGATTCAGCTCTCACTAATTCATTTTAGGAAGACTCTAATACTTTGATGCTATAAACCAAAGATATGTAGATCAATCCAATATGGCACTGTGGAACAAATTTAGTGTTTCCTACCTGTTAAAAGCACATGCTATTCTAAAAAGAATGGGATACTTTCTCTCTTATCATTAATTGTGGGAGAGATGCACCTTTCTTATCATTGAAATCTTAACTTATTAAAAGAATGAAAAAGTAAAAAATACAACTCCTTACATGAAAATGCCAAGAGTAAATACGATGAAAGAAGTTTAATCATGGTATCTATGTATGCAAAAAAAAAAAAAAAAAAAGAACTAATCCTATCCTGATATGTCTTGTTTGTTTTCCTGTTATTGTTTCTCTTGTATAAGTAATTTTTAGGTCCAGATTAATTTCTGGTGCAAGACTATGAAAAAGCTCTGTGTCAATAGAAGGATAGATTTGTTGGGTAATCTTTTTCATTGTAATCAATGATAAGCCCAGCACTTTACTCATGTTTTTTTTTTTTGAGAGTTAATACACAGAATCTAATACCTCCTATGTTTTTTAAGTCTTTCTTTGTGTGTGCGTTTGGATTTTTTTTCTATTTTATTACTTCTAGTTTCCCTACGGGCTGAGACAAAGGTGTCACTATCGAGAAAAACTTCAAAAACAGCCTAAAAAAAAAAAAAAAAGTGTGTTTCTCCTCATATTGATCAAGATTTTACAGATAGCAAATTTTCTGTTTTATTGGACAGGTAATTGGAATTATTAGTAGCCAGGAGACAACATGTAATTATAATGATGTAAATCACAACTGGATAAAGGAAGAGAAAGAGAAGGCAAAAGGGCAAAAGAGAGAAAGAAGATAAGGACAACAAAAGTAACAGACCATATCATCCATCGTTGTGGAATCATATATATATATGCTTTTATTAACAAATATAGGCTGGTTTCTGGTCCTATTTACTATTGTGTGGATCCAAAATCAATGCAGAGCAATTTTATATTACTACAACTGAGGTCGGAATTAGGATTATGTGGGAGGAGTAAAAAAAAACTTTCCTCTTGCACACTGGGACACTTTCTTGTTCTGCCTGCTTTGTTGGCTAGGAATAGGAGTGGCATTTTCATTTGCATTTAATATATACTAAATGGCAAAACTAAATCTCACTGAGGTTTCTGAAACTGACACGGTTACCTGACAATTCATGCAGTTGTCATCTGGCATTGTATGCTTTTAGTGACAGGGTTACAGCAAACTGTTGTACAGCACCAAGCAGAGTGTGGGGTTTGGTCCAGAACAGCAGCACTGGGTAACAAGGAGTAAATGCAACATAAAGCTTGTTGAGAAAAATTATAGCAAGAAAAGAACCGAAATAAAATACCCAGAAGCCTTCTTGTTCCATGTTGTTATTAGAACAACATCTTTCTTATTTTCATCTATTATTTGCATTTCTGTGCTGCAGAAACAGAATATATATGTGGTAGCAGGATGCTGAGCTTCCTCTCAGCAGAACTTCATCTTATTCTAAGATTCCTGAGATTAATCATTTGATGACATCTGTTTTTCTCCATGGATCACAGAGGAAGTCTTGATAGTTTCTTAGAACTATTCATGTCTAAGAGTAGACGACGTGAGCACCACCTCACATATCTACAAAATTGTCCACTCATGTTTTGACCAATGTAGTTTTAAAAGTGGAGGTTGGCTGCAAATGTATTTTCTGTTTCACAGGAAATTACATTATTTCTACAGTTTTCACTCTTTTTAACTCAATAATAATAATAGAACAAATGTGAAATGTACTTGGGAATGAGAGTCTGAAATAAAATAATAATGATTTTTATTTGAAACTTGCTTTTTCAAAGAAAGTGAAATGATTCACTGCAATACTCATGGTTGATTTTATACACCGTAAGCAGCTTTAAAATGACACAAAAAAGGTTGTACTGAGATGGAAATATCTGAACATTCTGTTCCATTACAAGCTCATCAGAACAATCTTCTCAGATTTCTTCATAATGAAATTTTATTAGAATTGATAGATTTTCACACAAGCATGCAGTTTTGACAAGCATTTTCTGAAAGAAAGAAGAAAAAGTTGGTAGAGGATATCCTGCTAGCTTTAAAAGTCTTTGTATTATATTAAAAGAAAAACAAAATAAAGCAACCTTGATCAAAAATAAAGCTAATCAGTTCACTTGGGTTCTCTCTGGAGAGTTACCTACTGTGGTTTTACAGAAAGATTTAATTGCTTTCTACCCAAAGAATACTTTTTCATTCAAGGATCTTTAACTTGCATGCAAACTTTAGTCCTTAAAGCAGCTCCAAAGGGTAGTCTAATATAGCTGTTCTTGGTTTTCCACTTCCATGTTAAAATAGAGATTTGAAATTCTCTGCAAAAATGAAACTTGAGTTTGATGCAGAATCCACACTGAGGTATTGCCACATTAGAAACCATAAAAAAAGGCTCCCTGTCTTTAAAAAAAGAAAAGAAAATTCATCTTTTGTGGATAAATATTACAGCTCAGCAATGTGCAGTTTAAAGGGAGAGAGGTTGCTGTATCATGTTGAAGAATCAAAGAAACAATTATAAGAAAAAAAATTGGTAGAACATCCTGCTTTTGCTTCCCCTGCATAAATAATGCAACCCAAGGACAATTAGCATTTGGTGAGTGGTTTCGTGTCAGATCAAGCACCACTTCAGAAGCCAAATGATATAGACAAGTCCCTATTACAATGGAAGCCACAGTGGGACAAAGAAAAATATTTCGCTTCACTAGGTAAAATCCTTTATTTAAAGGCCAGCTACAAAAGAGACAACGATCTTTGCTCCTGGACACCTACTAGCCATTAATGGGAAAGTTCCTCTGAAAACATACACATGCGCTTACAACTTCAGCTCTAATGAGGGCTTTGCTGTTTGATGACGACACATCTGGCATGCTTTCAGAACTCTGCAGTCCCAATTATAAAGTTGTCCAGCAGGAAAACCCATTACAGATCTAGGCTGCCAGGCCTTCCAAATGAGGTTGAAGAAGAAAAAAAAAAATGAAGAGGCAAAAGAAAGGGGTTAAAGATGAAGAAAAAAAAATAGAAAGGAAAGTAAAGCTTGATTTGAAAAAAAAAAAAAAAAAAAAAAAAAAAACAACCAAAAAATAATAAAGAAAAGGTGTTCCTAGAGCCCCCTATAATGTGACAGCACTAATTTGTGCCTTCAAAGATCTAAAGAGGCTGCTAGCTGCAGGTGGCAAAGAGGTTACTTCTGGCATGGACTGTGGGCATCAGATAACGTAGCACAGAAAACTTCTGTCCCCCATGGAAAACTTAATGAGATGAACTCTTTCAGGATTGCCTAAAAGCGTTCCTTCAACCTCACTCCATCCACATTTCATTCTTGCAGCCAAACAAAAAGTATGTCATTGAGTTTAATTGGCCAACCAAAGCTTTGATAACTGGGTTTTTTTCCTTGCCCTTGGGGTTACTCAGTGCAGCAGAATTAGGCCAACTTGTTGAAACATGAAGGTAAATTTTCATCCTTTTTTTTTTTTTTGCTTTGGAGGCTGTGTACATTTTAATTGCTACTGAAAATCTAGGTTTGATAACAAATTTCCATAAATAGTAAAACTTTAAAATCTGTCAGCTTTCCCAGTGTGAAATCACATCATTCTTAGCATGGTCCAAAGAGTCTCCAAGGCAGCTTTAAACAATGTAGACACAGAATGAGAAGTGGTACATCTGTTTCTTGATGTATCATCTACTTTATGTGTGTAAGAGACACAGCTTCAGTCTTACATGACTCAACTCTTACATCCACAATGCATTAAACATGCCAGCTGTGGAGTCAAAACGGGGGTGACTGCATTGCATAGAGTTGTGCCAAGATACCTTTCTGGTAGTGCATGCATCAAACAGTAGTCTCAGCACAGGAAAACTGTACAAAGTAACCATTCAGAAAAATATCTAAATTTTACGGGCTATGATACTGGTCTCTGTTACGGAACAACAAAAGATTAGGTGTACAAAGCTAGGAGTAGTCTACATAACCTTAAATATTGGTCTCATGTAGAACTGTTGTATCAGTATTGTCCTTTAGCACACTGATCATTGGGACTGTTGGTCTTCTCAACTACTATTTTGTGTCTGTAGCCTGAGCTCAAAGTGTAAACTGACTGAAAAGGTCTAAACTCAGGGCATGCACACAAAGAAGGGTTGCAGGGCATTTGGTCTTGACTCAATCTTTTCTTCTCAGCCAGTGTGTCTTTTGATACCTTGGTTTGAGAGAACAAAATATTCTTGAATGCTCCCTAACACTGGAAATGCATACCCTGGCCTCGGTCCATGCCTACATGGAGTCCATATGTAAAATGGAAAACGTGGATTAGAAGCCAGCCTTTCCCAGCAGAGGGCTATAGGTATCTTTGTGCAAGTCTCAGGAACTGAAGCAGGTTCTCTGATGTACCAGCCTCATGATGATAAGACAATCTTTCTTGTTCAAGTAAGCACTCAAGTGAAATGCAGAGCTGTCTCCATTATCTGCAGCTTCTTTCACAAACTCTGCTTTTCCCTGGCCTTTCTGAGTCATTCCCCTTCCTGTTCTGTATATCTCCAGATAGAAAGGATTTTTTTACCCCTTTACTAACCTCTATTGTCATTTATCCAAGCCGCTCACTCCGCTGTCAAAGGAGCTAAGGGAAATCACCCCTCAGTGTGGGAGGTCCGGGAGTTTAATCTCTCTTTTTTTTTCACCTCTTAGGATAATGTGAAAACATTTCCCTTCAGAAAACATGTCTATGCAGCATCAGCATCAAAAAACTATTTTCTTGTTTTCCCTAATGACTTTACCAGACACACAGCAACACAATGAAAGATGTTGTTGTTTTTCCTTTTTCTTTCCTTGATCTTTATGTTTTCATGGGAACATCATTAGTGAGGATAATAGTTGTGACAGAATATATTCAACACATGGCCTGACACTTATTGTAATACATCACCAAGAAGATTTTTTTTCTTCTTTTTAAGCTCCCCAGCATGCATCAAAAGCTCTTTCAGAAGCAGAAATCCTGGGTTACCCTTCTTTACATCTTTTAGAGGGGAGAATGCAAGAGTCATTACCTTTACCTTCCCGTTGGTGGTTGCATAGGCTGGTAGCATCTGAAATATCAGAAACTTGAATTCAGTTTCCCGCTCCCTTCCCATTGGTGGTTGCATAGGCTGGTAGCATCTGAAATATCAGAAACTTGAATTCAGTTTCCCGCTCCCTTCCCATTGGTGGTTGCATAGGCTGGTAGCATCTGAAATATCAGAAACTTGAATTCAGTTTCCCGCTCTTTCTCCAATCTGCTTTGCGAATTCTTTTCTCCCTGGAGAAAAGCTATGCTGACTACCAGTAGCATGAAGTACAGTCTCACTCCAAGTGCTATCAGAAACCTCTACTGCAATTAAAAATGACATAAACCAACAGCCAAAAATGCAAGCAAACAAAATAACATCCCCAAAATTCCACTATCTGTTTGTCTTGCTATCTGTCCTGGTGCAAAGCTTTTTGCACTCAGGGGTGGTTATTGCAGTATGTCAATCTATGTTAGTTATCTTTTCTAAAGTAACAAAATCCATACATAAAAACACTTTGCTGAGAGATGGCACTGCCTTAGCTACCTAGCAGCTGCTGAAGAAAACAAGACTTTAGTCTCACTTAACAACCATTTTCAGGGAATTATATACCAGCTTTAGCCTTCTTTATCTCTATTTTTCTGTGAGATGGAGAAGAGAAGGCTGTGTGGAGACCTCATAGCGGCCTTCCAGTATCTGAAGGGGACCTATAGGGATGCGAGGGAGGGACTCTTCATGAGGGACTGTAGTGAGAGGACAAGGGGTAACGGGTTCAAACTTAAACAGGGGAAGTTTAGATTGGATATGAGGAAGAAATGCTTTACTGTAAGGGTGGTGAGGCACCGGAATGGGTTGCCCAGGGAAGTTGTGAATGCTCCATTGCTGGCAGTGTTCAAGGCCAGGTTGGACAGAGCCTTGGGTGAGATGGTTTAGTGTCAGGTGTCCCTGTCCATGGCAGGGGGGTTGGAACTAGATGATCTTGAGGTCCTTTCCAGCCCTAGCTATTCTATGATTCTATGTTAGCAAGCAATGCCTTCAGGAAAATCAATAGCCAAAGCAGACAACTGAGCTCATCTGTGAGGCAGGGATGGCCCATTTTCTTCCAGAGTTTAGAGACATGTTAGACAGTGGAAACAGTATATAAAGACATAATGGTACACACGCAGCAGACTCAGGAGGAACTCAGTTGCCTGACTTCCAGTGCAACACTGCTTTTGTGCATAGCACTTAGGGCATGTTTTCAGAGAGTAAACTTCCACTAGTTGGTATTCAGAAGCTGTGTAACTTAAACTTTGTGTGAGAGAGTCCAGATAGATAAGCTTTACTTTCCAGGCCTTGCTAGCTCTCGGTCAGTGTCACGCTGTTGCTCCTCAGAGTGGTTCTATTCCTTTTTGGATTGTCATGCAGGAAAGGAGCAGATACAAGTCTCTGCCGTCAACTACTCTATCACCTTCGCAGCTGCAGGCCTTCTCTGATCATTGAGGGCACCCACTCAGCAATACTTCTTGGTATATGCCAGTGAGCATGCATACATGGAATGGCTTGCTGTTGTCTGAGGTTGCTGCAGTAGATCCCTATTTAGAATCATAGAATAGTTAGGGTTGGAAAGGACCTCAAGATCATCTAGTTCCTACCCCCCTGCCATGGACAGGGACACCTCACACTAAACCATCTCACCCAAGGCTGTGTCCACCCCGGCATTGAACACCGCCAGCGATGGAGCATTCACAACTTCCCTGGGCAACCCATTCCAGTGCCTCACCACCCTTACAGTAAAGCATTTATTCCTCATATCCAATCTAAACTTCCCCTGTTTAAGTTTGAACCCATTACCCCTTGTCCTATCACTACAGTCCCAAATGAAGAGTCCCTCCCCAGCATCCCTATAGGCCCCCTTCAGATACTGGAAGGCTGCTATGAGGTCTCCACGCAGTCTTCTCTTCTGCAGGCTGAACAGCCCCAACTTTCTCAGCCTATCTTCATACGGGAGGTGCTCCAGTCCCCTGATCATCCTTGTGGCCCTCCTTTGGACTTGTTCCAACAGTTCCATGTCCTTTTTCTGTTGAGGACACCAGAACTGCACACAATACTGCAAGTGAGGTCTCACGAGAGCAGAGTAGAGGAGCAGGATCACCCAACTTTATAGGCTAGTTTGCACAGAATTATGTATTTTCAGGGGTGTTATTTGCTCAAAGGAAAAGGCTAGAAATCCACATTATTTTCTGAACATTTTATTTGGCTGGTCTCAAGAAGAGACTCCTGCAATTCTTCCCCTCAGCAGTGAGCCTTTCTCTTTGTATATCACTAGAGTCCCCCGTTCATAGTTCGTCTAGAGAAGAGTAAACTGCTCAGCCTGACTTCATAGCTCTCAGGTCCCATCTGAGATCTATTCATGAGATGCTCTACAGTACAAATCAAGGGACCCTTAGGGTGCTGTATAAATTCATAACAAGGAATAATCCATTCTCAGCATTGCATGCAACAGCACTTTAAAAAAAAAAAATAAAGAAAACACAGTAGAAAACATTCTGGGAAGGCAGAATCACAGCAGAATGCTGTTACAGAAACAGCAAATCCTATCCCCAGCTCTGTCAGGGTGCCTGAGCACTAGGCAGCACAGGCAGGAGCTGGGCAACTCCCTTCACAGAAGTGGAATGGAGGCACTGCAGGGCAGCAGATTTGATCTATCCACTTCATTTGAGGATATATCCATGTAAGGGGTGAGATTGTCCTAGGTTTCCATTAGAGATAATGATGGGACTTGGGGGTCCAGCCAAAATCTGAACCGTGTTCTGGAGGTTTCTCTCTGTCTCTGTTAGGTTTTTGAGGAAGTAGAGTACTTAATCATCTAAAGAAGATAAACATCTAAAATTAAACAGGATGAAGTAAGCCCAAGGGCATTACACAAAAATAAAAAGAAAAACTACATTAAAACTAAAATTATGCACAGTTTATCAGTCTCTGGAATAGACCCCAATTAATGTTTTGTTTGTAGCCATTTGTCTCGTCCTGCTTTTCTACTCTTCTGTGTTTCAACAGAGAAATAATACAACCCAGTAATGTAACTGGATCCTGGGACATATCAAGGTGACTGGAAAGCTGCCTTGCGTAAAGGAGTCCTGAAGCACAGGTAGAGCTCATACATATACCTGTCTCAGATATTAGAAACTATTGATTTTCACTGAGGGATGGTTAAGAAATGTCCCTCCTTCCTCTGTGTGTGGCTCATTTAAAAGTCCTGTATGCTAAATTTGTCCAGAATAAACAGAGCTAGCTCAGAGGCTCTTCTAACCTGCCCCTGCAGGCAAAAGACTTTTATGATAACCCACATACCAGTGAATCTGCCTGAGACAGAAAACCTCCATGTCCTTGCTTTTTCACTAATGTATAATGCCGCGCTATTAGTGTGTTACATCTCTGACCATAGCAGGTAGAAAAACTGTTCATGGACCAAGACTGTATCACACTAAGTGCTAATCTATATTTCAAAATATGGAATGTTTTATGTGTGTGCGCTTAAAATGTTGCGCAGCTTGGATTTATTAAGCAGTCTATATCCAAACTGGCTCAATTGTCTTTACCTGGGCTGAATTTTGGCAGTTTAGTGACTGCACATTTCCGTGAGTTTTGAAATTTGTCAAGGAATGTAAGCTTTAAGATTTATTTTCCTTGTGTGCTACCATTATTTTTTCAGTTCTGACAAAAGAGGCGTGGGGAGAAAAAAAAAAGGAAAAAAAGTTGACCTAACATATTTGAACCACCCAAAAATCTCAAAAAAAACTCGATACATAAGGCAAGCAAAAAAAAAAAAAAAAAAAAGGAAAACAACCATTCAAACAAAATAGCATTAAAAAACCAACCAACCAAACAAAAAAGGTAAAAATTGCCTGGCAGTAATCTTCAAATTATTATGAGCTAGAATTTGAATCAGTTTTTTTTCTTGCTTAAAAAGAGTAATCTTTAGATTTCTTGCTTTCTGCACTGTCCACCACCCTAAAAGTTGTTGTAGCTCCTAAGAGATATGGAGCATTAGCTATAAGCAAACAGATTAGAGGAGGCACTTGCAAAATATTTAGGGAATCAGCATTGAGGACCTCATCGAAAGTCCACTGAAGTCAATGGAAAACCCCTATTAACTTCAGGGGGCTTCAAATTAGGCTTTGAGTTCAAGTGCTTTGACAGGGCTGCAGGGAAAGGATGAAAAAGACAGGAATAATAACGAATGAAGCAGTACTGGGGTGAATGATGTAGACTCTCATAACAAGAAATAGCAAAGAGGTTGAGCTGTAGCAGGCAGCAGGGCTGTGAGGTGTGTGCAGAACTGTGTGTGTGAATTCACACAACATCCATTCGCACCATTTCTCAAACACTGACTTTTCTGAGCAGTGAATTCACTCAGCTTTTTAATTTTTTTATATATATATTAATTTATTTTTAGGAAAAGAAAAGCATGCTGTTGAATATTGGCAACTCCAGGATGTTGAGTGGGAAGGTAATGATTTATAATACGTTATAGGAGTGGGCATGATAAAAGTCTGCAAAAAGATTCTATTGCTCTGCAGCCTCTGGTCTCTGCATAACTTAAGCAACAAGGTGCCACTTGCAGCCTGCATGGTTTTAACCTGAAGCTATTACCAGCATTTGAGATAACATATTGTTTAATCCTTCTAACTTCAACATGAATCATTCAGAGGAATGAGGAGAGGAGGGGGAAGACTGAAGCAAGGGAAAGAGAAGGACTCTTGTAAGAATTATGAGAAGTGTGAGCTACAGGATTTGATGATAAGGCAGAAAGAGCTGCTGAGCCATCTGTGAAGGGAAGGTAGAACATTACGTGACAGCTCTTGGGGATGTGTGAGCACACCTACCAGTCTTGAAGATGAGGAGCATACAGTGGCTTTCCCCTGGGCTTTGCTCTCTGTCAAAAGGTATTTGAATCTTTGCCCAATGATGTCTCTTTTGAAGCCATTATTTTCTTCCAGCAATAACGACTGCTGATGTCATTGGAACACTGGAGTCTTTACCCCATGGTGGGTCCATCTACAGGATGAATCTTTCATTATTGCCAGCCTGGGTCACAATAGAGCAGAGCATGAGTCTCACATTTCATACCATACCTCTGGGATTAGACAGCTTTTGGGGCATTGCAGTGCTTTTCAGTACTGAGCTGAGACCCCAGGGATCACAGGCAGGTAAAGTCTTGGGGCAGACTATTTTTGTCCAATTCTTAAATCCTTACAGGTTTTCCTAAGTCCCTGTAAGGCCAAAAATAAAAGTCAGTTGCATCAGTCAAAACTCCATGTCTAGCACGCTGGGATGCTCTCTGAGCACGAAGCGCTGTCTCTCTGCCTTTTCCTGGTCTTACTTTCACAGCCTCTTGTCTTCTTTCTGTTTCAAGAGCACTATAGATTGCTACTCTTGGTACTCTTTTTACCTACAGGGAAGCCTCCATCTTACATATTCCTGACCTGTCAAGTACTCTAGTTTCAGGGCTTTGACACGATCCAGCTGTTATACTGCAAAGAACAGCTTGTTTTCTATTTTTGCTGAGCCTGAAGGATATTTTTTGGCCAAAACATTAGCTTTAATACATCAATACCTTTAATGAGATTTATGTCTGCATCCAAAATTCACCGTGGTGGCCTTTCAGCCTTTCAGTCAGGTGTTGGCAGCCTTGTGCTGTTGACTATTTGTTTGAAATTCAAGCTTGTAAAAGAGTGTTTCTACCCATTAAGGTGACATGAATTAAATATTCCCTTGGAGCTTACTTGTGCATAACCAAGAAAATGCATTTTTCTTTTCCTGAATACAGGAGAAAAAAGTGGCAGCAGGTAGCTGGGTATCAGGCATTGCAGTCTCTCTCTTCTTGATCTTATTTGTGGCTTCAGGATAGAAGAAAAGGCCAGCATTTTTTTCATCCTGAATCAAGGTGATTTTACACAATTGACCCATTGATCTTAAACTGCAGTGCAGAGTAATCCTTGAACCCAAAAAACCTATTTTCAAAGTGAGTTATGCACAGATAAAGCTTGCATATAGGATGGCAGATGTCCCTGCCCATGGCAGGGGGTTTGGAACTAGATGATCTTAAGGTCCTTTCCAACCCTAACTATTCTATGATTCTATGATTCTATGTTTCTGTTCATTTTGTAACTACTAAATGTAGGTGTCTGAATACTGAGCCTTAATTGCCACCTATACTCTCTTGGACTGAACAAAATACTACTTTGGGTAGCCAGTCTCATGAAGAAATATTTTTCTGGGTTAGAAGAAGGAAATATAACATCCTTTCTGTCATTATTTCTCCCTCCATTTCTGTAATGATATTTTCAAGGGGAGAAAAAACATCAAAGTTTGGAACATAGGCTCATTTTAGTTCCATTATTATTGTTATTATTACTACCAGTAATACTACTTAGCTTTTTATAGCACTTTTTCTTGTATATTTCTCAGAGAACTTCATAAAACAAGGGAATGATCTTATCCTGGCTTTCCTGAGGCTATGAAACACACAGAAAAATGAAATAATTTGCCAACAGTTAAAATGGAGGTTAGTGGTATGGCTGGAAATAGGTCTCATGACAAGTGGTTAAGTGGTCAACATGGTAGAATAGCAGTTTCCAGGGTAAATTTGCCAAATGTCTGGAAAAGTGCCCCATTTTGTACTGTGACTTGTTCTTTAAGCCAGAATTCTCTGTTTCAGACAAGAAGAAAAAATATAGGACAATGGGTGAAGGGGAAGTGTTATATTAACAAGTGGGAAAAGACTCTGCACCTCAGGAAAAGACAAAAGTGGTTGGAGAAATTAAGTCAGACAAACACAAAAATCTGAGAGACACCATTCTGGGTCATGCTACCTCTTACTATAAAGGGGAATTCAGTTCTAATTTTTTTGAGATGGGAAAAAATATTCATACATGACTCTTCAGCCCCTTTATAGACACATAAACAGTCTTTCTAATTAAGCTGAAACCAAGGTTTTCTCTAAGCATATTTCGAGCCCTGAATCTCTGGTTCCTTTTTCAATCCCAGATATATTTAAAAAAAATAGAAAAGGGGGTAAAAAAAAAGAAAAATGAAAACCTCTACACACTGCCAACTCCATTTGTATCAGTCACAAATGCTTACAAGGATTACAGCATGGTAATGAGCTTTTGTATTAATGGTACATCTTTTAATAACTGCTATCTGCACTTCCAGTTGTAAGTGATAAGTAGGCTATATTGTTAATGACAAAATGCCTCACCTTTCCACTCCCCCCACCCTGATGCTTCATCTTCCTCTGAATTCCCCTGTTAAAGGTTGGAGACGAATTAGAGTTAATTCTGAAGTCCTTGCCTGAGACTTGATGGTGTTGCATGTGGCCAGTGTCTTCTAGCTGACCACAGTACTGAGCTCCTACTCTCCTGGTTTCATCTGGGCTGTGGCATTGAGCACTCGTACTGGAATGTGTTGAGGATGCTCAAATGTAAAACAGTGACATGCTTTCTTTCTTGGCAGTGTGTGATAACAGCAGGGAAGAATAAAATGTAATAATAATAATAATAATAATAATAATAGTAGTCTTGTTTCGGAGGCAGAGATAGCTGTGAAAGGACAGGAGGATCAGAGGATAGGACTTAGGCAAAGTGGATCCAGCTTTCTGCTCTACCTTTTGGTGTAATGTTGGCCAAGATATTATTTTTTCAATGTCCCCACTAAAGCAAGGCTGACAGCATTTCCCCATCTCACCTGAAGAGAAAGGGAATGGGGTTACAATCATTGAGTGAATGTCAGATCATTGCTTATTGTGATGGAGATGTAAAATTGTGAAACTTTTTGCTCTGGAGCTTCCTAAGAAGAAACTAGACAGTGTCAGCGCCAGTCTTCATTGCTTATCCTTCCTTGGGTGCAGCTAGGTCTCTGTCCTGATGCTGTAGCTGCAGCTACAACTTTGTTTAAGCTTTAACTTCTCCCTCTCAGCACATTTTCTTTTTCTTTCCCTTTTTTTTTCTGAAAGGAGAGACATTCAATTTCCACATAGCTTCACAGAGGAGAAGAGGAAGAGCCAGCTCATATTGCAGGCTTTCTTTGTCTCTGTTCATCAGGAGGTAGCCCTCTCTGACAGCATGCTCAGTATTGAGCCAGGGTTTTTGGGGTCTCAGGTGACATGTATCCCCTCTCCTAGTGCAGTCTTCAGTCTGTACCCTTATAATCTCAGTCACCCTGTTGTTTTTATTCATGATCTCTCTTGAATACACGGGCATTTCTGTTCAAGGTTCACAGGCCAAAGAGATGCTGGAGTACTGTCTGAGACCCTCTTTGAGCAATGTCCTGGGGCTCTAGTCTGGCTCAGCCCAGCTCCACAGCCCCAGTAAACTTGATCTGCAGTGTAAGAAGTTGCATGGAATGAGAACAAAAAATACAATTACAAATAAGAAAGGACTTGGCTTCTACACAGAGTTGTTAATGATAAGAAGAGGACTGGAACCTTTGGAAAGCAACTTTCGTGATTACCAAGTAGAGATGTCACCCATATTTTTATCAATTGAGCAGTTCATCTTCCCACCATGCTTCATAATCAAGAAAAAGGAGAGCATTAATAAAGAACCTTTAAGCGATATATAAAACGCGTCAGAATTTTCTGACAGATCCCAAATTTTAAATACTGTGGGGTTTTTTTTAGTTTTAATTTAGAACAAAATGTAGTCTGGAATTTCACGCAAAAGAGAATATTTGCAGAGGGAAATGTCAGAAGCACAGTAAACACAGCTATCACTACCACCTGGAACAGTTCAGAAAAATTTCCATGGAGAATTTTATCAAAATTAGTACATTCCAGAAACATCTTGGTTTTGCTTAAATGGCATTTTTGAGTGGTAAAAAAGTTATATAAAAATAGTTTGAGAAAAATAGTTTGAGCAGTTGTATGGTTTATTTTATTTTACTGTTTTTTCAGTAAATCCATTTGCTTGGATTTTTAAAACTATAGATAGGAGAAAATCACTAGACAATGTAAGTGTGGATAATAATCCTACCCTGGGAGAGAAATAGAATATTTTAATAATGCAATGTCCTTATGATCTCTGTCTGCTAAGATTATATGGTAATAACATTTTTTTGATGCAGAAACAAGTACAGTCTTTACAGTACAAAATGTCATGGAGGAGAAACAGTGCCTTATGATATGAATACAAGACCTGAAAAAAAAATTATGATTCTCCCCTTATTCCGTAAGAGTACTTGCACCGAGTCTGTCAAAACATTTTGTTTAAACATATATATGATTCTATTTATGTGTTAATTTATTTATTTTTGCATGAAATAATGTAATTTTCTTTGTTCAACTTTATCTTGAGATGTTAAATTTAAATATTCTGTTAAGATGTTCAAACACAGCCTACTATGCTCTACGTTTCTCCTAATATACTTCAAGCAAGAAGTTCCAGCAGTATTTCATACAGATGTACATACAAACATTCCCAGACACGCACAGAGTATTTCTATTAAAATAACAATCAATTTTTAATATTTTTTTTCTGACCAGTTCCACTGAAGGGCTAGAGAGGAAGAAAAGTTGCATGAGAAGACAGTAAACAAGTAGTGCTATTTCTCTAGAATATTCCCCAAAGACCTCTTGTTTCAGGCAGTTCTTAATCCACAGGCTCTATCTTTGGGCATGTCGTGGTTTAAGCCTCTATAACTCACGCAGTCGCTCTCTCACTCGCTCCCCCCTCTTTCTTCCCCCTGCTCCCTGAGGGATGGGAAGGAGAATCAAAAGGATGCAACTACCACAGGTTGAGATAAGAACAGTTCAGTAACTAAAGTATAACACAAGACCACTACTGCTACCACCAATACCAATAATGACAAGGCAAAAACAAGGAAAGAATACAACCACTCACCACCTATACCCAGCCTGACCAAGCAGTGCACCCCCACCCTTCCGGGTCTCTGCTCTCTGTTTTTACATCCTGGGTATGACATGCTGTGGCATGGAATACCTCTTTGGTCAATTTGGGCCAGGTGTCCTGTTTCTCCTTCCTCACGGCTCCCTCTCTTCCCTGGCAGACCATGAGACTCAGAAAGTCCTTGGTCAGACCAAAACATTACCAAGCAGTAACTTAAAACACTGGTGTTATCAGTACTGTTCCTAGGCCGAAAGTCAAAAATACAGTGCTGCACCAGCTACCAAGAAGGAGAAAAATGACTGCTACTGCTGAACCCATGACAGGGCACAATAACTCTCAATGATTTTTTTTGTCTCATTCCATCTCTTTTTTAAACAAATAGGAATTTAGCATACACAATATCCTGTGGTGAGGGGTTCCAAGAAGTACTTCTTTTTGTTCATTTATAAATTCCCATCTGCTAGTTTCATTTCATGCCTTAGTTCATATTTTGAAAGATCCAGTGAACAATGTTTTCATAGACCAGTATCATATCATCTCTCAGCCATCTCTTTTTTTAGACTTCAGTTTCATGCGTGGATGCTATTCTATACCTGTGATCTTTCTTGCTGCCTTTTTTCCATATATTCTCTGGTTTGCTTACTTGCTATAAGACATGAGGAAAAGTAGAGCTTTACACAGCATTGTGTGCAGGGGCACTGCAGACTTGCAGTGCTTTTTTCTGTCTAGCATTCCTAAATTTAACAGTGGGTGAGCTGGTATTTTCTTAGTACTATCTTTTGTCCCAAGACCTCATTTCTAAATAGTTCTGAGGCCATTATGGCATAAATAAAGTGAAGATTTCTGTTGCCATGTTCACTAGTGAAACTTGTTCTTTTTGTGAGGAAAAAGGACAGTAAGGGACAAGAAGTTATAGGATATAGTTATACCTCTAGATAATAATCCTAGGTAAGAGGTTCAGGTTGAAGACACTCACCAAAAGCTGTTATCTACAAGAAAGGCTGAGTGAGCTGATAGATGATGAACAGCCTGATGCAAGGGTATAAATCATAAGAGAATAAAAGATGAGTAAAAAGTTAAAAAAGGAATTAAAGAAAGATAAGCATTGTTTGGAATCATATGTCTAGAAAGCAGTCTGCTAAAGCAGAGCACAATGATGGAAAAGCATTCAACATAAAATCTGCTTACCCAGGGAAAAAGAAGAAACTGAGGCAAAAAAAAGTGCCCAGAGCTAAAAACTGTCATCTCTGCTGCAGAACTGGCAGTTCCTTTCACAACTTTCAAGACTATGTCTTGGTATTACAAGCTTTAAAAGATCCAGCTGAAAACAATCGCCATTAATAACCCCCTGATTTGCAACATGAAAGCAGCAGGTACAACAGTGAGACACCTATAATCCCCCCATGTTAGACAGCAGCAGAACAGCACTCAGCCAACCATGGAGGAGAATCCTATAAAAATACCAAAATCCATCTCTCCATGATGGATGGTCTTTGTACAAGCACTAAAGTGTATTCCCTTTAGTACCACTGTCTATTGATGCTGAGCTACTAAGTAATCTGAGGGAAACTAGGAAGCGATCGCCATGATAAAAAATAAAATGGATTGGGGATAAAGCTGGAATTTCATCAAAACCATCATGATCAAAACAATATTGCCTGAGAAATGGGGAGCTTTATATCTGTCAACATGTCAGTGTTTGGACAGGAAACCAAAGCCTTGGAGATTGGTGTCAGAAGAGTGATCTTTTTCTTCCATAAGCACCACACATGTACCAATATGAAATACAAATGCAACCTTGCTGGCTAGAATTCATGACAAGTAGCTCCTTTGAGAACAGTCTGAAGCCAGAAAGACTGCTCAGATATTCCTGGAAGACTTCTCATATTCACTAAGCATTTACTAAGCCTTTTCTCATTAAATACATTCTGCTAATTCATAGGACTCTTTTTCTGAACAATTCAGGATTTATTTCTGAGTTTTGAATTAAGCCAAATCCTATATACCTTGTGTGAATTAACAAGAAAGAATCATTAACGCTGAGAGAATGACTCAGAAGATTAAAGGCAGCAGATAGGATCAAGTCCTACATAAGTACTAAGACTAAAGTTCTGATAAAATTAGTGTGTGTAAAGCCAATTGAAAGACAAATTAAAAAACACAAAACAAAACAAAACAACAAACAAACAAAAAGAAATCAGGAAAGATGTGCTGATGTTGTGATTTTGAGAAAGAGAAACTGTCAGCAGACTTACATATGAACTAGTTGACTGACTGGGACTTGTCAGCTGGGAGTCACCATATTTCTGAACACTATGGTCACAGGGATTAACGTCCAAGGAGAGAATCAGCCATTCTGGAGGATTAGTAGCATGATGGCAGGAAAGAAAACTATACTGAAACCTCTCTATATGTGTGTTAGGGATTAAAAGCAGAGAAGAATTATAAAGTCAAACAATAGGTGCAATTGCAAAGCACCTCTGGAGTTCCTCTAGTTTGATCCCCAGATCAGAGCCAGGATCACCTTGAGCAGTTTTCTCAGGACTTTGTCTATTAGGGGTGGAGCATCTTCAAGGATGGAGATGCTATAACCTCTCTGGGCAACTTATTGTAGCTTTTAGCTACCCTCAGAGTTAAAAGATTTATTGTGTGTTTGACTAGAATTTCCTGTGTTTCCGTTTGTTCCCATTGCCTCTTGCCCTGTCACTGGTCCTTCTTTACCCTTCTAAGGTATTTATTCACATTGATAAAAGATCCCCCCAAGCCTTTCCTTCTCCAGGATGAACACTCCCAGCTCTCTCAGCTTTTCTTCATATGTTGGATGCCCCAGACCCCTCATCATCTTTGTGGCCCTTTGTTGGATTTGCAGCAGTGTGCCCATATCTCTGTACCGGGGAGCCCAGAACTGGACCTATCTCCAGATGTCAGCCTGCTTCCTTTTTGTGTGCTAGAACCACATTAGGTATCTGAATAGAAAAAAAAAGCTGTAGAGAAAGATTTCATAGATTTTATCAGGATGTTTTAAAATAATGCAATAGAACTACTGGGAAGAGATTGACAGATAATAAGAAAGTGAAAACCCTATGAGCAACTCTTCCATCAACAAGGGGAAATAGTGTCCACTTTCTGTTAAACTGCTTTTAGAAAGAAGTTGCTTGAAAAGAGAAGATTTATGAAGATTCCAGGTTTTTGAACTCTGCAGAGACACATTCGTGAACAGTAAGCCCAGAGTTCAGCTTCTCTGAACTTACAATTTTCTGCAGAGGGCTCTAGTGCCTCTGGCTGGAGTATTGTCTGGCTGTACTCTAAAAAAGACCCTCACAGGTTAGCCTTAGCGCCTTCAGTAGTTTAAAAACTTCTGGGGATTGGGAAGATTTCTCTAGGCTGAAATGCATCTCAGGTTGAGAGCTGAATAGATTTTCACCCTTCCCCCCCCCCCCCCCCTCACAAAATGCTTTAAAATCTCTAGGTTTGAGTTATCTGCAGCTGGGGAATTGCAAGTACTTTTCATGCCTGAAGACCATTTCAGACACTTTGTTTGTGCACAAATAGTTCAACACTTGGGAAAGAAAAACTTGGCATGGAGATCACCTGCAGTGTAGAGCAAGAGACCAGCTTCTTAAGCAAAGGAATAAAAGGACTAAAAATAGCAAAAATGGAAATATTAAGTCTGCAGGGCAGGATAGCCTGTTTCTCCTAAGGATGTCATGACTTAAAGGATGAGACACATACTCAGACAAAATGAATTCCAAGAATTATAATAAGTATTTGCCAATTACCATCTTTGAGGGATTAAGAAAGAATATTTTCTTGGGGACATGTTATTCAGTAACCTGTAACGGCCTGTTTCATTTGTGTTTGGTTTTAATTTTTGTTTGGTTAGTTGGTTTGTTTTTCTTTTCTGTCTTGTGTTAATACTTCTGGTTTTTTCTTTGAGGCAGACTGCATTTGTTATGGGACAAAGGACACTGAACTTATTAGCTCTTGTTCTGACCCAGCAGGATGAGTCCTGTGTTTCTTTATTCCACATTACCTTTTTTTCTTGCTTCTTGTTCATATGGATGATTCAGATAAACCCAGTGTACGGAAAAGCATGTATGATGAATGATCTGTACCCTGCAGATGAAACAAGGTGCATTTTCAGAGCTGGATTCACTTCATCTAGCCTTTTGCAGTTTCACATTTAAATGCCATCTTTAAGATGACTCACCTCAGTTCTGCCAGTACTCAGTAGAGGGATGTGGGCAGTGGTCTATAGGTTCAGTCATGCACAGTGGTGCCAACCTAGATTGAATCTGTTATAGCTCTTGCACTGTTCCTTCCATTGGTATCATCACTGCTTAAATGATTAGCACAGACTAACTTGCTAGTTACATGAAATCCACCCCAAAACTTACTTAAGCGTATAACCAGGAATAACTCTATAGTAGAGGGTGATAACAAATCTAGCTGTCTTCTGCAATGCCGAAGAGTGAGAGGAAAGGTAAATAAGCACCAGGGAGGAAGAAGAAACTATTGGGTTAAAGGGTAATGTTGACAAAAGAATATCAGGAGATAAATTTTTAATGAGTAAATGTGGGATGAAAAAGGAAAGAAAATTCCTAACCTAAACCCCAGTTATTTTAATTGATGTTCAGAATATGGGTCTTCCAGCTTTGTAATTTTAGAGTCAGGAAAAGGAAAACTAATTCTCTTTTAATTCAATAAATAATAAAAGCAATTTTCTCAGATAGTACTTGCATTTTGTGATCAGAAAGTACCCACTTTCCTGTGGCATGGATAGTGAAAGCAGAATTTGATTCATATAAATTAATTTCAATATCTTTCACATATCTTACAGGGATTAATCCTTTTTTTTCTTCATTAGTGTGATTACTCATTGCATATTACTTTTATTTCACTGTTTAAATGTTTAACTTCAAAAAGTCAGGCAGAATACCATACTATATTAATTGAAGTTAAATTTTTCATTAAAATTTTAAAAAGTTTAAATGAAAGTGAGAACTTGTTAGTCAAGTTAGCATTCAAAATCGGGAGCCCCACTATGTATTAGCCATCACAGTGGCCTGTATGGGAAACTCCACCCTTCCAAATAGAGAGATCTGGATAACTGTCCTACTCCATGCTACCTGGCAACTGGCTGTGAGCATCTACTAGCCTGCAGGGGAAAGATTTAATGAAAATAAGAAAATCAGGTTGCAGATTCATTTGGGATTGCATGGCTCAAAGGATCATGGGTTATGTCTTACAGTCCCTCTATCAGGAAAACTCTGCACAGAACTGCAAGGTAAAATGGACATACAAAGGGTGTTTTACATGCCTCAAATTGGTTAAAAATAAATTTTACATTTGGCCCAATGTATCAGTGGGCTGATTTATATTATATAATATGAAGAAATGAGATTGAGAGAAGGTCTGAGCAAACAATTTTGCTTTATGATGTGCATGTTAAAGTCATTGAGGGAAGCAAAATTCTTAATTCCCTGATTTTTCCGCATACAAATTTTGCAGCTCTATAGTTGCATTACTTTGAATTTATTATGATTTGGTGGTTGATTTTTATAATGTTTTCAGCTGCTATTGATTTTAGAACAGAGTTTGGATGCTCAGTACACAATCCCTTTTCACTGTAGAAACCATAGCAAGATCAGTCTGTGTAACTATCATGTACAGGAAATTAGGATAGAGTTTTCATAATTCATGGGCTTGCATACCAATCTCCAATTTCTGGAACACAGACAGCATTTTCCTTTCTCCGAGCTGAAGATAAAAGCCTGTGAGTGATTCTGAGGTGTTAAAATATGAGGGAAACAAGGACCAGATAAGAATCTTGGTAGATAGAATAGACAGAAATAAACAGTAAACCTGCATAAGATTTCAAGCAATAACCTAATCAATAAGCGTATGGGCAAATGAAAATGCAAATGAGCCACAGAGATATAAATGTTCAGGAAGAAAGAAAGATTTCTGTAATACTTACCTGTATTGCATTGACTTCAAGTAGCCCTTAAGTGGAACTGACGGTATTACAAACACAATAAGCACTTCTAGACAAACTGGAATAACAATCACTTCAGGAGCCTGGAAGCATTCACAATTCTGCTGTTGTCAACTCTTTCAGTGGCTTTAATTTTCAATGGTAAGCACAACTCCTATATAGTGTTGTCAAAACCACAATGAAGTTATGTCATTGAATATTAAAGTGCTGGCCTGCAGAATGCCAAACACACAGATTTGAATTTCATGCTCTCTACTAAACATCAAGACAAATATGACTAATTTCATAAAAACCTCACCAGCCCAGAAAGGCTGACAATGAAGCCCAGTGTTACCACTTCACCAGCTGAAACAGGAGTTTTTACTGTAAAAAAGCTGTCCCCAGCAGGCCAGAGGAGGTTAGGATGGGGTTAGGATTCATGGATGCAGCATGAGATCAAAGCATAAGGATATGGGTACTAAAGGTACAGTTCATCATTAAATAGAAAATGCACATTTGTGTATAAAAATGTTCTCCTGTGTTGTTCAGAAGAGGTTTCAAGGAGATTTAAGAGGTACTTAAGGAATTCAGGATATTTACCCAAAATGATAGGAGTTTCATTTGCTGTAGTTTTCCTGATTTCAGCCTTGATCTGTGAGCCATGGTGGTGGCTTGCTTGATGGGAGGAGCAACACACTTGTGCTCCTCACTAAAATCCAGAGGGTTGCTGCCTCCTTCAGCCTTTTCTCCCAGTGCTAGTTTATGCTCCCAGGCATACTCAGGGTCTCTGCCTTTCCCTGTCTTCCCATATATTTATGAGACTAGAGATAGCCTGTGGTAATCTTTAGGGAGCCTGTAGTTTCTCTGTTAAATCTGCTTAAGTCTGATATGTGTTTTCCCCTTTTGGGTAGGTTTCATTCTGTGTGCTATATTACAAGCAGTAGCAAAGATCTGTGACCCCTGGAAAGACTAGTGGGGCCATGCGTACATGGATTTAATGGTAATCTCTGGATTAGCAAGGTCATTTTATTCTGTTTTTTTTTTTTTTTTCCTAAAAATGATTGGTTTGACCTTGATCGTAAAATTTTGTACCAACTTATACTGGATTAAAATACAACTATTCAAGGAACTGATGCCCAAAGCTTGCCAATTATACTCAGATGCTCAAAATAGTCTGGACACTGGTATTCTGGACAGAATGAGTTCCACACTGAAGTATTCCTGTCAGGAAACAAAACAGAGAAAATTAACTGCTCAGTGCTATTTGGTCTACAGTTCATTGATAACACTGTGGAAAGAAGTGTTCACTGTGCCAGGCTTGTGCTCTGCAACCTCCAGTCTGAGACTAACCGAAATCCACCAAACTCTTCACCTAGGTATCCTGAAGCTTTTAAAATTAAAAATCATTAATTACCATGACTGTTGTTTTAATGCCTAAAAAATAATCAACAATTATAATAATTAATGGGATTTTGTGAAGGCTTTTTGTTTCATAGAACACAAAAAGCGTATCAGAAACACCACATTTCTCCCAAAGTTAACTAGTTCTAAGATACTTCCTTCTGATTTCTTTATTTCCTTGGGGGGGCATCTTTATGCTTACAGAAATATTTTGGATGCTCTGTTTTACAAGTGCTTACGCCCTCTGAGAGCTTGCATTATTAATAATACTAATTATTGCAATTATTTATTATTAGAGGAAGAGTGATAGAGTTTCCAGCAATTCAAAAAGCACAAAGAGGATGTAAGCTGTATCCTGCAGGGGTTGTGGTTGAACTTTCAGACCTCTGTGTAGTGAGAAGCCCCTCAGGAGCAGCTGCTAAATTGACATGGAAAATAAATAAATAAAGACCTCATACATCACTGGACTTCCTACTCAAAAGGTCACACCATGGGAGCTAATAGAAGAAAAAGGTATAGTAGATGATACATTAATCTAGAATACAGATCGGTGTCTGGAAAGGTTGGTTAACATCTGATAATTTCATGAGGTATATTTTAGTTTTCTATGGGAAATGCCCTTTGCCTCTTCCAGAGGACAGAGAAATGCCTGGTCACAAAGATATAGGTATGCTGAATGAATAACCATATCTCACAGTGCGCACTGTTATACAAGTTGTCTCAGCTAGAGTGAGGAGAGATTCTAAATCTGCAGATGCAGAATCAGAGCTCACAAGCCGGAAGGAAAGACTAGCTTCAGATATCAAACAGCTTAGAGTAATGACTCAAGATGTTGCAAGGTTGTAACATAGTCTGACCAGCACAATAGGCTGTCTTAGTGAAAAAGAAAATTTCACACTTTAGACTTGCAACAAAGCCTTTTGTTGTTATAGAGGATAAAGAAAGCTCAAAAATGGAGGATGGTGCTTTGAGTAATATTACCTTTAGGGATTTTGATGTTAAGGAGAGAGCATGCTTTCTGGAAGGCTGGGCCACCACATCTTCTGTATCTTTTTAAAGGACATCCGTTTTTTTTCCTGGAATTTAAAAGCAGAGGCCTCTAATTCATTCAATGATGAAACAAGAGCTTAAGCAGATCTAGACATGCTTGTAAGTCTCTATTTTTCTAATTCTTCCTTCTGGTTGTTAAGCAGATATCTGTTCATAACTATATACCTGATTAGATAATTCAAAAGAAAATGTATTGGTCTTCAGGCAGAATTGGAAAGCAATAGGCAGTTGATATAGATCAAACGTTGTATCTTCAGCTTGGGCTAAAGCTGAAGAAACACAAACTGCCTTCTGGAAACTACAGAACACATACAGTACACCTAAGCAAAACGTGTAAGGAGTCCAGAGAGAGAAAACAGACAAAAATAATCTCTGTAACTATGACAGTGACATTAGTGACTTACAGAAGCTTTTAGGTATTTACTCTCTTCAGAGGGCCAGTGTGCTTCCCCTGTTCTTTTATTTCTGACACAGACGCTCTTACCCAAACACACAGCAAGGGATTTTTATATCTGAAACATATTCTTATGGACTAAAGAGCAACAGATGTACAACTGGAAATGGATCCAATCTGGAAGGCTGCTTCTGAACAAAATCTGACTCAGGAGCCACTTTTTTTTTTTTTTTTTTTTAATTAAACCAATCCAGAAACAGAGGAATATTATTTTTTCCCAAATGGACCTACCATCACATGCCTGTATGCTGAAGGAGGAGGTCTACCTTAAGCTCCAAATGATTTAATGCCAGAAAAGTATGTATCAGATGTAATCACAGAAAAATCACATTTCAAAGGGTCTTAAGAGTGTGTGTAATCCATGTAGCTCTTTTCCCAAGGCAGGATCAACTACTTAAGACATTTGCAAGAGAAGATTGTCTATCTCTTGCTCTCAGTAATGACCAATGATGTATTACAAACCATATATTACAAACCCGAGGCCAAAGAGCAGTGGTGAATGGTGTTGCATATATTTGGCAACTGGTCAGTAGTGGTGGCTCTCAGAGCTTGGTATTAGGGCCAGACTTGTTTAACATCTTCATTGATGATCTGAATGAGGGGATTGAGTGCACCCTCAGTAAATTTGCAAATGACACCAATTTGGGTGGGAATGTTGATTTTCTGAAGGCTGGGAAGGCTCTGTGCAGGGATCCGTGGACTGTGGTCAATGGGATGAGGTTAAACAAGGCAAAGTGCAAGGTCCTGCACTTGTGCCACAACAACTGCACGCACTGCCCCAGGTTTGGGGAAGAGTGGCTGAAAACTGCCCATGGAAAAGGACCTGGGAGTGCTGATTGATGAAGCTGAACATGAGCAGCTTGTGCTCAGGCAGCCAAGAAGCCAACAGCACCCTGGCCTCTATCAGCAATAGTGCGTCCAGCAGGGCCAAGGCAGTGATTATACCCCTGTACTGGTCACTGGTGATGTTTCACCTTGAATCCTGTGTTCGATTCTGGGCCCCTCATTCCAGGAGAGACATTGAGGTGCTGGAGCATGGTCAGAAAAGGGCAAAGGAGCTGGTGAAGGACCTGGAGCACAAGTGTGATGAGGAGTGGCTGAAGGACATGAGGAGTTTAGTCTGGGGAAGAGAAGGCTCAGGAATACCTTGTCGCTCTCCACTGCCTGACAGGAGGCTGGAGCCAGGAGGTGGCTGGTCTGTTCTCCCAACAAGTAACAAGCAACAGGACAAGAGATAACAGCCTCAAGCGGCACCAGTGGAGGTTTAGATTGGATATTGGGAACAAATTCCTCTCAGAGAGGGTCCTCAGCATTGCAACAGGCTTCCCAGGACAGTGGTGGAGTCACCATCTGTGAAGTGTTCACAAACAGTGTAGAGGAGGCCATCTGTGACATGGTTTAGTGGTGGACTTGGCAGTGCTGGGAGAATGGCTGGACTTGATGATCTTAAAGGTCTTTTTCAACCTAGTTGATTCCGTGATTCTGTATTAATGTATGTTCTGTATATAAATACGGAACCATAGAATTGTAGAATCATAGAACAGTTTGAGTTGGAAGGGAGCTGCAAAGGTCATCTAGTCCAACCCCTCCTGCAATGAGCAGGGACATCTTCAACAGGTTGCCCAGAAGAACAACCAGCCTGGTCTTGAATGTCTGCAGGGATGGTGCATCCACCACCTCTCTGGGCAACCTGTGCCAGTATTTTAGCGCCCTCACTGTAAAAAATTTCCTCCTTATGTCCAGCCTGAGTGTCTCCTCTTTTGGTTTAAAACCATCACCCCTCATGCTGTCACAAGAGGCTGTGATAAATGGTCTCTCCCTAACTTTCTTATAGGCCCCTTTTAAGTATTGAAAGGTGCATTAAAGTCTCCCTGGAGTCTTCTCCAGGTTGAGCAATCCCAACTCTCTCAGCCTTTCCTCATAGGTATTCCATCCCTCTGATCATTTTTGTTGCCATCCTCTAGTTCCACTCCAACAGATCCATGTCTTTCCTGTACTGAGGACTCCAGAGCTTGATGCAGTACATTGAGGTGGGGTCCTTGCTCTGGTGCATTAGTACATTGGGGTACATTGCTTTGGTGGGGTCCCACCAGAGCAGAGGGGCAGAATCACCTTCCTTCAGCTTCTTGATATATTACATCAGGATTTGGTGAGTGCAGGTTAGATTCAAGACTCACTTGCTGACATTGTGCAAATTCCTAAGAAGCAATTCCAGATTCAGGCAGCTTTCAGTCTCATTAGAGAAAACAGCCAAGGGAAAGACAAATAATACATAATTTTACTTATTTTCTATGTAATTTCTAAATTTTTAGCATTAGCCTGATCCATCTTTTCTTAAGGTTAATAGTAAAACTCCAGCTGATCACAAATGGAATGAACAAAAGGTACTGCAACTTACACAAAGTAAAGAAAAAAAAGTCCATATGGGACTCCTGCATAACCCAGACATCTGACATCTCAAAATGGTGATAAAGACTTCTATACCTAGCACTTCAGTTTTGTATCACTGCACATTTACAAAAGAAAATTTTGCCTTGAAAAATAAATAATAATTAAATAAAGCACAGCACATGATGGAGTTTTCCCAAAACAGCATGCAGCTGTGCAGCCAAACAAGCTTATCCACATTCCCTGAGCGATGGTTTGTGTTTTGACATTGACTAACTCATCCATGCTCAGGGCACAAGCACTCAGACAATCTCCATCACCAGTTTCCCATTAGAAATCTTGATCTCTGCTGAAACAAGCTCAATTCCCTTCATTATTTCCCAGCCGACAGACAGCTTGAGAGGGAGGATATTACAAGTGTCAGTCCCTTTGCCTCCGGACAGGCCATGGATGACACAAGAAAGAGAGAAACAAACAAATAAAAAATATCTCTGTTTATGTGGCAACTTTTTAATGTGTTTGTTGTACTGCTATGCTTCATTCACTCTCCCAAAACTAGTTTACCAGGATTATATCCTTGGAAATCCTTCAGCAAAAGTGTCTTCTCTCCCTTTTGTCTCTGATTTTTTGCTAGGATTTTGTTACTTCACTGTAAGAAAAAGCTGCAAATCCATCTTGAAGAGCTACTTCGTTATTAGGAGGACTTATAGAGATCTTCAATTTAATAATTGTGTAAAATATAACAAATATTTTTGAGAAGGGATGGTGTTTTCTACTAAACCTGACAAAGAACAATAATGTCAGTCTTAACGTAGACTTTTCCATAAATATCTTCAGAAGGATAAATTTGTTTGTTTTAATACTTGCATTATTTTGGAAATGAGAGGTCAAGATCAGGGTCTGTAAGTTAATGAGAACTGTGATAGCTCCATTAACTGCAGTAAAGGTATGGGCTCTGTGGTAAGAGCTAGCCATAAACATAGTGAAACAGAGTCTGTGATCTGAACAACTTACTTTTTGAAGGCAGAAAATAGAAAAAAATATTTGAGAAAAAACATGAAGAGCAAATAAGTGTTTTCCGCTTATTATAATCATTATTGGCCATTTGAGGATACAAGCTGGTTCTGAATATACATGGAACAATTCCCTTGTTTTCTGCTCTCGCCCATGTGTGTTTTGTGGGTATAACTCAATTTCATGTGTGGAGGTACTCCAGAAATTTCCTCATTCAAAAGCATTACCGGACTCTCTGGTTATATTAATACAAGTAAATTAAACATTTATTGGTCCATTTCTTGATACTGAATCTGAACATCATTAAATAACCCTCATCCATACTTTTGTAACTATTAATATAATATTGTAACTGCCAATTAAGAATGGTCCCTCACCCCTACCAGATGCCCAAAACATCCCAAGGATTAGCTTCAGAGACTGATAACAGTCATAATCCAAAATCATATCAGGAACAGTTTTAACTATTTCGTAGTTTCAATAATCATGTTCTAGTGCCCTTAAATGTTCCTAGACAGTGTTTTATTCATTAACGTAGCAATTCCCTATCTGTCCCCTCAGGGAAGCTGTGTGATGGCCGGTAAATGCATCAGCACACATGCAAATTTTATTAAATGCATATGAATAAGACCATCTGAGAAGAAAGGTAATGAAAGACTGGTACTGTGGTGATGTGACTGAGGTAGTTATCACCCTATAATACTAAGGTAGTATTCTGTAGCCTCTGGAATATGAAAATATTAGTATGGACCACATTAAAAATTAAAACACTTTCCCTTAGCTGTTGATTTTTACCATTTTGAAGAAAATTTTCATTAAAAACTGAATATTTTTGAATATATTAAGGCTTCTCTAATAAGAAGGAACAGAATCAAAACATCGACATCTTGGCATTAAAAGAAGGAGGAGAAAAAAGAAATACAGAATCATTGATAAGAAAAATGTTCCAGAATAAAATAAGTCAAGGAAAACTAAGGGAGGATGTGTGCAATACCTCAAGAAATCTCGTAATGACCTGCTAGAGGATGGAAGAGAAGGAGGTGTGTTTTGCTTTATTGTGTATTTCTGTAGAGTGCAGTAAAAGAAAATTCTACCATCTGTCATCTTCAAGAAATTGGCATGCTATGACATTGGACAGGTTTGTTCATACTTCCAATCTGCTGCTCGTTCATTTCTGCTGAACAGTTTTGTTCTCCACTTCTCCCACGTAATTTTTATTTTTATCAATATTATTGTTGCTTTTGTTATTATAATTATTAATATTAATTATTATGCTTATTATTAATTTGGATCATGTTCCATTTTTTTATAGCTTCTGTAGTTTGAATTCTTCAAGCTAAAATTAAATGAAATGCAATGAAATTAAATAAAATAATAGCAATAAAAAAGAATGATCTACAAAAAAATCCTGGACTGCCTCTATTTTGACTTTTCCAGATGTCATCTAAGTATACTTTTTAAGATGATCAGGTTTTCTCAGCACGTTGTTTGGGATACAATATGAAACTAAATGTGTCATAATGAACACTAATATAATTTTAATTTTTACTTTTATTAGAATCCATGAGGCAATACACATGAAACGTATGTAAGTAGGTTATATATCCTATTATTTCTTCAGGGTATGGCAAGAAAATGTTGCTGTCAGAAGTTATGATTGCAAATCGAAAACAGATGATTCCCTCACTATATGTCACAGAAAGCCCCAGACGTGATTTACTAAATCCAGCTGGCCCAGTTAGGTGAGATGTGGATATCAATCCTCAGCTCATCTTGCACTTTGGGGAATCCCTGCCTCCATTTTATGCTACAAAGGGAATACGCTAAAAAAGAGCTTATTCTTTTCTCACTGACAACCATTTCAGGTTAGAGGACCACCTTTTAGATTGCAAGTGTAAGAGCAGGCAAATCTATTCCTAAGCCACATCAGGAGTTCCAGGTTCCTAAATCTGCTACATCAGGGATTTGAAAGAGGAAAGATTAAATACTTTGGCCTCATATAGAATCATAGAATCATAGAATAGTTAGGGTTGGAAAGGACCTGAAGATCAGCTAGTTCCAACCCCCTGCCAGGGCCAGAGACACCTCCCACTAAACCATGCCACCCAAGGCTATGTCCAACCTGGCTTTGAACACTGCCAGCGATGGAGCATTCACAGCTTCCCTGGGCAGCCCATTCCAGTGCCTCACCACCCTTACAGTAAAGAACTTCTTCCTCATATCCAATCTAAACTTCCCCTGTTTAAGTTTGAATCCATTACCCCTTGTCCTCGCACTACAGTCCCAAATGAAGGGTCCATCCCCAGCATCCCTATAGGCCCCCTTCAGATATGGGAAGGCTGCTCTGAGGTCTCCACGCAGCCTTCTCTTCTGCAGGCTGAACAGCCCCAACTTTCTCAGCCTAGCTTCATACAGAAGGTGCTCCACACCCCTGATCATCCTCGTGGCCCTTGTTTGGACTTGTTCCCACAGTTCCATGTCCTTTTTATGTTGAGAACACCAGAACTGCACACAATACTGCAAGTGAGGTCTCACAAGTGCAGAAGAGAGGGGTAGGATCACCTCCCTTGACCTGCTGGTCACACTCCTTTTGATGCAGCCCAGGATGCAGTTGGCTTTCTGGGCTGCGAGCGCACACTGAAGCCAGCTCATGTTCATTTCCTCATCGATCAACACCCCCAAGTCCTTCTCTGCAGGGCTGCTCTGTATCTCTTCCCTGCCCAACCTGTAGGTGTGCCTGGGATTGCTCCCACCCATGTGGAGGACCTTGCACTTGGCATGGTTAAACTTCATCAAGTTGGCATCAGCCCACCTCACAAGCGTGTCAAGGTCCCTCTGGATGCCATTCCTTCCCTCCAACGTATCAACCGAGCCACACAGCTTGGTGTCATCAGCAAACTTGCTGAGGGCACACTCAATCCCACTGTCCATGTCACTCAAAAAGATGTTGAACAAGACTGGTCCCAGCTCTAATCCTTGAGAGACACCACTCATTACTGGTCTCCAGCTGGATATTGAACCATTGACCACAGCTCTTTGCATGTGGCCATCCAGCCAGTTCTTTATCCACTGAGTGGTCCACCTATCAAATTGATATCTCTCCAACTATAGAGACAAGGCTGTCATGTGAGACAGTGTCGAATGCTTTGCACAAGTCCAGGTAGATGACATCAACGGCTCTACACCTGTCCATCAGTTCCATAGCCCCAGCATAGAAGGCCACCAAATTGGTGAGGCAGGATTTCCCCTTAGTGAAGTTATGCCGGCTGTCACCAACAATTTCCTTCTTTTCCATGTGCCTCAGCATGCCTTCCAGGAGAATCTCCCCCAAGATTTTGCCAGGCACAGAGGTGAGACTGACTGGTCTGTAGTTCCCCGGCTCATCCATTTTGCCCTTCTTGAAAATGGGGGTTATATTTCCCTTTTTCCACTCATCGGGAACTTCACCTGACTGCCATGGTTTTTCAAATATGATGGACAGTGGCTTAGCAACTTCATTAGCCAGCTCCTTCAGGAATCGTGGTTGGATTTCATCATGTCCCATGGACTTGTATACGTTCAGGTTCTTAAGATGGTCTCGAAGCAGATCCTCTCCTTCAGTGGGTCTAGGGTCTCCATTCTCACAGTCCCTGTGTCTGTCTTCCAAAACTTGGGTGGTGTGGTCGGAGCATTTGCCGGAGAAGACTGAATCAAAGAAGTTGTTAAGAACCTCAGCCTTCTCCAAATCCAGGGTAGCCAGTTCTCCCGACACCTTCTGGAGAGGGTCCACATTGTCCCTAATCTGTCTTTTCTTTGCAATGTACCTACAGAATCCCTTCCTGTTATCCTTAACATCCTAGCCAAGTTTAAATCTAAGTGGGCCTTAGTTTTCCTAACCTGATCCCTATCTTCCCGGACATCATCCCTGTATTCTTCCCAGGCTGCCTGTCTTTGCTTCCACCTGTTATAAGCCTCTTTTTTCCTTCAAATTTTCCTCAGCAGCTCCTTATCCATCCAAGGAGGTCTCCTGGCCCTCCTGCAGCACTTCCTTCTAGTTGGGATGCAACACTCCTTAGCTTGTAGCAAGTGATCCTTGAATACCAACCAACAGTCTTGGTCTCCCCTGCTCTCTTGGGCTATATCCCATGGAATCTTACTGAGCAGGTTCCTGAAGAGGCCAAAGTCTGCTGTCTTGAAGTGCAGAGCAGTGAGCTTGCTGCACGCTCTTCTCACTGTCCTGAGGATGTTGAACTCGACTATCTCATGATCAGTGCAACCAAGGCTGCCCTGGAGCATCACATTTCCAACCAGCCCTTCCCTATTGGTGAGGACGAGGTCAAGTATGGCACCTCTCCTTGTCAGCTTCTCTACTATTTGTAGAAGGAAGTTGTCTTCCACAGAATCAAGGAACTTCCTGGATTGCTTGTGCCGAGCAGTACCATCCCTCCAGCAGATATAAGGGTGGTTGAAGTCCCCCATGAGAACAAGGACCTTCAAGCGTGAGGCTGTTCCTACCTGTCTATCGAACACTTTATTCCAAGATAAAGGTTCTATTTCCTTGATTTAACTGATGGATGGGGGAAAAGCAGTTGACATAATCTATTTGGATTTGTGAAAAGCATTTGGCACTGTCCCACATGACATCCTCTTTCTAAACTGTAGAGACATGAATTTCATTGATGGACCGCCAAGTGGATAAAGAGTGGGCTAGATGACCACATGCAGAGAATTGTGGTAAAGAGCCCAATCTCCAAGTAGAGACAAGGAGAGAAGTAATGAGTCATGTCCCTCGGGGTTTGGTGTTGGGACCGATCTTGTTCTTTGTTGTTGACATGGAGAGTGGGATTGATGCACCTTCAGCAAGTTTGCAGATGACACCAAGTTGTGTGGTTCGGCTGATATGCTGGAGGGAAGGAATGACATCTAGACGGACCTTGACGTGCTTGTGAGGTGGGCCAATGCCAACCTCATGAAGTTCAACATAACCAAGAGCAAAGTCCTACATCTGGGTCATGGCAATCCCAGGCACAGCTACAGGTTGGGCAGAGAAGAGATTCAGAGCAGCCCTGTGGAGAAGGACTTGAGAGTGCTTGTCCATGAGAAACTTAATGTTAGCCAGCTCCAGTGTGCGCTCACAGCCCAGGATCTAACTGTATCCCAGGCTGCATCAAAAGGAACGTGGCCAGCAGGCTGAAGGAGGTGATCCTGTCCCTCTGCTCTCATGAGTTCAAATACTTGGATCACTGTGCAGTTCTGGTGTCCTCAACATAAGAAGGACATGTAACTGTTGGAGCAAGTCCAGAGGAGGACCACAGGGATGATCAGGGGCTGGAACACCTCCCATATGAGGTGGGAAAGCTGGGGCTCTTCAGCCTGGAAAAGAGAAGGCTACATGGAGCAGCGTATCTGAAGGGGGCCTATAAGGATGCTGGAGAGGCACTCTTCATTAGAGACTGTAATGATAGGACAAGGGGTAATGGGTTTAAACTTAAACACAGGGAGATCAGGATAGATATAAGGAAGAAGTTCATTACTGTGAGGGTGGTGAGGCACAGGTTGCCCAAAGAAGTGTTAAATGCTCCATGCCTGGCAGTGTTCAAGGTCAGGCTGGACAGAGTCTTGTGCAACATAATCTACTGTGAGGTGTCCCTGCCATGGCAGGGGGTTGGAACTAGCTGATCTTCAGGTCCTTTCCAACCTTAACTATTCCATGATTTCCTTCAAACATCACAACAGGTCCTGAATAGAAAAAAAGGTCTTGAATAAGGGAAAAAAAAAAAAAAAACAAAACCCAAACCAAATGAAAGAAACCACCCCTTCCAAAAAAAAAAAAAAACCAAACAAAACAAAAAACAAAACAAAATAAAACAAAACAAGCCACACTTTTAATTCCCGTAGCTACAAAAGTTTTTCTTAGAATTCATCTCTTACTTAATATTCCAGATTTCTAGTGATTGATAGATCTTCGTATTTCAATTACATCTTAACTAAAAGCCAACTTCAGGTATACTCATGTGGCTTTCAGTAGGAATTTTAAAATAAATGCATAGCTTCAAGGTGAATGAAGTTGTTTTGTAGAAAAACCATATAGGAATAGAAAAAGATACAAATTCTGAATTGTTGAATTAAGCAGGTCCACATGTTACATAAATGTATTTGAAGTAGATTACTGAAAGAGCATTTCATTGTTGTTCCAGTAAAATAGGTTTTCAGCATTATTAAATTTATATATGAGCCAGGTTTCTTATTGTATAAATTGTGGTAGTTACACCTTCTAGCAAACTGAGATTATATGATTATATAAATTATACCTATATTTGTATATGATATGATATTATATTATTATATAAAATATGATTATATAATTAAATTAGGACCAATTTTTGAGGGTGAACGGATGTTTGCTTGCATTACGGAATATTTTGTGTGGTTTTCTTTTAATCTGAAAGGAAAATGTAAAGATTTGGGTTTACAAATAAGGCAAAAAGTAGCTAGGAAAGGATTAATTCTGCTGAAGCAGTAGATAGACCTGCAAGGAAAAACTGAAGGCTCGAAAAATTGAGAGTGGTGATTACTCAAGGGAGTTACACTAGACTTAGAGCAGTGAGTCTCATAGGACAGTTTGGCCCATGGCCTGGAAAAATGTCTTCTTCCTGTCTGTCCATGTTCAAATGAATATTCTTCAAACTTAGCACTCTTTTTATAGTTTTTTCCGTCTGGGGATCTGTAACATCAAGGTGTAAGAGAGATCAAAATTTGGCCAAATAGTTTATAATTCAGGGAAAAGTGCTTCCAGTCTGGTGACACATGCTATGTAATCAATAAATAACAGTATTTACAACACCTGTGAAAAGAATTGCCTTTGTAATGAAGATATAAGTAGACATTTCTCATAAGTCTGTTTTAACGGGTCAATTGTACGTACCAGTATTAATGATTGAAAGTAGCTTTATTTGGTGGAGGGAAGGGGGAAAAAACAGTTAAAAGGTGACATTTGTGGAATTTCTGGGAGAAATAAGAGTTCTGGGAATTTAATCCAATGAAAATTAATACAGACAAAAGAGAAAAACAATGAAAAAAAAACCAGACTAAGAAAAGATAAGGGCAAAATCCTTGATTTGCTATCCTCTTCGTGTAAAGAATCTGTCTCCATATCCTTTGCACAATACAGTGCAATATCTGCCCCACCAATGAAAGTACAGAAGTTCTACCCAAATTTTTCTCTGGAAAAATTTGATCATCTCAAACTACCTGATCCTCAAGTCGTAGTGTAAGCTTCAACTGATATTATCCCTCAGGTTTGAGTGATGGAAGAAACTGAGACAGGCCAACTCCGCCCCAAGGATTTCTAAAACTCACCCTTTGTTCCATCCCCTTTCCCTAATTAATCAAAAAGCATTGAAGACAAGAAACAGAAGAGAAAAAAAAACCAGAACTTCGGCCCCTCACAACCTTCCTGGAGAAAAGTATCTGACTCCAAGATCTGCTGCTGATTTTGACGCTCAGCTTATAAGAGAAGACCAACCATGAGATGCTTCATAACCCTCCACAGGCTTCATACAAATGTTTTCTCATGATTTGTAGCTGATGTTCAGAGAAGGTAAACGATCTAAATTATTCACTAGGAAAGGGTGGAGAAAAAAGTGAGAGGAAAAACCCTTCCTTGTTCATTCAGGTAGTGAGAAGAAACCATGAAGCATGGTATTGCCATATACCCGGAGCCAACTGCCATACCTTCTGCCAGTATAATTTTTCTCATCAAAACCCCCTTGTTTTTCTGCCTGTGACAATACTTGGTTGGCCTTTTTTTCATTCTCATCTGCTTCTGGTTATCCAGTCATTAGCCATCAAACTCCACTGTCATGAGCCACTACCATGCAATTTTTTTGGTTTACTGTAGGTCAAGGATAACAAATAGTTTTGATTGCATCTTATTTTCTTGGTGTCTTGGAGGGGGGTGAAAAACAAACAGTTAATCTATTTCATTTTACTAATCACCATCAGGAGTTCTGGATGGGTAATTTTGTGTCCCCATCTCATAAAGTTTCATTTACTGCCTTTTTAAACAAATGATGACTCCAAATCTATTTGTCACACAATAGCTCACAAACATGCCAAACAATAACTATTACTGTTCTTGGCTTGTTTGATCCAAATGGCATTTACAGACATTATTCCTCCCCTCTCCTTGATATAATCTGAATAGAAACCTTTAAATAAATAAAACAAAACCCAGAGCAAACCTCAAAAACAATAAACCAACATCCAAGCCCTAGAAAATAATCACAAAACCAGTGGCTGTTACCGTTGTAAGTGGGGAAATCCAATTATGAGATGTCAATATTGTTCTCCTTTCAATTGCTTCAAAAAGATTCATATGTGTGAAATTTTTAGGTTGATTTCATTGGCTTTGTCAAAAAGAAACAGAAATTATGTAGCTGAAAGAGGGCTTAAGCCCCCGAATTCTTCCTGTACATAAACATGTAAACACATGCACACACATACAAATACACAAACACTAACACACACACAGAATGATCGATATCAATTTTCAAATGTACTATTGATTTCAGTAGCCCTTAATTTCAAGGCAAACAATAGTTTCTTTTGTAATTTCCATGCTGCTGATTTAACTGCCATCATTGCTGACCTGTATATTGTCAAATAATATTGATTGGGTATGAAATGAAGCAAGAAGGGGCTGGCAGCAAGGTGTGTGATGGGAAAAGAGAATATGGGTCCCTTCTCGTTAACTAAAGGAATAAATAGAAAGGGTGCAACAACTTCATAGTCAAGTAGCTGAGAAGGCTGGGTCGTCGGGCTGGGCTTTGGCTGGACTGGGCTTTGCACTGCTGCACAAACTGTTCTCTCTCTCTGCAGCTCTGTCTCTTCCATCTCCCATGGTGGTTTTTCCTATCTGTTCTGACTGTAAACTTGTGAGAAGTGATTTTCAGCTTGAATTCATTATATTCATTTCTCAATTAATCCAGGAAAGAAGGATATATTTATGACTAAATCACCACTGGTGTTTCTAGAGCCCCAGGTTTTCTGTCTTTTCTACCAGTGTCTGAGGAACCCAGAAGCATGCTTCCAGACTGCATGTTTCCTTTGCAAGACCTTCCTTCTCCAAGGTGAGGCTACAAATCCTTTCTCTGTCTTTTCCATTAAACTGTACACTTTCTATGATACAGTGTAGTGATTGAGACACTTCATACAGCTCTTACAGGACTCTGCCCTTGAGTTTCTGGAGGCTGCTGTAACTGTGGTAAGTGTCATAACTGCAGGTGCACAGCCTACACACCAGACAGCTCCTACAGGTGGGCAGCTCCAGGACTAGACTTTAGAGCTAATTGAGGTGACAGGAACATTCACTGGGATTGTCAAATCCTTAGATTTACTTTTCAGGACTCCATCCAGTATCTTGTGCTAGAATCAATTTTAAATCCAAAGTTTCCTCATAATCACATGTAAACTTGGAGTTAAGGATGTTTGAAAGAAGTCTTTGGCTCTCACACAGAAAGGAGAATATTCATTCACTTGTCTGGATGACATGCTGACTGGTGTAATTGTAATCTACCAGCTCAAATTTCTCATGCAGTATCTGTTGGCTTTGAAATCATTCTTCCCATCCTGAGCTACTTTGTAGTATTGCTGTGTGTTTTAAATCATCTGAATCACCCATGTATCTGCAGTGATGGTACCATATCTGACTCATGCATTAGTGCACATACCTCAGGCCAATTAATCTTCTCCCAAGGAAACAGCAAAAATAAGATCTTATGACAATATGTTATGCAGAACATTTTGTCCTAAAACATTTTAGTATGTCTTGCTAAGCTATATGTATACATACAAACACATATATAGTATTGTATATACACATACAGTGAGAGGGAGAAAAAAGGCCAGTAATTTAGCATTTGGATGCGAATTTGGATCATAGCAGTAAAAGATCCAGCTTGGGGGTATTCTGGTACTCTGTGCACTTATTTACACTAACAGTTCACTTAACTGACTTAATTAAGATTCAGGAGAATTTAGATGCAATATACCAGGTTAATCTAGAACATAGATATGAGCCTATGGGTAAAATCTTACTTCCCTTTGGAATCATTGTAGAAATTCCCAAGGACTCAAAACTTCTTTCTGCTTAGGAATCATTCCCTTTGGCATGACAGTGCACCCCTCACTGGAGTGGGAAGCAGCTGCAAAGCTTTAATGAATCAAAAAGAATGTAATATCCAGCTAAAACTAGAGTGGGAATTATAAGTAGGCAAATCAACCAGCAGTTACTCAAATTTAAATCTATTGAGGATGCTGGGGTTAATGACTAGTTTATGCACTACATTTCCTTCCTTTAATATTATTTTAATATTGTTGTATTTTATTTTAATCACATTCAATCTTCGTTTTTCTGTTACTTTATAGAAGATGCACATTTGTGCTTGCTAGCTTGAAAAAAGGCAAGAAGCAAATGTCAAACTTACACCACCACATGGGTTCTAAAGCTTGGTTTAATTCTGGTTAAGACAGATCTAAATTAAAACAACTTTTATTTCCCTGTGGACCCCTTATTTAAAGATGACAGGTCCCTGAGTGTATGTGCTTGTGAGACTAAATGCGCTACTGAAGACTCATGATCAGAGCTCAAGAGAGAAGTAGAGAAAAGGAACAGTGAGACGTAATGTATTATTTCGGGTACTAAATCCTAGTCTGAATTTCCCACCCTTTTGAAATGCATCTGTCTCTCTTGTTCTGTGTGAGGATGCTTTTTAACTTTCAGTCTGCTTTGAAAAATAACAAAGTAACGATAATGGAGAATGAGGGTATGCATGGAAAGAATCTATTATGGAAGCAACTGGTCATAAGTCTCTAAACCGTGTATTCATGGAATCATAGAATCATAGAATAGTTAGTTGGAAAGGACCTCAAGATCAGCTAGTTCCAACCCCCTGCCAGGGCCAGGGACACCTCCCACTAAACCATCTCACCCAAGGCTATGTCCAATCCAGCCTTGAACACTGCCAGAAATGGAGCATTCACAACTTCCCTGGGCAGCCCATTCCAGTGCCTCACCACCCTTACAGTAAAGAATTTCTTCCTCATATCCAATCTAAACTTCCCCTGTTTAAGTTTGAATCAATTACCCCTTGCCCTCTCACTACAGTTCCTCATGAAGAGTCCCTCCCCAGCATCCCTATAGGCCCCCTTCAGATACTGGAAGGCTGCTCTGAGGTCTCCACGCAGCCTTCTCTTCTGCAGGCTGAACAGCCCCAACTTTCTCAGCCTAGCTTCATACAGAAGGTGCTCCACTCCCCTGATCATCCTCGTGGCCTTCCTTTAGACTTGTTCCAACAGTTCCATGTCCTTTTGATGTCGAGGACACCAGAACTGCACACAATACTCCAAGTGAGGTCTCACAAGAGCAGAGTAGAGGGGCAGGATCACCTCCCTCGACCTGCTGGTCACGCTCTTTTTGATGCAGCCCAGGATAAGGTTGGCTTTCTAGGCTGCAAGTGCACACTGAAGCCAGCTCATGTTCATTTTCTCATCAACCAAAACCCCCAAGTCCTTCTCTGCAGGACTGCTCTGAATCTCTTCCCTGCCTAACCTGTAGCTGTGCCTGGGATTGCTCCGACCCATGTGGAGGACCTTGCACTTGGCATGGTTAAACTTCATCAAGTTGGCATCAGCCCACCTCACAAGCGTGTCAAGGTCCCTCTGGATGCCATTCCTTCCCTCCAACGTATCAACCGAGCCACACAGCTTGGTGTCATCAGCAAATTTGCTGAGGTGCACTTAATCCCACTGTCCATGTCACTCAAAAAGATGTTGAACAAGACTGGTCCCAGCTCTAATCCTTGAGAGACACCACTCATTACTGGTCTCCAGCCAGATATTGAGCCATTGACCACAGCTCTTTGCATGTGGCCATCCAGCCAGTTCTTTATCCACCAAGTGGTCCACCTATCAAATTGATGTCCCTCCAACTATAGAGACAAGGCTGTCATGTGAGACAGTGTCAAACGCTTTGCACAAGTCCAGGTAGATGACATCAACTGCTCTACACCTGTCCATCACTTCCATAGCCCCATCATAGAAGGCCACCAGATTGGTGAGGCAGGATTTCCCCTTAGTGAAGTTATGCCGGCTGTCACCAACAATTTCCTTCTTTTCCATGTGCCTCAGCATGCCTTCCAGGAGAATCTCCCCCAAGATTTTGCCAGGCACAGAGGTGAGACTGACTGGTCTGTAGTTCCCCGGCTCATCCATTTTGCCCTTCTTGAAAATGGGGGTTATATTTCCCTTTTTCCAGTCATCAGGAACTTCACCTGACTGCCATGGTTTTTCAAATATGATGGACAGTGGCTTAGCAACTTCATTTGCCAGCTCCTTCAGGACCCGTGGATGAATTTCATCATGTCCCATGGACTTGTATGCATTCAGGTTCTTCAGATGGTCTCAAAGCAGATCCTCTCCTTCAGTGGGCCCAGGGTCTCCATTCTCACAGTCCCTGTGTCTGCCTTCCAAGACTTGGGTGGTGTGGTCAGAGCATTTGCCGGAGAAGACTGAATCAAAGAAGTTGTTAAGAACCTCAGCCTTCTCTAAATCCAGGGTAGCCAGTTCTTCCGACACCTTCTGGAGAGGGCCCACATTGTCCTTAATCTGTCTTTTATTTGCAATGTACCTATAGAATCCCTTCCTGTTATCCTTAACATCCCTAGCCAAGTTTAAATCTAAGTGGGCCTTAGTTTTCCTAACCTGATCCCTATCTTCCCGGACATCATCCCTGTATTCTTCCCAGGCTGCCTGTCCTTGCTTCCACCTGTTATAAGCCTCTATTTTCCTTCAAATTTTCCTCAGCAGCTCCTTATCCATCCAAGGAGGTCTCCTGGCCCTCCTGCAGCACTTCCTTCTAGTAGGGATGCAACACTCCTTAGCTTGTAGCAAGTGATCCTTGAATATCAACTAAGAGTCTTGGTCCCCCTTGCCCTCTCGGGCTATATCCCATGGAATCTTACTGAGCAGGTTCCTGAAGAGGCCAAAGTCTGCTGTCTTGAAGTGCAGAGCAGTGAGCTTGCTGCACGCTCTTCTTACTGTCCTGAGGATCTCGAATTCGACCATCTCATGATCGCCGCAATCAAGGCTGCCCTGGAGCATCACATTTCCAACCAGCCCTTCCCTGTTGGTGAGGACGAAGTCAAGGTGTATAAAATGGAAAACTTATTTAGTTTCAAAATAATCACTGCTATATTCTGCAAGGATTTACTTATTTAGCAATAGGGAAAGGACAAAACATTCTAGGGAACAACAGAGATAAAAAATCTCAAATATTAAACCTTGTAATCTAACTGCTAAAATAGACTGTTCAAATTTTGTTGCATTTTTAGAAATGTATGCTAGCAAGAACAAAATGGATAAATAAATAAAGGAATGATTAAATAGATGTGAATGCTACTGTGAGTATGAAGTTGTTCAAATCCTAGAAACAACTGGCAGCTTGAAAAAGAAAACTCTATTGACAAATTCACTCTTCCCTACCCCTTAACTTCACATGGTCAACGAATGACATTCCTTCAAATTTTTATCAATAGAATGTAATTCTGGACAGATCAGCCTGAAAAACATCAAATCATTTTGTCCACAGAAATAAATCACTTGCTGTTTATAATTTCTTTTCTTTGTGGATAAAATGGGGCTATTAAAGTACCTTCTGTGGCCCAACATAAGAATGGGGGAAGACTCTTCATGGTAGGCAAAGCACAGACTGCAGGCAAAATTGCCGTCATACAAAGAAGTACAGAATGCAAAAGCTGCAATAAAATGAATGCAAAGAACTTTTGATTTTCCCGTGCCTGATCTGTAATGGATCTGTGGTGAAAGTGATATTTTAAGGTTCAAGTGTGGAGCTCTTTAAGTATAAGCGTGTTAGTAAGTGGACTGTGTGTAAGCACAATAAACAGGAAAAATTGTAATGATTGTTGTATTGAAGGGTTTGAGAAGTAATTGTCATCACTGGTTAATATATAAGAAGATTTGGAATGTCTAGTTCTGTGGTCATTCTTAGGTAGATAGCATCTGGTTTTCATAAAAATGTTTCCAATTTCTCATCCCAAAGGTTTCCAGTTTTCTTATGAAAATTCAAACGAGTGAAGGTGTGTGTGCATTGATCAACCATCTTTTCTGAAAGTTAAATTCCAGACTCATCATTACACTCTATTATCCCACAGTAGTCCTTTCTCCCACCCACAACTTGCTAATTCCTGCCTTTTTCTATCAACTTCTCAAATACCTGTGGCTCTATAAAGGCAACCACAGAGGTCAGAGCATCTCTTTATTACCGCCCATCAAAAGTTCTGTGTCATGAAGCAAAGAAACAGAAGATTTAAAACTTTTCTAACTGACATTGTTTTGAGCCAGGTCCTCCTACATTTTGATTTATCTAAGTTTATGTAGTTTCATACACCCAGTACCTTTGTAATGGTCTGGCACACCACAAGAAGAGACGGGTGAGTATAACTGCCTTTATCTCCTTCTTGGTTCTCAGAATAGAGTAGGACAATACAACACAAACTGTAAACAAGGACAGGAACATGTTTTGCTAAATAATAAGCTATATGTCATCACAAAACAAAACAAACCAACCAAACCCCAAACAAAAAAATCCCACAAAACCAAAACTGAACCAACCAACCAGTAGATTCATAAGGATAATGATGGTCATCTCAATAGATAATTCAGGACAAGGACTCACAATAATAGTTGATATGTCACAGAAAAAGAAATAAACTTAGCTGTTTCTAACTACTTGGGTGTTTGGATGATCCTTGGCTGGTCATACCAGGAGATCTCAGGCTCTGGGACTCTTTGAAAATAATTCTAGCTTTCTAAAGGGCTCTAGAACTTGAAATGATACAATCATTGAAGTCACGAGTGCTGCAGGTCACAATATTGACATGAAACTGCAGCATGCATTGAGGGTGCGCAGGCTTTAGTACATTTAAATAAGCACATGAAGAAATATCATAGACTTATAGAAGGGTTTGGGTTGGAAGGACCCTTATAGACCACCTAGTTCCACCTACCCTGGTAAGGGCAGGGACACCTTCCACTACACTCACAGCCCCATCCAGCCTGGCCTTGAACACTTCCAGATATGGGGCAGATGAATATTTGAATTCATGTTCTCAGTGCAAGATGCATGTAAACTAATCAGCAGATTTAATGTTGCCCTTCTCAGGAAGATAGATGCTGAATTCCATATTGCCTGAATGATTGCCACCTTCTAACTGGTATTCAAAGTTGCAAATACTCTTTCAAGTCTAGCTAACTTTGTAACTGTAAGTTTGCTGTCACCTCAGTAGTTGGACCACAGTTTAGCTTCCCTCTGTGTTTATAGTGATTTAAATCCAGACTTCCTCAGTTGTGAATGACTAGCTTCCAGACAATACATTGTTTCGTGCATGGAAATGCTATATTTGTCACCAGAATTTCTCAGAGGTATTCGTGAATGGGCTGAGAAAGTCCAATGATCTGAGAAAGCTTCAGGCCAGTCTTTTCATTTTATCTAAGCTGGCAAAGAAGAGATATTAATGAAATTCCCTGGATAAACTGTACTCCCACTACCCCTTTAGGTACTTTTTTTAGCCCTTTCAATATATAAAAAAAATTCTGTACAAATCAGGGACTGTAGCAATAGGACAAGGGGCAATGGGTTTAAACTTAAACACAGGAAGTTCAAGATAGATAGAAGGAAGAAGTTCTTGACTGTGAGGGTGGTGAGGTGCTGGCACAGGTTGCCCAAAGAAGTGGTAAATGCTCCATCCCTGGCACCATTCAAGGCCAGGTTGGACAGAGCCTTGGGCAATATGGTCCAGGGTAATGCATCCCTGCCCATGGCAGGGGGTTGGAACTAGATGGTCTGGAGGTCCTTTCCAACCCTAACTGTTCTATGGTTCTATGATTAAACCATTTCAAGCACAGGACTTGACTTAAGCCTGTTCAGAGTATTCAAAGCTACGCAGTTGGGCTATAGACCTAAGAGATAGCATAGGACAGACCCTTAACTTACAGGCCTAAGTGCTGTATTACTGAATTCAGACCCAGGTGACTTAAGTGATAACTAGGCAAAGGCTAACCACAAAGTCTTTTCATTAATCTAACTCTACATAAAGCAGCTGACCACTGAGCACTAGAGGCTTTTATCCGGAACCAGCTGTCCCTTAGACAAGAGCAAATATATCAGTTGCCTGCAACCTGATTGCTGCTCTGGAAGGGAGCCAGGGTGGGATAGGGGAAAAGCAAATGATCCAGCTCCTAAGTCAGGGTGTCTTTTGCTTTGGATAGATTGGAATGCTGTGCAGAAGCCCTAGGGAAAGATAATGCTTCGCTGTACCCCAGTCTTCCTGTCTGCCTCTAGATTTCTTAGTTATATTTCTTCCTCTCATTTTCCACACTCCCCCATGATTGTTGGCAGGTCTCGTCCACATGAAAATAAACTGTAAATGCCTTAGAGTTTGTTCTTTATTGTTGTTGTTGTTTTGCTTTGTTGTTGTTTTCCTTCCTCAAGTCCCCAAAGAAACATCAAAGTACAAAGGAAAGAAAGCAATACTGAGAATAAAAGTGAAAGCCAAACAAAAAGACAGAGGGGGCAAAAAAAAAGAAAATAAATAAAGAAGCTTGCGGTGGCCCTGCAGAACTTTCTTCAAGGGGGTTAGGCTTCCTTCAGAGAAAGTTTAGATATATGTTTGTTTGCATTTTCAAATTGGGGCTATTTGTGCACATTCAGAGGAGAACAAAAACAATGCAAATTTCAGTGGAGGTGTTTAGTGCAGCAGGATGCTGGCAGGGCCACCTGGCTACTGCAAGCAGCCCATTGCCCGCTGTGCTCACCTGCTTAAATATTAACAACGAGGGGGAAGGCAGAAATGTATCAATTAGACATCCGGAGCGTCTGAGCAGAGAGATGGATTGTTTTCAGAACACAAAACAGGCAGTCACATAATCTAGCTTCTGTTCCTGACCACTTAACCACTGAATGTTAACCCATATTAACATGCGTTCCTGCTCTCACCACCCTTTCCCTACGAAGACATGATTGCAACACATAAAGGGAACAACATAGGAATAGAAACCTAATACTAGACCAGAAGCAGACTTGAGTTGACTGCAGCTCCAGGCCAGAATCTGTCACTTTTCTTCTAGAGTCTTCACCCAAGCTGTCAGGTGATTTGCACCAAGTGGAAGGGACACACAAAAAGTAAGTCCTAGCAAGTGCAAATTAAAAAGCCATCAGTGGTTGAGGATTGAGTGGATGGTCCTGCCTTTGTTGTGTTGCATGGGAAACCCATGCCTAACCCAGGAACAAATTAATCAGTCTGAACTGGAAGACTTTACCTGGCTAGTCTTAAAAATAATAACATACTGGATCAGAGTTAAGATCCATCAGCCCCACATTCTGAGTGCTGCAATAATGGGTACCTAGGGTTAAGTATAAGAAAAAAATAAGAGTATATATACACGTGTCCTGGGTTCAGTTCTTCTCAGGCTAAAGTCGAAAAACTCAGCACTGCACCAGCTACTAAGAAAGAGAAAAATGACTGCTACAGCTGAACCCAGGACAACGTATGTGTGGTTTCCTTCTGTATAGATTCCTAGCATCCTGAATGTAAAGGGTTTTTTTCTATATCTTTAGTAACTTTTAATTGATTTATTGTCTATGAACTTCTTTTTCCTAGATTGTATGTGAATTTCTGACTTCCATGATGCCTTATTGCAAGAAGCTCTCCCATTCAACATAAAAAGGACATGGAACTGTTGGAACAAGTCCAAAAGAGGGCCACAAGGATGATCAGGGGTCAGGAGCACCTTCCATGTGAAGATAGGCTGAGAAAGTTGGGGCTGTTCAGCCTGCAGAAGAGAAGGCTGCGTGGAGACCTCAGAGCAGCCTTCCAGTATCTGAAGGGGCCCTATAGCAATGCTGGGGAGGGACTCTTCATGAGGAACTGTAGTGAGAGGGCAAGGGGTAACGGGTTCAGACTTAAACAGGGGAAGTTTAGGCTGGATATGAGGAAGAAGTTCTTTACTGTAAGGGTGGTGAGGCACTGGAATGGGCTGCCCAGGGAAGTTGTGAATGCTCCATCGATGGTGGTGTTCAAGGCTAGATTGGACATAGCCCTGGGTGGCATGGTTTAGTGGGATATCCCTGTCCCTGGCAGGGGGTTGGAACTAGCTGATCTTCAGATCCTTTCCAACCCTAACTATTCTATGATTCTATGATTTAACTATTCTGATTATGCAGATTGACCAAGCTGTCATGTTGAATAAACCTGTAATTGGCTAATGCAAACACGGCTGTTAATTCTTCCACATATTCATATTGTCACATACACCAGGTTTTGAAAAATCTGCTTATGGAAGGTTACTCCAAGTTGTGGCATATCTGGGCTTAAAAAGATGATCTGGAAGGTCTAAAGCGAAGGAAGCTTGTGCACAGCAATAAGAGCAGTAAATTGCTTGCAGTTGTATGCAGTGCTACGCAGGCAATGGGAAACATGCATTCACCTACACAGATTCACCCTCATGTTTGCCAGTCATTATGGCAGATGGCTTAGTGTTCTTAATTTTCCAAAATCCTTTCAGTTCTTACTAGTACCTGAATTTCATACCAGCCTCATTCTGGTTTAAATTTCAAGAGATTTAAACTAGAATATTTCCACCTCTTCAGCTGGGCCTTTTAAAATACGTACTGATAGTTCAAATCTGCAGATAATTTACTCTCCCAATATTTCTAAGAACAAATTACCTGTGTGTATAAAAAGGTAAAATCTTATTATATTTTCTTCAAAAAAACCCACCATGCATTTCATTACATTATCCAATTACTGCTTTGCTTGTACGGTACTATGTTACTGCCTGATCACAGGCTATTTACTGTACAGGTGGGTTACTTTAATTAAAAAATGCAACTAGTCATACAAAGCAATCATAGAATCAGAGAATGGTTTGGGTTGGAAAGAACCTTAAGATCAAGCAAAATTCTCAAGTACTGGCCATTGATCCTGGCTTTAGTTTAACAGGTGAAGGGTGAAGTCAAGATTTGTTTTTATAGAAAGATTGGCCTTTCAGTTTCCATAATCTTTTTAGGAGAAGTGATTGCTTGGAGCTTCTTTAAATCAAATCTAATTGTCTAAAGCTGGATGAAAGATTTTTGCTCTGAGTTAAGATAAAGTATTTAAAATTGTCATTAATTTTTTTTTTTTATTTACAGTGGTGAAATCAGATGAAGTGAGGATGAATGAAAACATGAAGCAAAGACATCTGAACAGAGAAGACAAAAAAACAATTGGAAAGTAGAAAAGTTAACCAAGGACTCTCACTAGGTCAGTTACATCGGAGATGGACCTCAGTTGTCTAGAATTCCAGAGTAGCGTTGCACCCTCTTTACCAAGCTAAAAACTCGCAAATATCACATGGGACCAAAATACTGCTGACTTAGAAGAGCATTCTCTGCTTTAAAACAGGTGTTAAATTGGACAATTAAATGTATTTTCAAAGAAAAATGGAAGAAATTTTTAAAGGGATTGATTAATATTGAGCAATGCCACTTCTTTTTTTCTTGCAGGCAGATACCTTGGTCTTGCAGGTAGTCTTCTGCTGAAGAACTCCATGACTCCATATGAGGCTTCACCTTGTATTATGTATTGATATTATACAGTCCCACTTTCAGTAACTTCAACCCTCTTCCCTGAGTGCAATTCAGTGTCGTTAGAAAAGTTGTGCTGGAAAAAAATCCCTTCCTGATTTGTTTGCCATAGCTCTCCACAAAGGAACTGCAGCAAAGTCTAAAGATGATGCAGCATTTCTAAAAAGAGAAAATTGCCACTACTCCAGTGGTGTTGGCAACTCTTGAGGCTGTGTGTGAGTGCCATCTGCTGACCCCTGCCATGGGAAGACAAAGCAAAATCTGCTGGTCTCCTCACTGTTCCTTTGGATCTGCAAATGCTCCCCACCGCATTGAAAGCAAATCCCCATAATGTAATCCATTTTCTAACACAGCTGCTTTCCCAGTTATTGCCACTTACTGTCTTCCCTTAAGACCTCACAAATGTACAATCATTCATCCACTCTATGTTGTAGTTGCTTTATAACCTAAAAGTTTATTCCAACACACAACCTCTACTTGCTGTCTTGACATGGGTCTGAAGATTTCTTTAAATCCTGTAAACACAACGTCTCCTAAAGCTTCCTGCCACTAGGCCTTACCTTCCTATACCACCTTCTCTTATCTTATATGGAATAAAAATCGATACATAGGACACCAAAATCTGTGCTTCCTTTAAATTTTGCTCATATATGAATGATGTTACAGTATTAAAAATATCAATCTGGTCAATCAATACTGCTCTGTATGTCTTAGGTTTGACACAGGTTGCTCGTGTGACATTGGGCTTGTCATGGAATCAGGTCTCTATCTGCAAAAGGGGGAATAAGAATATTTCCTCTATTTGCTTGATCTGAGTGGATTGTGAGCTCGTTAAGGCAGGCACTATTTCTTTTTATACATTTCTTACAGAATTTGCTGCAGCATGTTCCCTATGGCATTGTCAGAAATGCACAGCTGCAGTACATACAAAAATATGGTAACATTAATTTAAAACTCTTTTGAGGACTCACATAATGATAGTTTTGGATTTTCCTTTTTTTTTTCTTATATTTTTATTTTGAAAGATTTCTTCACAGGGGAAATTTCACTCAGAAAGAACAAGAGAAGCTAAATTAAACCATAAGACCATTGGGAGAAATTCAACCATTCCAAGGAACTCTATTGGTATATATACACATGATCTAGCTGCTGTGGTATGGGAATGGCAAATCATGAAAATCAGAAAAATTGTCCTAAATTCCAGAATGACAGCATGCCACCTTGCTCACAGACATAACATGCTGGAGAAAGCATTCCTCCTTCAGGTAATCTTAATTTTTGGATCATCCAGACTCTTCCTCAGAAAGTTTAGGGTGTGAACCAGAGCAAGGATTTGCTAGCCTCATTGCACAAGCAGGAGTGAAAGTCCAGAGAGCTAAAAGCACATGTCCAAGACTGCAAATACAGTCATGCTGCCAAGAATGGGAATTGAACCCAGACCTTGCCTGGATTACACTGCAAAGAGCGACACACACATTCTGAGCCAGAGGTATTTACATCTGTTCGTCCTCTAATGCCATATGATTGTGGTTGCATACGGCTGAGTCCAGGTCAATAGGCTGTGCTTCTTGGCTGGGCTTGAAGGATCAGTCATGCTAACGCATGATATGTATTTGTACAGTTTTTAGCCAGCCTAGAATATACACAGCAAGAATGCTTGTTACAGCCCTCAGCATACAGCATCAGCATATCCCAACTCTTAAACTTTGGCCACAAGAAAGCTTTTAATAATCTGCTTCTTTAAGGTAGAAAAGGAAGTTGAATAACATATTTGTTCCTAAAAACCACAGAACAAAGTGAGGAAAAAAAAGGAAAAAAACAACCCTCTCTCCCCTCCACCTCCAAACAGCAACGAATTCCCACCTCTGTAGGCACCACATTTCCAGCCTTTAAATAAATAACAGCAGCAAGGCCAATGTTTCTATCTCCCCTATGTAAGAGGAGAAACATTCTGGCTTTGCCACATGTCCTGTAATTATGGGTCGAACCCCTGTTCACAGGGGTATCGATCTGCTGCTAGCTGAGTTTAACTCATTATGTATTCCTTCATTGTTTCCTATGCAAATTAAGTTAATGAGAATTAGGAACATAATGGAGCCCATTCACCGTTCTAGTTGGTGGAAAATGGGTTTGACTACCAATTTTCCATTACAGCTGTTTTGTAATTACTCTGGAGCACTCTGCATTCTAATGGAGATCCTGAGCTGATCTGACAGTCTCTTAGATTTTTATTTCTGCAGCCCCCCCCCCCCCCCCTTTCTCCCATCTTCTTCTTCCTAGAAAAGTGTAAGATTTTTTTCTATTAAAGCTCTGGAATTTGATTTCTACCACAGCTTAAAAAAATAATAATAATAAAAAAAATAGAACAAAATCTCTTTTCTTTTTTTTTTTCTTTTTTTCTTTTTTCCCCTGGAATACCTTGCCCTTTTAGTTTTCCAGAACTACAGCTTGGGGATTGTTCTGATTTTAATGCTGGAGTCAGTTTGCCCTGGAACAAAAACAAAGGAAAATTAAACCAAAAGTATCATGGATTTTGTTATTTTTCACCCTGGTTTCTGAAGGAAATGAGGCTTATCATGGTCAAAGAGCATGTGCGCCTCTGCCTATTTGTCTGCCTGTCTCACTTTACAGACTGATTAGCTCATTTCAATCAAATTTAGCTGAGGGTTGGAGGTGTCAAGGATATTAAATTACTACGAGCTTCAGAGAAGAGACATCTGAGTAGCAGAGAAACACTCTCTGCACACGGCTGCTAAAGGCAGGCTGTGGTATGAGCCCACTCTCATTAAACACAAAAGAACCCACACAGAACTGTGTTTTGAACATCTCAGCCGCAGGAACAGGGTTTGCACCTTCTTTGACACTGCACAATCTCGCCATAATGCACAAAGCCACCTGAAAAACCCAGGCTTTGTTAGTTCTGCTGATCACAGAATGAGTTGTTTTAAGCAATTGAGCCTAAAGGTACATTTAAAGCAACAAAGGAAGTTCAAGGCTTCCAGCCTTGGAAACTACTCAGCTATTTCTCTATAGAATGTATATTATTAATCATGTTAATTACATCAGTGCCTGTGGGCCAATCAGGTGTAGGGCTCCACTGTGCAATTAGGCACTGAATAAACACAGAGTAGTAGCTGATTCTGGCTCTGGAGAGCTTCTTTGTCTTATCAGACAAGTCACATATGAGGATGAGGAGAGGCTGGGAAACGTGGAGTCAGATGTCGAAGTGGTGGTGTCCCCACCACAGCTATATCTCATTTGTGTTGAAGAAGGAGGTAACTGCCCTCAACTCAGGCACTTCCCTTCATCAGAAAGGCCATTACTATTCTATGATTCTATGACTACTATGCTGGAAACATTCTTCATATTGAATGGAGAAGTTACTTTCCCTTTTCTGCTGTGAGAATGGCTGTGGTATGATCAGAATCAAATTCTGAAGAATGATATAGTAAAATACCTTCATATAGTTCTTTCAGGAAGAAATTGAAGTTACTAACACCAAAAATATTTTTGTTATTAATAATAAACAATTTGTAAGGGCAAGGATCGTAAGAGACCTTGGCATAGTCTTACAAGCTGTTGCGCTCAGAACAACATAGATGCTTGCTTTTGTACAGTTCTGATGCCATTTTGGGCTTCACCACAGCTGTTGAGTTCACCTGGAATTAGTAAGGTAACTTGAAAGATTAACAACTACTGATTCAGGATCCACAGGCCACCTTGCAAAGTACAAGCCCAGATTGTTTGAAGTGTTTACCATTCCTGATCCTTTTGAAAAGCACTTGCAGCCCAGAAAGCCAACTGTATCCTGGGCTGCATCAAAAGGAGCATGACCAGCAGGTCGAGGGAGGTGATCCTGCCCCTCTACTCTGCTCTCCTGAGACCTCACTTGGAGTATTGTGCGCAGTTCTGGTGTCCTCAGCATAAAAAGGACATGGAACTGCTGGAACAAGTCCAGAGGAGGGCCACAAGGATGATCAGGAGACTGGAGCACCTCCATTATGAAGGTAGGCTGAGAAAGTTGGAGCTGTTCAGCCTGCAGAAGAGAAGGCTGCGTGGAGACCTCAGAGCAGCCTTCCAGTATCTGAAGGGGGCCTATAGGGATGCTGGGGAGGGACTCTTCATGAGGAACTGTAGTGAGAGAGCAAGGGGTAACAGGTTCAGACTTAAACAGGGGAAGTTTAGAATGGATATGAGGAAGAAGTTCTTTATTGTAAGGGTGGTGATGCACTGGAATGTGTTACCCAGGGAAGTTGTGAATGCTCCATCGCTGGCGGTGTTCAAGACTGGATTGGACATAGCCTTGGGTGAGATGGTTTAGTGTGAGGTGTCCCTGGCCATGGCAGGGAGGTTGGAACGAGATGATCTTAAGGTCCTTTCCAACCCTAACTATTCTATGATTCTATGATTCTAATTCCACATGGTTACTTTTCTGACTCCAGTTAGTGCAAGATGCATAACAAAAACTTGTTTATACTAAACAGAAAAATTCCAAAATTTTCTTAATGAGAATAGGACAAGACCGAGGGTCAAGAAAGGCCAACAGCTGCAGAGAAGGAGGCAACAGGAATGCAGCTGGATACATCTATACAAGACCAAATGCACACAAAATGTATTATACCATTTGGATTATGAGCCAGGTTTAGTTGAAATGCACAAACCAAAAGGTCAAATTCATGTAAAATTTAAAAGCCATTTTTATTATTTGACATGGAACAAATTGTAACTTTATATTGCCTTTAGATGCAATTTTGTTCAATGAAATTAGATTAAGCTAAAATAAAACACGCCCTTTAAAGTGTTAAGATGAAATATTAGAACTTATTATGGGCGGAAAGAGATTTTGATTTCTCTAATAAATACTGAGAAAAATATTTGATGGAGAGTACAGCCACCTAATTTGCATTAATACAAATGAGAACTATTAAGTTTAGCTGATTAGCATATTCATATGTTCTGTAGGCACCACATATTCAAAATAGACTCTGATTACTAAGCTAAAGTACTACATTTAAAAGCGGAACCTTTGAAACTCAGAATGCACCATTCATTATATTTGGAACAAGATGAAAAAAGAACGTTTTTGCAAAGAAAACTAAGTGGATTGATTTTTTTTTTTTTTTTTGATTCACAAAAAATCAGTTTAAAGAACTTTAAAAATGTAAAAAATGAAGTAATGCCAACTGTTTGGAGAATGTTTCATTTTAGGTAGAAAAACAAAATGAAAAAGAACATTATCAGGTGAAAAGAAAATCACAAATACAGTAGTGGCATGATCTCCTATCAGCACAGCATCTGGACATTAAGGGATTCTGTCCTGATAACATTTTAATATTATGGGAAAATTATTATCTTCGTTTTCATATGAGAGGAAGGGTAAATGCTAATGCAGGGTAAACCGCCTAAATCCACAGAGGATGATTTGAGCTCAGATAGAATTCAAATACTTTTTTTTTTTTCCTTTTACATCTGCAATTTATGCCTTATTTTATATCTTCCTCTCACTAGACTTTTTTTCCCATTTACTATAACATGCATCACTCAGTCTAGGAAACCACTGTGACACATATTTTCAACTATCTGAGCTAGCACGACTATCTGAATAGATCCACTGACTTCCCTGAAACTAGTTATGTTTAATGATCTCACACATCCTAATAGATTCATGTATCACATTATGAAATACTGACAATTTCAATCCATCAGTTACAGTTCTAATTTGATCTTTGGCAAGTATAATATGTAAAAAAAAAAATTCTTTTCACACGTTGGATATTTTAGCTTTGGTGGTTTCTATTTATCTTATTGTTTGACTATTTATCTTATTTTCTTCCAGGAGTTGGAGGATTTAAAGAGCCTGCCATCCTTCCCCTGTCATGAAGAAGTAGAAGGGGAAAGTCGCTGTTGTGATCTATCCAGATATTTAAGGAAAAGGACAGAGGGGAAAACTACTGTTTTTTTTTTTTTCTTTTATTTTTCCTCTAATTACACCCAATACCAGTGTCTAGCTGGGGTGGTTGTGTAAAAAGAGCTATGCAAATTCCTTGAAAAACACGGGATGCTGATATTATGCTCTCTGCTTTAAATTTTCCTTGGAAAGGGCTGAATAATTATCCTGGACTTTCATTACTGGAAATATTTTATTAATTAATAAGAGGCTTTAGGTACCATGACAAAACTTTTTAATTAAGCATGTAGAACCTAAGAATAAGAAGGTCTATTCAGTAGTAAGTTTGTCATATTGTCATACAAGTCACAAACTGGAATTGACTGCCCTGAAGAAATCCTAACATTGTTTTAAACCTGTGATTTTAGTAGGAGCTTGGGAGCTTTTTTCCTTTCCCTTTTGTTATTATTTTATAAGGCAATCATTTCAGCATTCAATTCCCCATCATTACCAGTTTTTGTTTGTTTGTTTTTGATTAACAAGGAAAGTGAAACAATTTTCACAAGGCTACTATGGATGCATCCAACCACTGAACTAAGATATACCATCAGAGATTTAACCCTCAGACTTGTATTTTCATCTCCCTCTTTACAGTAGTTATATTCAAATCTGGCAGTTTCTAGCCGAAAGATTAGACCTCCAGCTGTCATAGCAAATTTAACTCTAATAGGATCTTAGGCAAAATAACAGCAACAGCAACAAATGATCCACTAGTGAATTTTCATGGTTCCACTTCTCTGCCCAACATTTCTGGAAACTGGGTAAACTGCTGATACAGAATATGAGAGTGAATCACTGAAAAGTGCTTCAGAGAAGTCTTTCTTGGGCAAATCTTATCCCAGATAAGGGAATAAGGATTCACAATGAGAGAATTTCAATGAAAGCCATAATACCAAGACATATCCAACACAGCAGTTGATGCTAAATCTCCCAGTGGAAAGGAAAAAAAATCCATTGGTAAATGTATATTAGACTGGATTTAGCTAAACACCGACAAAGATGCATATGATGAACAAATTAGACAAAATGGAAGCTACCTGAATGTATACTGATCCCATTTACACAACATTTAAACACATCAGTCTCAGGTATACCCATCTTCACAACATCTCACAGAAATTATCATCCTTATTTTGTTTACACCAAAGCACAGAAAAATATCTTGCATTCAGGCCTCTGGGCTTGAACAGTGCCTTCTTCCTTCTGGTAGAATTAAAACTGGCATTATCAGCACATATTTCTCTGAAATAAAAGGAAAATTCTAAACCTTGGAAACTAGAAGAAGCTAAGCATTTAGGATAACATTTTGCCATAAAGACCCCAATAGGAGTTGTAGGTGTGCAGCATCTTTGAGGTTTTAACCTATCACTTTCAAAACAGGCAGAATGAAGCTTATTTTCTCTGGTCCTCCCTCACCCAGACTGCTCTTTGTTAAGAACTCTTTATTCAAAGCAAAACATAGTTTTGGATTTCCTACTCAAAAAGTGTAACTTGAATTCTTGAGCTAATTGAATTAGATGAATGGTTTTCCCCTGGACCTTACTGGGATCAAAACTTGTCATTTTTTATTTCAATTAATGAGATACCACAGATATACACTGCCAGCCATTCTGGCAAGAATTAAAGTGGAACGAAGAGCAAATCTTCAGACTATTCTTCTTAAACTTAAACTCTGATGGCTGCTAAGGAACTTTTCTTTCCCCGCCTTACTACTGCAGATTTGCATGCTCCTTTCTCTAAATAATCAACCATTCATCAAAGAAGGAAGAATCCAGATGAAGAAAGACAGCTCTATTATGGCAACCTTTACAAAAGCCCATAAACTTCCTTGTTTTCAATTCTTTCTTGTACAGAATAAGACACACCTATATGTGACCATATCTTAAATAAACCGTACCTAGAATTCTTTATTAATTTTCAGCACTTTCCAAGCACAGTAGAAAGTGTTTCCCAGGAGAAGCTAAAGAGGTCTAAAGATTCAGATCAAAGCCAAAAAGCTCTTTTTGTCAGGGGGTAAAATACATGAAGAAAAAGTGCATTTGGAAACATAATTTCAATGGAGCCCCTGGGAAAGAAAACAGTTATTTTTTGTATGTTCTTTTTCTGTTATCTATAGTTTTTTTAAGGGAAAATAAATCACAATAAGGAATTTTGAGAAATTATTTGGAACACAATGCAAAGACCTGCTGAATGGACAGTATGGTTGTAAGAAATAAATTGGCACTTTGAAGTAAATTGGCACTGGACCAAGAAGCTAGGAGAGTTTTTGTCTTATACAGCACTAGTATACTCTCTGAGCAGGAGGAATACTGTGAATTGCCTTTAAAGACCATGCTGGAGGAGTGTAATTTTGTATTGCAGCAGATGTGATGCCGGTGGACAAAATCACGCTGATTCTTCAAGAAGGAAGATGTCTAGACTGAATCCTTTGGAATACTTCACTAATTAAAACAATATGGCTAGACTGGATTCTAAGAGGATTTGTCTTCCAAGGATCTGTCTCACATGTGGAAAACACAAAGTAAGACTACTTGCCATTTCCAACAGGATCTTGTTGCTGTTTTCTACAGCATTGTTCATGAAGAATGACAGTGTATTTCAAGTATTATTAACGATTTGCTTCCCTTCTTTATGTGAACTGGAAAAAGCAAAGTACTCCTCTGACCACCAGTACTGCTATTGCCTCTTCCTTCTCCAAGCTGAGTAACTATTCTTCCTACTATATCCTTTGTGATTAGTATTACCTTGTGATTAGGAAGGGAAGACTGGAGCTTCACTGGGCATCAGGCTTGTATTTTAGTCTAGTCACTAACAACACTGTTCATCATTATCCCTTTGCTGGGAATCTTTAGGATATGAGAGAAATACTGTCTTCCTGGCCTCTGTCACCCACTGTTAGATATTGACCTGTGCAAAGTCAAGATAGTGTCTATTACCAGTGGTATGAACTGATCCTGGTAATATTTCTGTTTTTCTGAGGCCAGAAGCTTTCAAAGAAATCTCTAGCATTAACTTGCTTGAGTAACACCCTTGAGCAATGACAGCATTTGGACTTTGGGCTGAAATGAATACTCCCCCCTTTTAAAAGACATTAGAGACAAAATTAAGAACAGGATCATAAAGCCACAATCTATAGCTACAGGGTAGGTTAAACCCCCTCTTTTAGACTAAGACCTATTGCCTGTCACAATCAAGAGTACAAGAACATACTAAATGAAACCACCAAAAATTAATGTAAATTAGTACTGTGTGTCCTTTTTTTCTGTAGAAATCCATTGAAAGCCAGGAACAAAACAGTCTATGCTTAGGTCCATGCGATTCATGACTTTGAGAAACAGTATGTAAAATACCTCACATCATGTCCTCCAGGGAAACATTTAAGTGCCCAACTCTACTTTCTGCCTATGGCTGCTTGGAAGTGTTAAATAACATTCCTTCACTTAAGGGGCTTTAAAGAACTTCCATTTTTTTACTTTCTGAAACTCAGAAAGACAGATGTACCAAACAGTTGTTTCATAATCGTATCCAACTTTCTTAGTCCTTGGCAAGAAAATTCCTTCTTTTCTCTCAAAATAGTATTAACTACAACATCTCTTATCCAGAAGTTGCACTGCTTATAGCCAGTCGTCTCTCCAATAAAAATGGGAGTTGATTTTACTATACTAAGTCTGAACTTATTTTTAAGTCACACAGACAAGAGAAGCTTAGGCAAAACAGAAAGAAAAATTATCTAATTCACCAGGAGATTGCCACTTAGTTTTGGATTTTGTCAGCAATTAGAAATTGAGGTGCATCAGCACAACTGTGGAAATATTGATCCACTTTAAATGTCTGTGGTACTTAAAAAAAGAAGACATGCAGCATAAACTAGGCCAAACCTTCTGTTAGGGGAAGCTGTCATAAATGTATGATAAAAAATAGTACTCCCCTTATTTACATCAGTGAAAGGTCTGGCTCATGATAAATGCAGAGAAAAAGCTTGAAAAATTTCAAGTTTATGCAGTATTTACATACATATATGTGTGCACCTAGACACTGCTTATAGAGTTTATAAAATGAAGTACTCAAGTATTAGTAGACATCAGAAATAAGCTTTCCAGTGCTTTTTGCCTTTTCTCTCATTGTAGCTGTTGATTATGAAGCCACTTTTAATTACATGAAGACATGTTGTTCACTCCATGGGTGTCCTGCCTCATTCAACACTCAGGTTGAATAGGTCTCATTTTGTACATAATGATTCTGTATATGCTTTCCCACTGCTGATTACCAACCATGGGATTCACCTCACCTCCTTACGGAGATCCCACCAGTAGATGTTTATATCTAAGCTAGCTGCTCCAGGCTTCCCCTCCAAGCAGGGGGAAGAAAGAGGAATTTTTAAGAGCTGACCCATTTTAAATGTGTGTTTTAGAGTGAAATAAATCACCCCCTAAGGAGAAGTGCTTCTCTCCCTTGACTATAAAGAGACTTTGACTAGCTCTGATAGAGCCCTCTGCACTACTGATGCGTCCCAATACATATGACCCCAGCTGTTATCTAGCACATAGTCTCTAAACCCTGTTCCAAACAGATACTGTCAGCACTGTGGATAATCTGGTGGTCCCTGTAATATCAGCTGAATGATTCCTGTAATATATTAACACAGTAAGCAAGAGGGTTCCAATCACCCAGCTTGCTGCACTAGTGTTTGCTAGCAGAGTATAGAGCCCATCTAACTTCATGCCATCAATAAGCAATGGAAGGAGAGATTCTTCTCCAGAGAACAGTTCTCCACTGACTCATGATAGAGGGTATGGGGATGTATTCTGTGCTTAAAGTTGAGTGAACCAAATAACTCTTTCACCCAGGACTTCCTTTTGTAGACTACTTCACATAACATTTTACATGCTGAGTGCGCAGCCCCTCTTTCCTTTCATTACTGCTGTGACCCAGCACACACCTTCACAAATCACAGCCCAGGGTCTGAAGTCAGGAACCAGAAAATGAGGAAGAAGCTATTAGTGACCACACCTGAGAAGTTCAGATCTTCATTTGCAGCACACACAAGGAATAATCCTGAACTCCAAAAAGGGTCAGATTCGTGTCTTTTAACTCCACACATCCTTTTACAAAAGATGAGGATGTTATATTTCACAATCTTATCTCACCACCAGGATAAATCCATCCTTTTGAATAAAATGAAGCAAAGATTCTTAAGGCCTCAAACCGAAGAGAAATTCTCTCCTTTGGCCTTGCTATGACATTTGTATAGACTTTTTGAAGCTGAAAAAAAAAGTTAGAAAAAAGAATGGCAGCTTCCCTTCTTAATCTGTCAGGTATGGCAGCAGTGTATCTGTGGCCCCTGCAATTCTGTTGACCTGCTGAAGAGATCCACCCTGTGCATATGTACATATACACGTATATATACGTTCTTGCCATTGGACCTCCATTCTCCTCAGCCAAAGAGGGGAGCAGGATGAGGTTGTTAGTGCTGTGTGTGTTTGAGTGTCTGCTCTGTCTGTGTGTGACCTTGCAGCTAAACATATATGTACATATGTATTTTTATGTGCTCTGTGTGTGTTCCCTGTATGCATGTGGCCCCTGGAAACATGCGCTTGTTACTGGTTGGAAGAAGGAATGAGGAACTGCAGCAGCCTTGCCTCTCTTGTGCTGTTGGATCCAACATTTTTTTTCTCTAACACTTATAAATAACTGAATACAACATCTACTAATAAAACATATAGGAGAATGGTAATGTTAGGTATTGATACCAAGTACTCGTAAAACAATATAACCGAAACCACTCGCTTAAATCTCTGGCCAAAATTAGGGAGAAAATAACCTCCCCAAAGACTACTTTTCACAGGCTAGTCAAGATTTTTCATTGAGTAGTGTGTGTTGGCAAAAGTCTGGAGTAGTTTCTTTCATGTTTTGTGAATTCTCACACAGTCCAGATAAGATCAATGAAGCTTCTTGTCACAGACATCACTACTGAGTGTCCTGTGAAGGCCTTTGTATTTTGGAACAAAATAGTGCAAACAACTAGATTAAAGCTGGAGTAAACTAGCAATTAAAAAAATATTATTGATTTGACACTGGTCGTTCACAGGAAAGTGAGAGGATATGTATTTCTTTATATGTGTTGTTTCTTTAAAGAAAAAGTGATGCCAGTTTTTCTCTGGAGGTGTCCAACTCTCCAACTGATAGGTAGTTTTAAGCTGACTGGAACTACCCTGACTGTAAAACTTGAAATTTTTATCTGAGTCAGGAGGAAGATGGGAGAGTTCATTAAATTATTGATAATCTCTTAGATAAATATACTTGGAAAGCTTTGGAAAGAAAACAATGTTTCATTATTTATCAAATCAGACAAGATGTCTTGATTAACCTGTTTTTTTTTGTTTGTTTGTTTTTCTCATGCACTAGCATTGTATTTTGACATTGACTAGGATTTCCCATTATGCAGCGTTATGTAGCCTTCAACATGTCAAGTGACTGCTTCTTCTGCTTCAGCTCTGGAGACATCTCCATCTCAGGTTGGACGGTGCCTGGTTCCTTCCTTCATGTTGGAAACAATAATAATTAACATACCCACCTCCTCACATATATCTCTGTCTGGGCTAATGAATGACTTGAAAAGCATAGTCACACAACCATACAGCATTCTTTGAGTCATGTGCATTCTAATGCTTTTCTGTTTGTAAGTATGGATGGGAAAAGATACGTGGTGCATGGTAAACTAACAGGAAAATAAGGAAAAAAACCACTGTCAAGGCCTGTTATTCCAGGGCTGCAGCTTTAACCAAGGCTGACCAATGGTCCATGAGGTAGCACTGTTCTGCTCCAGCTCTGATAACAACTGGGAATCAAGAAAATGAAGGCTCTTCAGGAGAGAAACATTAAGTACAGGTGAATAAGAAGATACTGAAGAAAGTTTTGAACTCTTAACTTCCATCCAGGAGATGTGGATTTAACTTACCAAGGAAACCAGTAACAGAAAATTCAAGCCCCCACTGCAGAGTAGTTAAAAAGAACAGCAGAGGAATAGGTAAAGACACTTCTTCAGTAAGGGATAGACTCAACCTCATTACTGATCTGAATTAATTTAGTTATGACTGTAGATTGTACTTACCTGTTCTCTCTTCTGTCATAAGGACAGGACATTTTCTTAGTTCTTAGAAAATGAGTAGCCACCTTTCTTTTCTCTTTTTACCAATTGCATAGTAATAGGCAAATAACCCAAAGCAATGTAGCAAGTATTTGAGGAATCCTGAATAAGACTTTCAAGTTCTCTATGCATTTCAATTTTCCTTACTCTCTCTTTATTGTTGTCATCAACAAGAATGTTGTCTAAAGCAGGGGTAGAGATCAAATAAGCAATTTTCCCTTTACAGTGCACTTCACAGGCATTCACCATTATGAATCACCTTCAGAAACGAATGGTTATCTCAGGAGAGTTTATTCACCCCTTAGATGTCATTTAAGACGCTACTCCATTTGTTGTGAAGTCTGTGGCACAAAACCAAAAGAGCAGGGTAGACAGGAAGATTTCTAATAAACATTTCCCAATTTGAAATAGTTAATCTGCTAAAAAAATCAACATTCATTATGGGGATCTGAGGAACTTTTTTTAGCATACAGACCTGTTTTCCAATCTGTTTTCCCACAATTTGCAAATTATTTTTTTTTTCTACTTTAAACAATTTTTTCTTTTTTTGAGACATTTGGGAATTCATTGGGATTTTATCCCTTTGGTTAATTCTACAATCAATGGTGTGTTTGATCATTTAAAAGCCTGCAATCTAAGAAACTCATTATTGCTAGTACTGATTGGATGTTACATCCTGATATGGACTAATGCATTTAGATTTCTTGAGTAAAATGAGTTTAGTGTTACCAGACATCTCTCAGGATCTTCTGTGTACCATGGGAAATAGAGATAAAAGGAATTCAAGGGACCGGCTGATCCACTGAGTGTTTCAGTCTGCCACTGTTGACATACCTGTGACTAATACACCTCTGTACATCCAACAGTTTTCCTTTTAAATCTCTTGGGCTTCTTGACCTTCCTGTTCTGTTTGAATAATGTTTGGATAAATAGATATATACATAAATAGAATGGCAGAGAGTTGAAAATCTTTGGAATGCATTTTGATTTCCTTTGCTCATGATCTATTGAATATACCTGATGCATTCTATGTGTTCATTGACTTTTCTATTTGTTTCATGCTTGTACTCATTTTTACTGATCACCGTCCTGCCTTCTGTAATGTCAAGATATAATGAAAAATCTTCCACCAACAAAGGTGTCCTTTGAAATTTCTTCCAGCTTTTATATATACATATATATATATATATATATATATTTTTTTTTTTTTAAATCTGTGCCTGTTGTTTTCTGATGAAGTTTCAAATGCAGAGCACAGAGTCACAGCTCTGGACTTGGTAAGAGTCTTTTTTTGTTCTTCTTTAATTAGATTTTTTTTTTCTTAGCTATTTTATTCAGAATTGCCAAAATTGTGTAGAATATTTATTAAGGATATTCATAATATTGTTATTATCTCACTAATAGGAGACTAACAACTGGTGAATTTGCTAATGAAAAATGTAAATGTGACTCTAGCTCAGTTATTTTGTTATCCCAATACTGACCTGAAAAATTTATTTACTTAAGAAAGGCAGTGTATTTAAAAGGTATTGGTGACTTTGTAGTGAATTTGTGTCAGAAAAGCTTATCTGAAACAGAAGCTCCTTATACAATCTAAAGGCTTCTTCAAATGTTTTCTAAGTACACTGTCTTGCTTTTTTCTTATTCATCTTTGTTTTTTCTCTATTTTTTTTGTTTTATGTTTTTATTGTTTGAACATGAAGGACAAAAGGACCCTGGAGGGCAGACTTTGAAGTGGCATTTTCTCACCTTCATACACTTCTCTGTAGTGGAAGAAAAACCTTGGAGCAGCTTTCTAGAGAAGGAGAATTCCACCAATATTTTTGCATCTTTCCTATCAAGGAAAAGAAAAAGAGAAGAAAACAAACAAACAAAAAAAAGATGTGATTTAATGAAACATCTGTAAATTAACATTAGAAACTTGGTATGAATTTAAGTAAGATGTTAGAAAATCAATAAATCAGAACTCCTGTAAGAAATAGAACACAGAAGTACCTTGCTGGGAAATTTCCTCTCTAAAAAGGGGCACCTACATGAAAGCAGATTGCAAGTGTCTGCCTTTCAATAGAGGAAGGGTCTCCAAGCAGAAACAAGAAACAAAACCTTTCCTGACTGACACGCTCAGTTACAATCCCAGAAGCTGTGAAAAATAGCAGTGATCTGAAAGGTCTTATCCCCCCATCTTGCACTGGTGTGAATCAGGGCTGCGGATTCCAGTGGATTTATCTGCAGGCAAACCTGCTGTTCAGTCAGAGTAAGGCATTTGTCTTAAAAGACATGTTTACCACAGGTTATTGGGTGTTGTACGTGAATTACTGGGTGAAGTTCCCATGGTTGTACTCTACAAATTGATTGCTAACTCCTGCAATTTCAGTTCATTTCTCACGATAATTTTTCTCTTTCAACACCTACTTTCTCAAGATATGTGTTTTGGAAAATATCTGCATTTATGCCTGTGTTTTCTTAAGGAACCTGTAGTCTCTGAGGCCTCGAAATTAAGTTTATATGCATGACATGAGAAGGATCCAAAAAACACCTCAAATCAACGAGAAAGAACCAAGAAAGTGTTTGTTACCACACCCTCACAATTTCAGTATCTTTTATGTTTTACTAGGGTGAAGGACTGAGGTTTAGTATTCATATTCCTGAATCTGGGAACAGTATGGGTAAGCTCAACATCTAATGACCTCAAAATCTGTACACATAGAATACATCTTTACAAATAAACTTCTAAAAAGGATGTCAATAAGAAAGAATGTCTGGATGAAAATGTTTATCTTGCTCATACTGTGCCTCTTCAAGGAATAGAGGAAGAATAACAGACTCTGTGGTGTCAATCCAGTATCCTTTTTTTTACTAGCACTAATTAATTTTGAACACTGGAAAATTATTTCAGTTAAGAAAAAAAAAAAAAAACCCGAAAAAAAGCTTTGGAGAGCCTGCCTAAATCTGATTAATTTTTCTTATAATTAAATTGCTAAGGATTAACCTAAAGTGCAGTTAGCTAGGCACACATTTAATTGCTACCTGATAAATAAAAATCCAGAATCAGAATCTGATTTCTTGGTGGAGGAATAGCAGAGCTGGGCAAGCAAAGTGGCTTAAACAATGGAGACTGGGGACCTTCCCTGTGGCTGATAGAAACTAAAGGCACTGTCTTCTTCCATATCCTTCAGCATGGCACACCCCTCCAGACACCGGGAAAGAAGATGTTTCCACCACAACAGTTACATACTAGGGCTACAGATTATGCTGTCACTAACCATCACAACATTCAGAGAAGAACTGTGCTTGTGAGACTCAGTCCTGTCCCAGGCACTCAGAACAAACTAGGCTTGGTATCCTCGAGTATAGTTCTGAAGAACAAGTTCTGTTTTCTCCAGGTTCACCAGGGACAATGACAATACATATTGTGGTTAAGAGTGAAAAAATTGTTTTAAATGGAAAAAAAAAAAAAGGAGCTGACTGGTCCACAGAACATTGTTAATTTTTTTTTTCTTTTTTTTTTTTAAGAAAATAGAATTACCTGATTGGTAAAATTTTGCTTTATTTGGTCTCCAGTTAAAACAGTAAAATTTTGAATTGTGTCATCTACTAGGAAATGGAGAACTCAGTCCTTTTTCCCATTTCAAATGCAGTCGTAAAAGTGCTGGAAAGATTCTAATCTTTAAATTGGTGCAATGTTTTCACCAATGCAATTCTTACATGATCTTGGCAGTTCAAAGGCTGCTTGTTCTGGTTTTGCTGCTTTTGCAACAGATTGAAGAAATGTTTGAAGGAGCGCTTCAGCTTCAGCCTCACAAGGCTGAATGGGAAGTTGCCTTCGCATTTTGAATGGAGCTTTGAAGAAGGTGAAAAGCATGTGAGTTCACTCCAGCCTGCAATTATACTGCTGATAAGATGTTAATGAAGAGAAGCTCTAAAAAGAGTCTGCAAAGAAGTTATAATCAGGTCTTGTTGTAATTAAAATTGTCAACAAATTGACAAAGACTCTTAGTGACTTTGTACTAAAGCTGCTAGGAAACCGGAGCTGGGTGTGTCTGTGCGTACACTAAGGCCTTTAGCTGAAGCATTGCCTACTTTCAAGACCTTCTCCTTAGGAAATTTCCCATATACAAGGTCAAGCTAAAGGTCCTGATAGCCTCAAACATTAAGTTTACATCAGGCCAACTGCATCTGGTTTTTGAAAATATGTTAAGCAAGCACAGAGTGACTCTCCCTGTTTGCTGTCCCTGGCAATACTCAGTCTCAGGACTCACTGGTCAAGACTTTGTGCAGGTGTCCAAGCTTCGAAAACTTCTGGATATCTTTAAGTTTACAAAGGAACTGATCTTTCTCTGGTCTGAAATGCATGCATGTATGTAGTATACATATGTAAGCACTTCCATATCTCAGTCTACCCAAACAAAGCTTGTTATATAGGGGGCTTGCTTTAGCAAACAGAAGACCTAACGCGTAACATCAGTGTGCACATGTAAGATAAATTTCATTCATGTAAAGGTAGAGGTGGGAATCTCGAAATCTTTTAGAGGCTCTTTAATATACTGCAATTCAATAAAAAAATCTATGGTGATTTATTTGCAGCACAGGTCCGACACAGGGACACTATGGAATTAATACATTTCACAGGAATCAGACTGGATTTGGTAAGAATGCAAGGCCATGACTATAGAGAAGATTTAGTTGCCTGGCTGCAGATTTTCTGAACCAGGTTGTCTCTTCTTAGTATAATGTTATATTTTTTCCTTCTATCTTTACATCAAAAGTACATGGAAAATCATTAGCAGCAGTTTCACAACCTTCAAAAGGTGTTACCCCTTTAATTCTACTGTGGAGGAAAACACACTCCGTAACTCTCAGCCTTTCATCCTCAAGTATTTGCCACTTTAAAACAAGTTTGAAAGCAACTTAAATGTACAACACATCATATATTTATAAGCCAGGAGCAGAAATCAAACAGCCTATGCTTGAGGGAAGGCTGGAAATAGCCCACATCTATGTCTATAGATAGACCCTTTTGCATATGGCATATAACCTCTGAATCTAAAAGATTCTAGTATGAGGTGAGAAATAATTCCTTGCTTTTGAATAAGACAAATGCAACATGATGTGATTAAAAGGACGATTATAATATTTATGTCCCAAAGCATTAATAAGCTGGCATTACAAATGTTCCCTGGTAACCAATTTTGACATTAGCATTATTAAATGTTAATCAAGGAGAAGGAATCGCTAGGTAAACATTAAGCACAAGCGATCATAGAGTGTTAATAAACACTAGAAGGAACAATGTGTTCTTACATGTGGCTAGAACTGGAATCTGCACCATGTTTTTTATTATTGTCTCTACTTCTCTGTCTCTCTGACTGGCTTGCATCTCTGGGCATTCTGGGATCTTTTTCTTCTAATTTTGGTTTGGGGAATTGGAAGAGAGAATTTGCTTTTCTGCTTAAATTTGGCTTTGCCTTAGAATGAAATAAAAACATTACTAGTAAGATTTGTGAGGCTTGGAATTTTATAATAATTTTTTGAAAAATTTTTAGGACCTTGAAAGGTATTACAAATTAGCCTCACTAGAGGCAGAGAATAAAAAAGGATGGAAGAATGTTCTGAATAAGGACTTTTTCCCTTTTATTTTTTCATCTTATTTTTTATGAAACTCAATGTGAACTTGGAGTAAGTGTTTTCAAAGTTTGAGTTCAGGAAACTGTGTCATGTAAAAAACCACCCTAACATTTTCTATGCACCTAGTAAAAATGCGTTATGTCTCTTCAGGATTGAAGGTAGGTAAATTAAAAAAAAAAAAAATAATACATTAGGGAAAAACTAAAAATAAGTGGGATGGTGCATCCTGAAAAGAGACTGAAGATTGACTTTACAGAAGAGACCTTTTTTCCCCTGCACCACTGGTGTCTTATCCAGGCTTAAAAATTTTACAGTTCATGAAACAGCAGCCATATAGCTTCTCTGACATACACTGATTGAACATTTCTGTCAGCCTAGATCCACCTGAGAGTCGTCAGAGTCCTGCTCTACTTCAACCCCTTTCTACACCACTGCTCTGTCCCCCAGCCTGGGGTGGTCTTTATCAACTGGGGATCCTTTCCTGATGGGGAAATCCTCAGTGAGCAGTTTAAAGCAGCGGGAGATATCCTTTAAAATACTACAGCAGCTTGATAAGGGTGGTGGTGACACTTAAAACAACTTAACTTAGTTGCTTGAACTTAAGGGACAGAGCAAATTGAACAAGGAATAGACTTCCTTCCAAACATGAAATGTGGTTTTTATGCTGTTTCATTTTAAAATTCTATTTGACAATTAAGTTGGAATCCCTCCTTTATCAGCAATTGGTTGTTAGAATGAATCGCAGAATCATAGAATACTTTGAGGTAAAAAAGATCTTAAGATCATCTAGTTCCAGCCCCCCTGCTAGGGGCAGGAACACCTCACACCAAACCATGTTGCCCAAGGCTCTATCCAACCTGGCCTTGACCACTGCCAGGGACAGAGCATTTATTTCTTTGGGCGACCTGTTCCTGTGCCTCATCACCCTCACAGTAAAGAATTTCTTCTTTATATCTAACCTGGTTTTCGAAGCTTGTCAGTAGGAGTCAAGTCCCAAAGCACAAGTGCTTTTTAGGACATGGAACTGTTGGAACAAGTCCAGAGGAGGGCCACAAGGATGATCAGGGGACTGGAGTATTTCCTGTATGAAGATAGGCTAAGAAAGTTGCGGCTGTTCAACCTGGAGAAGAGAAGGCTGCATGGAGACCTCAAAGCAGCTTTCCAGTACCTGAAGGGGGCCTATAGGGATGCTGGGGAGGGACTCTTCATGAGGGACTGTAGTGAGAGGACAAGGGGTAACGGGTCCAAACTTAAACAGGTGAAGTTTTGATTGGATATGAGGAAGAAATTCTTTACTGTAAGGGTGGTGAGGCACTGGAATGGGTTGCCCAGGGAAGCTGTGAATGCTCCATCGCTGGCGGTGTTCAAGGCCAGGCTGGACAGGGCGTTGGGTGAGATGGTTTAGTGGGAGGCGTCCCTGCCCATGGCAAGGGGGTTGGAACCAGGTGATCTTCAGGTCTTTTCCAGCCCTAACTATTCTATGATTCTATTAATTCACCGCATTAGGCGTACAAAGGTACATATTTCTGCTTACCACTCTCCCCTATTCTCTGAGCTTGACACAGTGACATGAGTGTTGTCACCCAGTTCTCCCATAAAAAAGCTTGATAACATACAGTCAACAAAACCAAAAAACTTATTTTGTATTTCAGAGTGCATAACTGCATAATGTAAACCCATTCATTTTAGAATATGTAGTCTGAATCTGTTACAGCAAAGAGGAAGCCAAGCCTTCCATGCACCATTCCCACTGCATTTTTTCAGTGCCGTCTATTCCTTCTAGTCAGACACTTGGAGTTTGTGTCTGTCTCTTATTTAAAGCAAGTGACTCAGGTTCTGTACCTGAGTCCTCTGAGGCAGAGCTCCAGGGAAGGGCTATATCCATGCTTAGGCACGAGGGAAAAGTTATCTTGATGCAGTCAATGCCATGAACACAGGGAATTGATGACTTGGCATTCAAGTGCCGAGTCATCAATCATAAAGAATCAATCTTCACTCCCTGAGGACCTGGCCCAGGCAAACATAATTCTCTCTTGCTGCCACAGACCTGATAGCTCTTGTCCCATTTGTAGGGAGTGTATTTGTTCTTATTTCAACATTGATTCACTTGGCATTCAGGAGTATTTTCCAGATTCCCAGAAAATGTCACCTAATTCATCCCCTCTAAAAGGGCTGGTGATACTTGCATATTAGAGTATCCTAATACTTGTTTCCTTAGTAGTATATTATACTCTAAGAAAACTGAATAGAAAACAAGATCCTGTTGGTTCCCATATCGCCTTTTGTGCACATGATTTGAGAAAGAGGAATGGTAGACACACAAGGAGGGGTTTTAAAAGCTTCTGAGTGCTTTTGATTCAGTCAAGCTTTCTTTGTCAGCAGGCAGGTTAATCAGTAAGCTTTATTATTTGTATTTCAATGGCAGGTCAAAGGCATCATTCTGGACTAAGACACCATAGGAGCCAGGACCTGTACTAACCATAGAATGAAGACTGGATTCTACTTGCTTAAAGCTTATATTCTAACTTAGGAGGTTACATTACTCTCCTCAATGTGGGTTTCCACTTGGCCTGAACTGATCTAACATTGTGATAGGCTAAAAGGGCTATCTCTACCATCCCCTGCTCCTGACTGTGATCTCCTGCTGCTACCTTACATGAATCCCAGAAATCATGCAACCGTGGAGTGAGACGATGCATGAAGTTCAATGCTTGGGCTGAAAATGAATTCAGAAAAAAAACCAACTAAATGTTTGATTTCCAGTCAGAGAAGCAAACTGATGAGACTCACTTTGTAGTCACCAACGGGCTAAATTTGACATAAGGCCAGGATGAGTGGCCTCGTGAGGGGAAGGATGGCTGACTTTTTTCAGGCACAGCCTGCATTAGATCACGAAACAACAGTGCACACACTTGAGTTAGTGTGTAATCAAGACTGGCAAATTCTTGTCTTTAGAAGCAGGTCATATAAGAGGATGTGGGAGGGATGAGAGATCTTGACAATTTGAAACACTGATGGAAGTACAAAGCAATGTAAAATGTTTTTAGATGGTCATCCAGAGTATTCTTAACTTACTGGCAAGTTGGCCAGATGTTTAACCATATTCCTTATTTCTTGCATTTCTTCTGCTTTCCACAAACCAGAAAATATTTTTCTTTTTTTTCTTTTTTTTTTTTAATCTATTTAAATGAATAATATAGAATAAATCAAATCAATAATAATCAGTTTGAGCATCTAAGCGCTGGAAAGATCACAGATTCTGTTGCTGGCATTTTTCACGGCAAAACACACAGAAGTGGAGTTAGAATCTTTTTTTGGGGGGCAGGAGGGATGGGAGGATTAAAGAGATCATACTCACTCTAGATGTAATTTATCTAAGGAGCTTAATGGCAGCAACTTAGGTCTCAAAATTTAACTTAAGTGAGACTTTCACAGTCTGGGAAAATTGTGTGGGCTGTTCAAATAACTCTGAAATTTCCTTCTCACAGATAAACTGGGGTAATGATTGTGAATTTGCGCCTTGTTACTCTGACACTAAATTCCTGATCTACTGAGATTTTGATCATCTCATTTCATTTGTCTGGAAAAAAAATTGTTCCAACTGCTTTGCTGATCTGGAATAAATAATTTGTAATACCAGAATTTAATGAAATTTTCTCACTTACCTTTACAGACTCAAGAGTTTCCAAATACATTTATATAAAGTTTGGGCAAGTCTCTAAACCAAACCTCCAAACCACTGAAGTTTTGTTCATTCTAAGCTTTAATGCTCGGGAAAGTGACCAATGAGGCATAAAGCAAATCTTATTGCTTCATCAGATGTTGAGTGCAATTTATGATCTACTGACAAACCCAGCAGAGAATGCTGAAATATTGTGGTCACGGCTAATAAAATAGCAGGTACAGTCTGCAGATAGGGCAAAGACTAATCTCAGCTTCATGTACTAATCTTCACTGGAGCCAGTGGGAGTAACCTTGGCCTCAGTTTAGCAAAATATTTAAGCACATGCTTAAATCCAGAACTGTGGGTAGAGTGACTACAGGCTACAAGTGAAAGAAAAGTAGGAGCAAATTGTCAGTGTAACGGGACAACTTGGCCCATTTCACTCCTTTCATTAAGCTCCATAGTAAGTGTTCTTAAACATTATTTAAGTCTCCTTGTACGATTTTTTTTTTCAGATGTCAAATGTTCTTTAGTATATTTTTCAAATTAAGGTTTTCCGTTTAAATTAATTAATTTTTGAATAAAAACTTGTCCAACAGAGCTGGGACAGTGATTATTAGCAAGTGAGCAGCAGGTTCTGCTGACCAAACACATGTACATTAGATCTGTAAAAAGTGGTTTAATTAGCCAGCAAGTTTCCAGGAGATCCAGGCAGGCATTCACAGTCCTTGCAATAACAGAGATGCAGACTCTTGCTGAGACAATGAGGGACCTGCTTGCGTGATGAATCCATGATTATCTTTCTTTCCGCACATTTCTGCTTGTCCTTCTCACCTAGCTTAGGAGAGCTCTTTTCAGAGAGAATTTCAAGGGCTGCTTTATTTGTTAGGAGACAAGGAGGCACTAATAAATTCCTCTGTGTGAGGTATTTAATTACATAATAATGTGTACACTAATCAAGGTAAATGTGTTTGTGAAAACACCTTGATATGGGAACAGTTAATCACCCAAGGCATTGCTTCTTAACACACCTTGGAAGTTAACTTAATTAAATTAATTAGAACAATGAAAAAATGAACAGTTTATTGGTCTACAATGGCCTGAAGCGAGTGCTTTTCCACCAATGCTAGGAAATATCCCAGGCTGCAAGTCCTTTTTTATTGAGCCTCTGGTTCTTGCATTTATGGCAACTCATGAGGAGCCTGGAACTGGTGACATTTTCCTCTACAGCCTTAACATCTGAACTTTTTGTCTGCAACAACCAGGTGATTCATACCCAGAAGTACTGTACCTGCTGCCAAATCCCAGCAAATGAACTCATCTGTGAGCTGATCTGTGCAGCTATGTGCTAGTTAGAAAAGAACAGTTAATACGCAGGGGATATGCTTGCTCACAATCAAAAGCCAACAGAGACGTGTGGAAAGACACCTTATTATCTCTAGTAAGCTTTGCATTGGATCTCATTATCCACTATCACTTTCTGCCTCCAAATACTTCATGTAGTACAGCCATTTGCTATCTTGTTTTTCTGGTGGATCCCGCTAACATATATGATTAGGTTTCCCCCTGTGGCTTCAGTAAATTCTTTTTGACCACAACTTTTGACAGACATATAGCTGGTCTATAGGAACATGGCTGTGTGTCTGGTCACACACGAAGCTGCTGTTAGCTGTATGTGGACACCAGGGCTGACTTAAGCTGTAGATTCATATATAATTTAAGATGCCGTTGTTGTCCAGGGTAACGCTGATGTGGAAAAAAACCAGACACATGCTTCTAAGCCTTTCTTTACTACTCCCTTGTCTTCCTCTCCTCAGGTCTGGAGAAAACATTCTTATAATGCTATAGCGAGACAAATCTACTGGGTGAAATGTATGCATTTTGCTTGCGTACCTAAAACCAAAAAAAGCTCCTTGACTTGATTCCTAATGTGGCCACACAAAGGTTTGTTTTAGCATAGAATGGGGAGGATATGCTACAGGAGATGGAAGTAGAGGCCAGGTGAGCATGCAACGGATCTTCCTTATGAAAGCAGTAGCTTATACTGACTTAAATCATGTATGAAATCAATGCTGTAATGATGTAAGTGATGCAAGTTGAGTGATATAGCAAAAGCGCTGGAAGTACATCAGATGAATGGCTATATACAGCTTTTAGCCATGCACTGAGCTTTTGGAGGTGGCCTAGATCACTTTCTCTGGGACACCTAGAGGAAACCGGTCAGAGACAGAAAGGCCCATGGATACCTCAGGATTCTGATTCCTACTTGTCATTTGCTCTCAGATCTTTCTCTCAGCAGTGGAGAAAGGACTTCATTGCCACCAGATGAGGATTAGTCTTCTAAGTAAGGGGATGGATCTTCTTTTTTTATCATGGGTTTCTGTTTGTGCCTGTAAAAGTGAAGATGTACTTTCTGATTGGACTAGTTTCAAAGAAATGCCTGTAAGTTACTACCAATACCAAAGTAGTAATACTCTTGGGCTTGGACTTATTTATTAATTTTGCAAACATTGAACAAAACAACGGGCTTTGCTCCAAGCTGGCACTCTTGGGTCAGTTAAGATGTGCAGATGTTTTGTAAACATGGGACTAGCTTCTGGGTTTGCCAGCATGAAGAGCAAAATGTGTCTGTGCACATAAAGGTCGAAATTGATGGTCTTTCAGATCTGATGGCTCTTTTAGATAGGACATGAATAGTGGCAGATTCCATTCCTCCGCAAAATCTCTGTCTTTAGTAGTTCCCAGAAGTTTAATAGCTGGTGCAACTGTCCATTCAGAATATTCTTCCCAAAATGATTACGTCAAGCTGAATATCAAAGAACATGTGCAAATGCACAACTGGACTCAAAAAAAGTCTCTCTGTGTCAGTGTGGCTTTGCATCCTAATCTACGTGTTCTGCTGCTCAGCTTTGCAATTTGAATAAAACTATGTTCATACAGCCAGATTAGTACCAGCTCTGGAGCTGATGTGGCCAACAGCAGCTTAAGGCTCCCTCCATCATGCACTAAGGTAAGTACTAATAAGCCCTGTGGTGTGGAAAGCTTGATTTACTGACCTGGAGTGTGTTAGTGGCTGAGACAAAGGTGAAAAAAAACCCACAAAACCTGACTGTGAAAATGGTGATGGCATTTTCAAAACCAATTAATGATTTTGACAGACAGTTTCTTTCTAGATAGCAGTTGTTTCTGCCAATTATTCTTAGGTTATCAGGACCTTTGAAGGCATCTCTAGCCACTTTAAAAAATAAGGGCATTGAAGAGATGAACTCCAGGCACACTTCTGACCTTCATTTTTTTAACCCTGTAAATTAATCTCTCACTACACTACATTCCTTCTACACTTCCTTCACCTATATGATCCAGTCTGCCTCATTGTCACAGTTGGAACACAGCATATGAAAAGAGGGGAAAAAAAAAAGGTGTGACACCAGTGTTATCTACTTGTGTTTCCTAATCATGCTTTTTCCAAAATCTCTATTTTCTTCTGTTAACAGGTTTAATGTGCATTGTTTATCTACATAGGTGTTGGCTGTTCTCACTTCATTTTCTAGGTTTCTTTTCTTTCGATATGTATGTTTTACGGTCTTAGAATATTTTTGTTAGTCTCTGTGCATGTGCAAACGTGTTTATAATTTTCTTGGGACTCTTTCATCAGAACTTATTATCCCAAATCTATGTTGTTGCTATGTAACGAAGCCGTGCTGCTGTTTCAACATCTTTTTTTTTTTTTTTTTTTTCTGCTTTATCTCTGTGCTTCTTTCAATTCTTAACTCTCCCTTTCTCTTTCACCCATACACTTCTGGCTTCCTTCCCCTCCCCTGGAGAAGTCCAAAAGGGATGCACCCCATGCACATACATGTGCACACACACATGCAAACAGAAACACAAAGAAACACTGGGAGAAAAATATTCTTCAATTCCTCCTATCTTGTTTGGTAACTTATTTATTTATTTTCAAGGTCTCTCCTAGAGCTGAGAAATAAGACACGAAAAGGCATGTGTTATACAGAGATAACACATACCTTTGGGGGAGTGTGAAACATAAGGCAAAGAGGAACATCTTCAATGACCCAAATGAGAGTTATCTTGCGGTAGCACACACCTAGATGTGTCCCATTATGGCTGTGAAAGATGGGGATAGAAGAAGTGGAAATAAAAGGAATTCTAAAACTTAGATTTGTTTTATTGTTCTTATTTTTAAGTTAGTCTGCAGCACGTCCTTCTGCCATTAAAAGGAGAGTAAGTTTCCAGCCAATAATCCTTCGGGAAGCTCATTATAATCTGAAATAATATATGCGGAAATGAAAAAGCCAGAAGGGGCACTCACATTCGCTCTTACCATGGATAGTTCCATATCACAATTTGCTAAATGTCACTGAGTTACTCAGCACTGGATTCAATATATTTGATTACATATCTTCCCAAAAGGCATCCATATTACTTCTGGAGAAATCAAAACACAGGGAATCTATTATGTACTTGGGTAATTTCTTCCAATAATTTATGGCACTTACTATTTAAAAGTTGTGCTTTCCTCCATATTTGATTGTCTGCTTATTTGAATGCATCCAATTGTTTGTGCTTCCGTCATATTGCATTAGATTAAGCCACATACCCTACCTTGTTCTACCTATGTTGTGATTATCATGGCCTGGTTTTCATTATAGAAAATCAAGTGAATTAAAATTTTTTAATTCATTATTAAGAATATCCTTAATTTTTACGATAATCTTTAAGACTTTGTCATGGGTTCAGCAGCAGCAGTCATTTTTCTCCTCCTTGGTAGCTGGTGTAGCGTTGTGTTTTTGATTTTGGGCCTGGGAACAGCACTGATAACACCAGTGTTTCGATTACTGCTTAGTGATGTTTTGGTCTGGTCAAGGACTTTCTGAGTTTCATGCTCTGCCAGGGAGGAGGGGAAGCCAGGAGGAAGCAGAGACAGGACACCTGACCCAAACTGACCAAAGAGGTTACTCCATACCACAGCACGTCATGCCCAGGATGGAGAGCAGAGAGCAGAGACCCGGAAGGGTGGGGAGTGCACTGCTTGGTCGGGCTTGGTATTAGGTGGTGAGAATTGTATTCTATCCTTGTATTTCTCTTGTCATTATTATTACTGGTGGTAGCAGTAGTGATTTGTGTTACACTTTAGTTACTAAACTGTTCTTATCTCAACCTGTGGGAGTTGCATTCTTTTCAATTCTCCTTCCCATCCCTCCGGGAGGGGGGGGGGGGAAGAAAGAGGGGGGAGTGAGAGAGCGAAACTGTGTGGCTGACTGGACTTAAACCATGACAGACTTCTTGCTTTATGTCAGTGCCTTTATTTCCCAGGACACTCATGACTCTAATGTCATCAGTACCATCAACAGAAAATACGATTATTTCCCAATCCCTACTCCTCATTCTGCAGCACTGAATAAAGTTTACATAGGCATATTACACGTATGCATTCTGTGTTCAGCAGTAGCAGTCATTTTTCTCCTTCTTGGTAGCTGGTACAGTGTTGTGTTTTTGATTTTCGGCCTGGGAACAGCACTGATAACACCAATGTTTTCAGTTACTGCTTGGTAATGTTTTGGTTTGACCAAGGACTTTCAGAGCCTCATGCTCTGCCAGGGAGGAGGGGAAGCCGGCAGGAAGCAGAGACAGGACACCTGACCCAAACTGACCAAAGAGGTATTCCATGCCACAGCACGTCATGCCCAGGATGTAAAACAGAGAGCAGAGACCTGGAAGGGTGGGAGTGCACTGCTTGGTCGGGCTGGGTATAGGTGGTGAGCGATTATATTCTTTCCTTGTATTTGCCTTGTCATTATTATTATTGGTGGTAGCAGTAGTGATTTGTGTTATACTTTAGTTGCTAAACTGTTCTTATCTCAACCTGTGGGAGTTGCATTCTTTCGATTCTCCTTCGCATCCCTCAGGGAGCAGGGGTAAGAAAGAGGGTGGAGTGAGTGAGCAAAACTGCGTGACTGAGAGGCTTAAACCACGACAGTTCGTTTAGAAAAAATCAGCATGGCAACCCATGATAGTTTTCAAAGGTGTTTAGGATCTTCTTTCTAGAGAAGGCAAAGTGGTTTTGGCCTTTCTTTTTCAAGGTATGGCCTTGTCTTACGTTGCAATGAAACTCATTTTTATATAACTCCAGTTTTTTGAGACAATCAGATGATTTCCGTGTCCCCATCACTACATACCAACCTGTGAATTGTTGTGCCATCTGCAGATTTTAGTTGTAATGATTTCTTATTTACTCATTGATGAAAATATTGAATAATGCTTCACCAATTACTGATTCATATTAGAAACATATCCTCCTAAATCCTGGGATCATACAACATTAAGTAAGTACCGCATTTTCAGATCTGATTGTTAGCCACTTCTTAATCTATGAAACATATGTTTTATTCATATTGTATGGTGATAATTTTAAAATTAGACTGGTTTTCAATACTAAGTTATACTCCAAAAAAGGACGGGATGAAAGGAGTCTTATTGTCCCTTTCAGTCAACCAGAAAAGCAAAACAAAATAAAACAAAACCAAAAGCAACCAACCTAAGATGTTTCATCTACATATATTTGCTTTAACAAGTGGCTTTTCTTTCTAAAAAATCAAGGTTTTGAAATCACCAAAGTTATCAGAGGACTTGGAAAGCAGACAAAAGATAAGTTTACTATGGTCCCTCCTTTGGTACATGAACTCTCCTGATGCCACATACAAAATCTTTCTAAGTGTGATCTTAAAACCAACTATTTTTCTGTGTGACCTGGGTGAATTGAATTCAGTATTTGTGATGATCAATTATTCTCAAAGCCCAGTAGAACAAAATCCTTAGATTAATAAATTTTAAAATCAGAAGGGAACTTCATGATTGTGCACTCTGATCTCTTGCATAGCCCCTGCCATGGAATCATAGCCAGTAATTCTTGCCTCAGGCTCAATATCTTGCAAAATAGCAGCATATTACTACAGCAAGTGTTGGACTTCTTGGTGCTACCTACATGAAAGTTAACTGGTTTTAGTATCAGTTTGGGGGTAGCCAAGGAGTAGCCATGGAAATGGCTGTGAAATAACATATACTTTAGCATTTCTTTTTTAAGGAAAAGGTAGATTATTTCATATTCCTCATATATGTAAGGCAGCTTCTCCAGTCCTTTTGATCTTTCTTTGTGGCCTTCCTTCGGACCCTCTCTAGTCTGTCTATATCTTTTTTGATCCATTGGGACCAAAACTGGACCGGAGGCAGCCTTAGAAGTGCTGAGTAGAGTGAAGTGATATATCTCTATATCTGCTAGTAATGGACCTGCAGATGCAGCCCAGGATTTGATTTCCCTTTGTTGCTGCAGCAGGGCACTGCTAACTTACATTCAGCTTGCTGTCCACCAGGACTCCCAGATCAGTTCTACCAGTGTTGCTTCCCAGCCACACATATCCTAATCTTTTTGGGTTTTTTGGTAATGTCAGCCCAAGACAATTAAGATTTTTTAAGTCAAATGTTTCTTTCATATTTCTTTTTTTATATTATACATTACAGTTCCTGTGTTCTAGAGAGATAGTGTGCTGAGAGATCTCTGGAGAGACAGATGTCTGAAATGCTTGAAGACTTGACATGGCTTGGGCATGTCAAGGCATGTCTACCTTGATAATTTAGTCTGAATCAGAAGTGTATTCCTGAAGTGGCTTTCTGGATCTTAATTATTGCACTTTGTATAGAGCAAGTTTGGAGTGTGTGAACTGAATGCTTTTTGAACAAAACTGATCCCAGTGATGAAATTTAACACAACAGCCAATGTGTTCCTGTAGCTTGTGTTTATGGGAGAAGCCTAGGGCTAGTCTGAATTAGAAAAATCTGAAATGTGTATAGTGTGGATACTGATCCTCAGCAGCAGTTGATTCTGCGTATCTACTGAAGCTGCATCATCCTGCCTGCTAATGTGAATGCATCCTCAGATATCTCCACATCACCCCATCCTGTGCAATGGCTCTGAGGCTGAGCACACTGCTTTGCAAACAGTGAGAGCCAGCCCCAATCCAGAAGTACTCCTTTAGCTTTATCTATAAGCCAATAGGCTTTGCTGGTCTCAGCCTGCACTGGGAGGAACCTGCTCTGAAGTCAGCCACAGGGCATGGTTTCTCTACAGTCTGAATAATTATCTCATCAATAAATAAAAGCTGATTTTTTTGCTGTGGTACCTGTCTATCCTCAGCTCCTCAATGTCTTTACCTTTGATGTGTCACAAACAGGAAGCTGGGTGCTTCCATTAATCTCACACATGAAGGCACACATCTGGATGATGTGAAGCTGTTCTTCCAGATTGAAATCTGATTGCGCTAACCGTGTCCTGCTGTATTCAGAAACTTGCTTCTAATACCTGATTTTTACAATAAGAAGAGAAAGATGAAAGATTAGGGGTCTTAAAATGTAGAAAATAATAAGATTTTCAATCTCATGGTTTCTTAAACCCATGATTTCAGTGGACAGTTAGTGGCCATATGGAGCATGTTTCTTAACTCTGTTCTTTTGGATTTTGGGATATGCATCAAGCTGACATCCCAGTTGATAGTCTCAAGAGTTTATGTCCAGATCATCTGGACATGACTGGACACACTTAGATGCACAGGAGGCTAGGAAGACATAGATGGAAATTTTTACACTGTGACAAATTTGCTTTTTGAGCCAGTCATGGCTTTGAGCATTCAGTGGGACTGACAAACCTTATGTAACATACAGATAACTGCTAGCAATTTTTGAGTGCCCTTTCCTCAAGGATGATGAACTTGTAATTGCTTCATAGAGAAACATTTAGATCTCATATATTCCTTTTTTAGTTCTTCACTTGATTCTCAGGGTGCTGGTCAAGATGGCAGCCTTTGCAAATATGAACAGAGTTAAAACACAGTAGGGATGTAATGAAGTGAATTCTTCAGTGAAGTAATGAAGAATGAAGTGAATGTAACAGGAACAGATTTTTATACCAGTCCTGCCAAGGGCTCTCACTATGAATGACATGCGCAACATTAACTTGTATTCCCAGGAATCTAGTACTTCAATTCTTTTGAAGACACTACTGGAAACAGGACATGTTAAGGGGTTGTCATTCTACTCACTAGTAATTCTATATTCATTATTATCTTCAAATGCCCCTTTTAGAACTTTGCTGATCCCGTTGAATATTCTGGGTAGCTGAGTTTTCAAAACATATTCATTCCCAGTAGAGCTCTATGCTCTGTTGATTGGCTGCCTCCTTTCCTGATCATGCTGTGAACTTTAGTGGATGAAATTTTATACATAATCACGCTGCATTCTTTGCTGATTGAGCCTTCTATTATCACTGTTTATATAGCTATTACATTCTGCGTTTGCCAGTCCAGTTTCAAGCTTGTTTTTCCCCCAATATATTATGCAAAATAAACTGAACAGGAATTACAGTATTTCCAACCTGCTGTGTCTTCAGAATCTAAGATAGCAAAATGCTTAAGTTTTCTTTCAAATAGTAGGATAAACGCTTCTCCAAAGATTGAAGCTGCTGGTTATGGAAAGCTTGTGCCACTTACTATATGCAAAATAGGGAGATTTACAAAGAAACTGATTGCATTTTTATTTGCTTTATCAAAGAATCTAAAACCATAGCTGAAACTATAGAAAATGCACTTTAGTGGTCTTAAAACAAATGATATCCCTAACAGATTTGTCAACAGCTTAGCACATAAGCTCAGGCTGCTGAAGCAAAAAGCATCTGGAATTTCTACTGCTAGAATATGCACCTTAATAAGGGAAAGATTCAAAAGTTCAGTGCCTGAATTGTACAGCTTGGTCAGCGGAGTTTTGCAGCTGAACAAGCGTTGTCTGTGCAGCTGGCTTTGCCAAAAATAAATAAATAAGGGGAATGAATAAACCAGAGCTGAAAAATATGAATCTTCCCTAATAATAAAATATGCAGAAATGATAGTAAACTCTCTCCATTTATTAAATTAAATTATGCATCTCAATCAGCAAAGTGTGCCACAACTGCACTCAAGAAGGGCGTCACTAAATCAAGGGAAGATACAGCCCAATCAGGAAAATTTAACAACTTGATCATTAAATTAAGCAACACTACCAGAACCAAGGTAAATAAAAAGGAGATAAACTGTGAAGGCTGATCTTTGCAGGCTAGAACAGTGAAAAGGAGACTGAAAGACACCATTGGATAATAAATAGGGCAGTCTCCCGGGGGACCAGACCTTTAGGCGATGTAAATGATTATTGCTTTAATGAAGTCACTGGAGCTGTGTCTGTTCTTCTAAAGTAAATACCTGGTACAGCAATTGTGTTGTGATTCTTTATAGCATGTTAGTTCCTCTTTACACTGATGATACTGCTACCTTCACCCATCAGGAGACAACTGGCATAGGCACTATAAAGCCAAGCAAGGTAGCAAAGCTTACTTCTCTACTTATGTAGTTGAGGGTTTTTTTTGTGTATTTTCCCTAACAATATTCTTTAAAAAAACAAACAAAAAAAAAAGGTAAAAAGTATCAGATGTACAAAATTACTCGTAAAAATCTTCCGCCAGTGTTATGCAGCCTTCATGTTCAAAAGTTATCCTCCAGCCTTGTAATAAATCAGTGTGCGGGACAGTTCAGTGTAATGTCATAAACATCTACAGGGGGCTAAAAGGTGTACAGGGAAATAATTGAATGCAAAGAAAAAGGCAGTGACTCTGACATGGTGATTTCCGGACATGAACAGAAAGTTTGCTGTTGGTATGAATAGGAGAAGAGACAGTTCAGGCAGGCTTTGCTAATAATTTTTCAGCCTCTTTAATCAGATGACTTGGTATAAGATGTTGTGCCTAGATGGTGGATCTTGAATATTGCAAAGAGAAAATCATAAAAATAGATAAGATGGTATCAGGCCTTGTATTACAGGGAAGGCTTACAAGCTGTTCTGTCAATAAATATATCAGCCTTTACTGCTAATTTCTAAGACAGATCTGACCTGCTAACGATGCCTGCAAAGTGAACATGACCCTGGGCCGTAGAAGGCAGCCACTGTCCCAGAGAGTTTGCAGTCTACTAGACAGATCAGATGAAAGGATGAAAAGATATGAAGGGATTACATGGCCAAATCAAGGAAAAAGTGGACGTGAGTACCAAAGCTGCTGAATCACACTGTTGCTACCTGGTCAGAAATTTTCATAATCCAGTAACACAGGACTCTATTAGATTGCCTTTCACTAACCTGTGTCAGCTGACTGCCTGTCATTGCTGATCGCAACTTGTCCACCTGCGAGGGCTGGGAGCCTGAATATTTACCTGGGGCCTCTGGTAGGTGCATATGTGATTTCGCAGCCTGTGTCAACATGTCATTGCTATTATCTTTATCCACTTCTAGTAGGCTAAAGGCAATCTGCTCTGAAGTCATTTTGCTGAGTAGACATATGCTTAGTCAAATCCTTAAGGAAAACTGCCACTAATACAGTGTATGGAGGAGCTGAAGTTACTGAGCATTACAGGTGTTTATTTAACCTTGGTATACATGGGAAAACTATAATGATTTGTTTTGTACGTGAAGCCCCAGTGAGGATTATGCTGCCTGTCTACTGTCTGTATGTGAGGTGTATGCGAAAGGCAACTCAAAAGATAGAGCCAATTTCTATGCTTCATCAGGATCAAACATTTCCATTAAAATACTAACTTTTAAACATTAACATTAGCCTGAAATAATTATAAAATAATGCTCCTGGCAGCCATTATATCTTTAAGTGAGACGAAGTAATTTCTACTGTTAGTGTTCTCAGCACTATTTTTCCAGCTTTCTTCTTTAAGAATTCCTTTCAATAAATTCAGTGCTCTTAAAAATCAGATACTAATTAAAACAGCCCAAGAAGGCAGGTGCCAGAGAACACTGAAACACAGACATGCATAAAAATGTTCTTACACACATACACCCACATAGATACACATGAATTGAATGCCCATACACACAGAGAAACCCTCCTGAGGATTTGTCATCTTGATGGTCTCATTGCATGTCATTTTTTACAGGTCATGGGGCCACAAGGTAAATGCATGCAGAGTCTAAATTCGGTTGCTGAATACTGGCGGACATCTGAAGGACGTAGTTTTAGGAACTGACAGAAATACAACCCACAAGAGTTTAGCAGCCTTTGAGAGGTAAAATGTCCTCTCACTTTGCACATGTTTCCCGTGGTAAATTACCATTCTGCTCCCAGTACAGTCTATAGATGATGAAATATCCAGCGCCTCTGGGACAGGGCTGTGTGCCTGTGAGACATTGATTCACCCAACATGCAGGCATGTGTCTCAAAGCCACTGACTTCAATAAGAACTGGCCATTTGTTCTCAGCTCTTATTGGAGCCAATGTCTCTGAAGCACATGCCTGCGTGCTCTGTGGAGGTAAAACCTGAGGGGCTATCATGTTCTGAGGCTCATGCGGATACAAGCACACAGACCACTTAAACTGACTTAGAAATCCCACAAAATATAGGCATGCATTTCACCACTTTATCATGCCTTGAAAATCAAAGCATCAGGGAAAAAAAACAACAAAAATACAACAACTTCTTTATAATGTTTGGTAATGGAAGAAAAGATAAAATACTAGAATATGACACAGATTTACCAGAAAATATTCCATAAGGAGCATTTAGCCTTTACTTAACAGTGTAACCACTTGTTATAATAAGATGTGTAAGCTTGTTTTTTCATTCACTTACTTATTGGTGGGTGTCATTATGTATTTCTGAAAGTAACACACTAGGGACGGAGAGGACAGGGGAACATTTGTCCTTTTCCTACATGAAATAAGAGAGAAACATATATATAAATACATGTGTGGAAGGATACTCAAAAAAAATGTAAAATGTGTCATTAAACAGAAACTTACCCCAGCTGTTCATTTTAATTTTATACCTTACAGAAAGGAGCAGCTATGCTGCCGATAGCTGTTCAAGGCAGCTGGTGCCTTATTTGAGGTTGTTAGTTGCAAATGGACCTTCATATATGTCCACACATTGGGCAGATTTTGTAAGTCCTCCTCGGGCTGGCTTTCAGCATTGGAAACATCTGCAGACTTTTATAACTCTTGGCTCACTGCAGTGACTTAGTCCTTTGCAAACATGAATCAAACAGCCACATTACATTATCATTACTGCCAGAAGAGAGGGCATAATTCATTTCACAAAATGTAGATGTTTATATATGAGATGGTCTGTTCAGGGCTTCCTTACAGTCAATGGACAGAAACACATTTAGATCCTGTAGATATACAGAATTGTGTGTTTTTTAAAAAAAATGGATTTCTTTAAACCAATGCAAAAACACCCCCCATGAGAGCCATTTTGGAAAGGAAGGGTCAGAGTTAATTTTTTGATCAAAACTCTTTGGGAGGAATGCAAATTAGCTATGTTTCCCTTAAGCATCATCCGTCTTACCCCTCCTCTATGCACACCCCAAAGCCTTCTTAATATAAGGGAAATTTTCTCTTAGTAAGAGAAGATTGTGATGGTCATTTTGACCAGCTGTGGTTTTTATCACCTGACTGATCAGTTTATAATGGGCACAAGCTCTACCATTGTTTCAAGACTGAACATTTCTTATTAGAAGATGTTTCAGGCTATGTAAAACATTTGTCGGCATGTCATAAAAATCCACTGAATTTACTGGTCCTGCGTGCCCCTAAAGACAAGCTTTTGCTTTCAAGATTCCTCTGATTATGAGTTTCTGGAACTCAGGTATGTAAAAGTGTTGATTTTTCTGAAAAAAAAAAAAAAAAAAAAAAAAAATTTAATTAACCACTTAATTAAACAGTGGCTTTCTGAGTCCCCACAAGGGGGCTGAGTCCTTGTTGTTCAGATTTTTTCTGGAGTACTAATTTTTGGGTACTTACATTTGCAGCTTGATAATATAGTCTCAGCATAATATGTGTACAATTTTAATGATGTCCTCTGCATTCATGAGTTTCACATTTAGAAGGGCTTTTTTTTTTTTTTAAAGAGATATTTCCCCGAACAGTAATTTATTATTACAGTACCTTAGAAGCTGTTTCTCAGAAATACAGAGCAATTTTAAAAAAGACTAATTTTTCATATTAATTATTGTTTGACCATGTCCTTCCAGTATGAAAAAACAATTATTTTTCCTTGTCACCTAACTTTGAACTGTCTTTTGAAAATATTACTTTTACGAAATAAGCATGCAATTTCTTTAAAATATATTGTTAAGATATTTCTTTAATGAGAATCTGTGTGTAAAATTAAACTGTATGTTACTATCATTGTATATCTACTTGGACAAGTGCACAGAAATGGAAAATGGAATTTTTCTGTAAGATGACAAAAACCACGTATGTTTCAAGGCGTTAAAGTATTTAATTGTATTAATCTGCAGCTGTGTAATTTATTGCCAACCCAAACAGGCAGTCTTACAGTCATTGATAATTAATCTTGCAATTTCATTTTAAATCTCTACATTTACTATTCCACTTTCTCTATTACTTAATGCTATATTTCCTTCTTAGGCCAGTCCCTATATAAATAGTACTTTTCACGTAAGCACTTTACTCTGGTGTATAAATAATATAGTGCCATACGATCATAAGAACAATAGTATCATAAGATGCTAAGGACAGGATTTATCTCACCTACCTTTACTTTCCTAAAATTAGGTACTTGGTCTAGACTAGATAGCTGGTCTCTCTTTATTTATTCAGTGGAGAGAAATGGGCACCCTCAGAGACTGATTTGTCCTGCCTGTGTCAGACATCTGGCTTAAGTTGGGACAAATCACTATTTGGAGTTGTCCGTTTTTCTCTGCAGACTTCAGAGAGACCCTAGGTGATTATTTTAGGCCATTCACCTTTCAGACAGAGAAGGTTAGTTGACATGAATCCTACCTCTAATTGTGGAAACCCAGATGGCAGGGGAGAGGAAAAGAAAAAATAAGAAAAGAAGATGAAACAAGAAAAACTAAATAACAAATGCTAAAACATGTCTCTTACATTTATTTGAGAAAGAACACATATTAAAAACTAGTGCATAACGTTCTGTGCTCATCACAGAAAAGCCACAGCAAAGAAAACAGCTCTTCACGTGTATCGGTGTGCGTAAAGGGACTAAGGAGTTTAACACTTGCTTATGCTTCCAAAATATCTTTTGGATTGGACCCAAATTAAATTTATTCTGGCCCAAACACCTGTTTAAGGCTGTGATGACACTGCCATATGGTGGGTCAGTTGTTGCACACATGCAGACATGATCAGTTTTATTTGATCAGTTCAAGTAATAATAACTCAGACATCTATCCAGGACCCAGAGTAAGTTTCTGGTGCATGAAGTCCATAAGATTCACAGCTATGCTTCCCTGAAGTAGCTAGCCTACAGCTACTTTGGGCTACCTTCCCATGATATAATATCATCTTGTTTTGTGGAAATACCGGAGGGCTGCCCCATGCTGCCGCAAATTTTGTCAACATGGGGTGCAAAACACTAACCTTCCAGTCCTCCAGCCTCACCTCTACCTCCATCCCAATGTACTCCTCTACCAATACTCACTCTGTAATAATAGGTGTAGTCTCACATGCACATTTGTTAAAGCTGAATAGGAGGAATAAGTAGATCACTGTTTATAGGCTTTGTGGTTTCCTTTGTACTATATTGTTTTTTTACCTAGGACAAAGGAATCAGAGCATGATGTCACACTCCCACCCTGGATGGCTGCGTCAGGTGCTGTAGCATACTATAAACACAAAAAAAAAGATCAAAGCACTTGGTCTTTACAGAAAAAAGTAGATTCAGCAACGTTTTTAAGAAAAATAAGATAATTAGAAATCTTCTTCCTCTTGGACCATAATTAAATAGTAAGCACAATTATAAAACTATTTTAAAATAGGGGAAATTACTGAAAACCATTTAATTCAGGATTTGGAAGTAATTTGCATTTCACAGACTGAAAAAAGACCCCAAAGGCAACCCTAAGCTGGGGTACATTTTTATTGGTATTTTTATTAAACTCTAAAAAAATAGTGAAAATAGCTTGTAGTGAAATATGTTTACAATACTGTAATTTCATTTTTTTGACTTGAAAGTAAGGTTATCTAAACAATGAAGCAAAAACCTTTATGATGCCAGCCATATTTTTTTATTTGAAAAAATAAAGGTAAAAATATATTAAAGCAGATTTTTGACAAGTATTCCACCTGCAAAACGCCTAGCCATTTCAAACTGCTATGAAGGGATCCCAATGACTGTGTATAACCTTTGAGACCCTGTTGTTGTACATTTACTTGAATTCACATTAGCTGCTATGCGTGGCTGTGATACCACAATGATGCACATTGCCAGCATATTACCTCTACTTTCAATGTTAATTTTAATAGCAAAACACCGGTTCCTTTTAAATCAAAGGAAGATTTGCCATTGATTCTTTCTGCTTTCAGTCTTCCAAAGGCAAACTTGCCCGTCAGACTTCTCAACTTAGGGTTCTCTTTCATTCACCAGAGGCTGGAAATCCTCACAGCTTTTTCTAAGTGGCTGAAGACCAATTTGGGATACATGTATGCATTTCCATCTGAGCTAGTCATCGACACTCTGTTGTATCCAATGGACAGAAAGAGAAACTCTTTGGTCACTGCCCGTTTCACCCTGAAGTAGCTGTCTAAAATTCCTAGAGGAGCCATACCCTAAAATTCTAAAATTGCCTGTCTTTCTCTAATTCACTCTAAAAGGCTCTAGAGCACAAGGATCAGTGTTTGTTTATGAGTTTCAGATAAATATAATTACATTCAGTGAGTCCTACCTCTTCTGTTCTCTCAGCCACTGTACTCTGACATGACTTAGAATCATAGAATTGTTAGGTTTGGAAAGGACCTTAAGATTACCGAGTTCCAACATCCTGCCATGAGTAGGGACACCTCACACTAAACCATGTCACCCAAGGCTCTGTCCAACCTGGCCTTGAACACTGCCAGCGATGGAGCATTCACAACTTCCCTGGGCAACCCATTCTAGTGTCTCACCAACCTTACAGAAAAGAACTTCTTTCTTATATCCAATCTAAACTTCCCCTGTTTAAGTTTGAATCCATTACCCCTTGTCCTATCAATACAGTTCCTAACGAAAAGTCCATCCCCAGCACCCCTATAGGTCCCCTTCAGATACTGGAAGGATGCTCTGAGGTCTCCACACAGCCTTCTCTTCTCCACGCTGAACAGCCCCAACTTTCTCAGACTGTCTTCATTCAGGAGGTGCTCTAGTACCCTGATTATCCTCGTGGCCCTCCTCTGGATTTGTTCCAACAGTTCCATGTTCTTTTTATGTTGAGGACATCAGAACTGCACACAATACTCCCAGCATTTGGTCTCATGCGAGCAGAGTAGAGGTGCAGGATCATCTCCTTTGACTTGCTGGTCATGCTCCTTTTGATGCAGCCCAGGATACGGTTGGCTTTCTGGGCTGCGAGCACACACTGCCGGCTCATGTTCATTTTCCCATCAGCAAACACCCCCAAGTCCTTCTCTGCAGGGCTACTCTGAATCTCTTCCCTGCCCAGCCCGCAGCTGTGTCTGGGATTGCTCCCACCCAGGTGGAGGACCTTGCACTTGGCATGGTTAAACTTCATCAGGTTGGCATCAGCCCACCTCACAAGCGTGTCAAGGTCCCTCTGGATGCCATTCCTTCCCTCCAACGTATCAACCAAACCACACAGCTTGGTGTCATCAGCAAACTTGCTGAGGACGCACTCAATCCCGCTGTCTATGTCATGACCAAAGATGTTGAACAAGACCAGTCCCATCTCTGATCCCTGAGGGACACCACTCATTACTGGTCTCCAGCTGGACATTGAGCCATTGGCCACAGCTCTTTGCATGTGGCCATCCAGCCAGTTCTTTATCCACTGAGTGGTCCACCTATCAAATTGATGTCTCTCCAACTATAGAGACAAGGATGTCATGTGGGACAGTGTCGAATGCTTTGCACAGGTCCAGGTAGATGACATCAACTGCTCTACCCCTGTCCATCAGTTCCAGAGCCCCATCATAGAAGGCCACCAGATTGGTGAGGCAGGATTTCCCCTCAGTGAAACCATGCTGGCTGTCACCAGCCAACTTGCTGTTTTCCATGTGCCTTAGCATGCCTTCCAGGAGAATCTCCCCCAAGGTTTTGCCAGGCACAGAGGTGAGGCTGACTGGTCTGTAGTTCCCCGGCTCATCCATTTTGCCCTTCTTGAAAATGGGGGTTATATTTCCCTTTTTCCAGTCATCAGGAACTTCACCTGACTGCCATATTTTTTCAAATATGATGGACAGTGGCTTAGCAACTTCATTAGCCAGCTCCTTGAGGACCCGCAGATGGATTTCATCATGTCCCATGGACTTGTATATGTTCAGGTTCTTAAGAGGGTCTCAAACCAGATTCTCTCCTGCGGAGTGCCCAGGGTCTTCATTCTCACTGTCCCTGCGTCTGCCTTCCAAGACTTGGGTGGTGTGGTCAGAGCATTTTCCGGTGAAGACTGAGGCAAAGAAGTCCTTAAGAACCTCAGCCTTCTCCAAATCCAGGGTAACCAGTTCTGGTGATAGCTTCTGGAGAGGGCGCACGTTGTCCCTAGCCTGTCTTATTCGCAATATACATATAGAATCCCTTCCTGTTATCCTTAACATCCCTAGCCAAGTTTAATTCTAAGTGGGCCTTAGCTTTCCTAACCTGTTCCCTAGCTTCCTGGACAACATCCCTGTATTCTTCCCAGGCTGCCTGTCCTTGCTTCTACCTGTTATAAGCCTTTTTTTTTTCTTCGAATTTTCCTCAGCAGCTTCTTATCCATCCAAGGAGGTCTCCTGGCCTTCCTACAGCACTTCCTTCTAGTTGGGATGTAACACTCCTGAGCTTGCAGCAGGTGATCCTTGAATATCAACCAAGAGTCTTGGGCCCCCCTACCCTCAAGGGCTATATCCTATGGAATCTTACTGAGCAGGTTCCTAAAGAGGCCAAAGTCTGCTGTCTTGAAGTGCAGAGCAGTGAGCTTGCTGCACGCTCTTCTTACTGTCCTGAGGATCTCGAATTCAACCATCTCATGATCGCTGCAATCAAGGCTGCCCTGGAGCATCACATTACCAACCAGCCCTTCCCTGTTGGTGAGGACGAGGTCAAGCATGGCACCTCTCCTTGTTGGCTCCTCTATTACTTGCAGAAGGAAGTTGTCTTCCACGCAGTTGTGGAACCTCCTGGATTGCTGGTGCTGGGCCGTACCATCCCTTCAGCAGATATCAGGGTGGTTGAATTCCCCCATGAGAACAAGGGCCTGTGAGCGTGAGGCTGTTCCTATCTGTCTATAGTGCACTTCGTCCACAGAGTCCTCTTGACCAGGCGGTCTGTAACAGATCCCCACAATACTGTCTCCCATCTCTGTTCTCCCTTTAACCCTCACCTACAAACTCTCTATTGACTGCTCACCTGTCCCCAGACAGAGTTCCATACTCTCCAGCCTATCCCTAACATAAATAGCAACTCTCCCTCCCTGCCTACCGGGCCTGTCTTTCCCTAAGAGCCTGTAACTTTCCATTCCAATACACCAACCATAGTAGCCATCCCACCATGTTTCTGTGATGCCTATTATATCATACCTCTGTGAAAGGGGTATAATATATATGATACTTGTTTCTTTTCCCAGTCCTGTTTGACCTGTGCCAGTCATCAGGAGTGATTGATATTTGCTTTGCTTTGGTTGTTCTTGTCTAACACAGTATTGACAAATTTGCACAGATATAGCTTTTGGTACAAGAATACCATGATTTCAACGTGTTGGTCTGGACTAAGTCTGACTTAGCCACCTAAAAGGCTAAGAATTAAAAATAAACCTCTTCTGGGGACAGTTACTGGTAAATTGTAAGTCTGCTCTCTGATGTGGCATTATCTTTATCTATACTTCACAGATATAAATATATTTTATTTATCTATCTAAACTTATTATTTCTACCATTTTTATATATATAAATATGTATTTATATACACACTATATATTATATATTTATATTTATATAAAATGTATACATAGTATATTACACAATGTATAATATTGTGTATATATACAAAATATAATATTTTATATATATTTTAAATGTTTAATATATATAGTAGAGCTTTATGAAAGAAATGTATCTTTATAAGCAAAACAGCTGGTGCTAAGCATTTGATGGCCATATTATAGATATTTCAAGAGCATTTGCTTGTGACTAGCTGTAGTCTGAACCCACAGACTGCGGTCCCATTAACAGATGTAATGCATCTGAAGAACTGTTGGAATATATCTTCTGGTTTAATTTAATCTTAAAGGAATACAATTTGCAAGCTCCAAGACTGCTATGTAATGCAAACCAAGGCATGGTAAATGAAGACAATTGGGAAATTTGCTTCAGAAGCACACTTCTGGTCCAAAGTAAAACACTGATGTAGATGCATCCACTAATAAGTGTGATTAGAGCTTATTATGATACAAGCTGTGTGCTGTTACCTGCAGTCAAGAAGACAGATTTTACAAATGTTTTTTACAATGTAAAGGCTAGAACCTTATTGGTGACATATTTTCTATATTTTCTTATTCATTATTATGTCCATAGTAAAAAGTACATTTATGCAATCATGCAATCTGGAGTGTTTGCCCCTTGAAGTTATGTTATTGTATTGTCAGGAAACAAATCTTTTTCGTTAAGAAATCTGATTGCATGTTTGAGTTATTGACCTTTTATCTTTTTTTTAACTTCTTTTTTTTTTTAAGATGCTCGTTAAGATCCTTTGTCTACAAAACAAGTATGTTTTCCTATGCCATAGAGCAACCAAATTCTAATTGCTGGCTTCATTATACAGAAAAGTAGAAGTGTAACAATCAAGAGCCTTATTACACATACATAATTGAGTTTCATTGCAACTTATGAAAACATAAGCTGTCTTAAACACACTTGCAGAAAATGTTACATCATCAAATCAACACTTTTATTATACAAAAGTAATTGTGTTTAAAGAAACCAAACATATGTCACATATAAAAAAGAAAAAACACAACAAAACAGAATTCTAACGTGATTCAGAAGTCTTAGCAATTCTCACATCTTCAAGAGTTGTTTTGTTTTGGCTTTTAAACTAATATAAAACAAAATAAAGGTCAGTTAAAAATACTTCAGTTGCTTTTGAACAAAGCCATTTGAACAATATCTCATTTGATACAGAAGACAAAATTCATTGAGAAGTTTGCAAGGCAGCTGAGTTCATTGTCTAACCTTATTGTCCATTTTAGTAGCTGGAGATAAGTTTTTACTGAATGTATTTAATTTCATTATAATCCAGATTTAAAAGAAAGAAAAGAATACAAAACCAACCAAACAAATACAAACCAATAAGAACAAATAAGCCATTTCCTAAAATGCCTACTCCTTTCTATGCTGTCACATGTGGCTATCTGCATTTCAGAAGTCTCAAGCTAGATGAAATCAACCCATCTTCTATCAGGCTTCCACACGGATTATTAATAAAGTTTGATCTGGGACCTCAAGTTGAAATAAAGGGTAAAATTACATTGCTGGACTCTCTCAGTAAGAAGAGGCATTGTGTTATTGTGAACTCTTGCCAGCTGATCCTGTAATACTCAATGTCTTTGCTTTGGAGATTCAATGAGAGTCAGTCACTTTGTCAGCTAAGATGGTAGTCTTCAAACACATTTTTTCCACTTCAGGTCTTGATGTAGGACACAATCTCTGGTCATTTATTATGATATTTTGTGGCAGGCCTTGTTAACACAGGGATATAACTTGAGTCCAAGCTTGCTAGTTTTGTCTGAATACATTACGATTTTCCCTTCTGGAACTTCTAAGTGAAGCAGGTGGGAAATGTCTCACAAGATAGTTTTTCTTCTTGCTGGCATGTTTCATAGAATCATAGACTCAACTAGATTTGATAGGACCTTTAAGATAACCATGTTCAACATTTATCATAGTTTCTTCATTATAGCAATGTAAATATTCTATGATTCTATGATTCTATAATGTGATTTACATGGGAATGAGCCCTCAAGTATGAGATAGCCCCAGTTAATTTAAAAGGGAACAGTGTCACATCTTTGCAAACATCTATCTTCCTATAGATCAGTGTATGATTAGGGGAGACAGGTACCCTAGCTTCACTGGGTTTCAGTATATTCTCCCCATTAAGCATATATATGCATATATGCATTTAATATGTTATATTTAATTTCCCATTGTCCCACATCTTATTTTGAATTAAGACAATCTCATTCTCAAATTTTATATTACCTCATAAAAAGACACTCAAAAATTTATATTTAGTATTTAAATTTCACCAGTTTCTCTAATTTTTAATTATTATTCCTAGTTATATTTACTATTAATGCAAATATTATTTTAGGGTACTAGCCTTGGTTGAAATATCACTGCGTATTGAATAAACATATGGAAAGAGGCAACTCCCCAAAAGTAGTGAGACTCTGAGAAAGGTATCATGAATTGGGATGAATGAGCTTAGGCAACAGCTCATAATGCAACCATAGCAAGGAACAAATTTCTTGGTTCATAGTTCAGAGCTTTATCTGAGAGATCACAATTCTAATTCAATCTCATATCAATTAATCTAATCATTGGGTAGTAAGTTCCATATTACACCTTTTCTTCATACTTAGCAATAAGTAATTAGTTCTGTATAAGCATCTGACATTTTCTCCTGACCATTAATAAAGAACAGTGCAGTTATTCATTCCAGTCAGTAGCACCTTGACTGTCTTCCCCCAGAAATAAATGGTGAGAGCCGGAAATAATATAAAGCCTTTTTTTTTTTTTTTTTACCTTTGGACTTGCAGTGTCTCCTTTGCCTTATCCATCAACTCTTTTGCAAGTATTTGTAATGTGCCCTATTGTGACATCTTTGCTTGGTTCCACATGTTTTATACATCAGTTCCTCTAACATTCAAGCAGACTTTATAGAGATCTATTCAGAGACTGGTATATGTGCCTTATTAATTGTATATATTATATATGGTATATGAAGCAAGAGGGAGAAAGAGAGAATCTGATTACTCTAGGGCATTGGTTCCTTTCAACCAATAATAATTTAGCATCTCTATTAACTACCTTTTGATGTTCTCTGTAGAGGGTACATACTGTTTTATATACAGGATGCATAATAAATTCCTATGAGATTATGCTGCAATTGAGTAGAAAGTCTATAATGCATAAGTGATGGAGCTGCAAAGCAGCTAGGAAGGATTTTCCTTTCAAAATAAGGTCACATATTTATATCTCATAGGGCAACATGATGGGTGCTGAGGAGTAAGGGGCACCAAGTTGCACTTAATGATCTCTAAGCATCTCTGTGTATTCGCTGCCACTTGAAAATTAGGATGATGTATGATAAGAAGAAGACGAGGAAGAAAAAGCCATAACCTTCTGGACCTCCAACCAAGGATTTGGGATGACTTCCTTCAGAATAAAGAGAGGATGGGATTAATCTCAGCTACCATTAACTAAATGAGGCATCTCTTCTCAAGTAGGCTAATACTTCTAGTCAACTCTATTAGCTGAGATCGTTTACCCCTGAGAGGTGCCGACTGTGCTACAGGAGCTCTCATCCTTGGTGCCAGAGGGTGTCTAGGGAAGTAGCATAGACTAGGTGCCTCTCTCTTGCAGCAAGCAGGTTGGCCGTGGAGCGTCCACTAAAGAAATATATTCTACATCCCAGGTGTATCTCTCATCCTTTGAGAATTCAGAATACATTTTAACTCATTGTAGCAAAGAGACTCTATGGCATAACAGGTAGTGTGTCTGACTGAGTAGAAAGGGAGCCATATGCCAGCCTGTGTTAGCATGCAACAGATCAGGGACTTGAGACTGATTTTAGCAGCTCTTTAAAGGTGATACATTGAGCCATCAATGCAAGCAGCTGTCACTCAGTGTTGCACATCTTGTCTTGGTCCACCTTGAGATTCTGTTGAAATGACATGTTGCCATAGTAAGTTTTGGTTTGGACAAATCAGTGTCTTCAATTTCAGAGAAATATCAACTGTCTGAACTGGCTAATTATGTTCTGAAGATCTTTGGTCTCTTTCTGTCAGTTTGAAAACAATCTTGTTTGAAATGTACATTCCTTAAATTTGGAAATAAAGTCACAAAATATTGTGCTTTCCTAGAGTAGCCTCATATTAGAGAACAAATATTCTGATATTCTTAGCTACAAATATTGTATCAAAATTTTTTTAACTTTATTCACAGGGTCTTGAGAGTTGTCAGGTAAGAGCAAGGCTGAGAAAAATGTCAGCTTTAAAAAGATTTATTTCTGGAAATATCAGTTTGCCATAGCTAAAGTTGTTCATAAAAATAAAGGTTTCATTCCAAACACAGAACCTCTATGGTATTTTATCTATAATGTCTATGTGTTTGTCAAAAACCCCACATATGTGTCTGTGTCTGTTTGTGTCCACAGTAAGGCATATAAATGTACAAGATGCACATGCCCACTTGATTGAGAGAGGGAAACAGGGTCAGTGAGAGAGGGAAACAGGATCAGTAGGAATTCATATGCGTGTAGAGACTCCACAAATAATATGTTTTCCTCTTATTCACAGAAATCTGTAAATATTTGAATGCATGAATGAAATCTTTTTCGGATATAACTGTTCTGCAAAACTGACCAAGAGATTTCATAGAATTGTAGAATCATAGAATAGTTAGGGTTGGAAAGAGCCTTAAGATCATCTAGCTCCAACCCCCCTGCCAGGGGCAGGGACACCTCCACTAAACCATGCCACCCAAGGCTCTGTCCAACTCAGCCTTGAACACCGTCAGGGACAGAGCATTCACAACTTCCCTGGGCAACCCATTCCAGTGCCTCACCACCCTAACAGTCAAGAATGTCTTCCTTATAATCTTACACACAACAGCTTCTCATCTTTCATTACTGTAAACCCTTTTCTCTCTACAGGCAGGAGTCACCCCTTTTATGTTTCCTTCCAAATACAGTGGAAGTCACTCTCAGAAGTGGCTCTAATTTATGGAGTGCCATGGTTTAAGCCCAGCTCATGCAGTTCGCTCACTCACTCCCCCCTGTTAACTCCCCCCAGCTCCCAGGGGGATGGTGAGGAGAATCAAAAGACTGTAACTCCCATGGGTTGAGACAAGAACAGTCCAGTAACTAAGGCATAACAGAAACCACTACTGCTACCACCAATAATAATAATGACAAAGGAAACAACAAGGGAAGAGAATACAAGGGCTCACCACCAATATCCAGCCCAACTGAGCAGTGAACCCACCCTTCTGGGTTCATGTGCATATTTTCTTGAGAAATATAGGATGTTTCTATTTCTCCCACAATTTCCTTACGCAAATCAGAGGTGAAGCAATGATACAGTTTGTCAAAATAATAGGCAAAATAAAATATCTAAACATGGCAAAAGATTCTTGAAGGACAATACTGAGAAGTTCCTATCTCCCTGTGTTCTCCATCTAAAACTGGGGAGAAGGGAGCCTTTAGAATGAGCAGAGAAAAACACAAAGGATCTTCAATTCTGATATAAGTTTTAGCTGTATTCATACTGCAGTTACATATAGATTAAAAAAGGTAATCCCGGTGTGAGGAAGCTTAAAAACCAGTGTGTCAGCAAACCTGTTTCTCGTAGGGTAAGTGTTTTCTCTTTGGAAAGATTGAAGGCCCCTTTTCAGTTCTTCAACTGTTTGTGGCTTATTGGGCTTCAACAATCTCTATATAGTTGTACCAAATTCCTCAGGAAAGCCTCTGCTTCTTCTTAGGCCTGGCTGCGTCTTTATATCCTGTGCACCTCCAGACCCCACCTGTCTTAATTCTTTCTCTACTTGGCTTTCTGACAAGACTAGCCTGTCGTCTAGAAGCTTTTCCATATGAATACAATAAATTAGATTTCAGGAATAAGTTATTTTCCTTCTATGTTCGACCATAACAGCTGAAACTAGGCAAATGGGAGCTTTGTTCCCTGTTGTATAGATGTCTTTCAGAAGTATTTCAGCCACAGAACACAGCAAGATGACAATACATATTTGTCTTTGCCACTCTGTGGGTTTTAGGTTCTTCACTGAGAAGTCAACAAGCAACAAAGGACACCAGTGACAAAAACTTTTTCCAGGAAGAGTAAACAACACTTAAGAAAAGTACATTTAAAAAACTGAAAGGGAAAAGATATTAAAAATCAATGGGAAAAGAAAATTAGTATAAATCCCTATGTAATTAAAAAAATCAGCTTTTGTTTCAAAAAGGGTTATTATAATTTATTTTTTAAACAGCTCTTATGGTGATACACCTAGTTCCTTCCTAATTTTGAATAGTCAACTATAATAAGCATGACTACATTGTGAGCAATAGCATTTTAAAATGTAAAATCTGTGTAATACAAAAGGCAGCTGGCTCAGTAGTGCAAGACTAATGTAAGCATAGCTCCTTATTTCTTGTTGCCTCATGTTATGCATTCAGTCCATCACCTTGCTGATTCAGAGGTTTTTTAACACTGCATGCATGTGAACATAGGTGTGTGTCAGTGTGTCTTTGCACACCTATATGAGAATGCATGCATGTGTTATATATGCATCTGATGTGATGTGATTACCAGTTTGGAGTCTTCGGAATCAAAGTGGCACAGAATAGAATAACCAGAAAAGACAAAGACATTGCTCTGGCAAGAAGGAAAGCTCTGGCTTTCAATGCATCAGGACTGAGTCAGCCACCACTGAACCTCTTACCCCCCTGTCTCTTCAAAATCATCCTGTAGGCAAAGACACTGCTGTAGAGTGGTATTCACCTGGTAAAAATGCTTACATTTATGGAGAGTGACTGGCAAGAGGAAGGTAATGAAATGTGATATTTCACATAATGGTACAGTGCAGAAATCATGCAGAGTGATTGTCAAGTGTCAACATTCAGTGTATAAGACCAACTTGAAATGGAAGATGAAGTCACTAAAACATTTTTCCCCTGCACTGAATATCCAGACTGAGACTGGCCTTGTCATGGCCTCAGATCTCCAGTTACATTTCACAGGTATGCTTGTGTCACCATTGCTTGACCTTAGCTTTTCAAAGCTCTGTATTTTAAAGGCTCAAACCCACAAAGCCCACTGCAAGAAAATACTGACAAACTATTAGACCATAACCAACAATAGACTGGTAGCAATATTTTAAAGAACACAATTTTTCCTCTTCATATTCTGTTCTTTGCTGCTTCTCTTCTGAGATGCATATGGGTTTCGGATAGATTTTGGACTGAAATAGTCTAACTTATTGGGGTTTTTTGGTGACTGCCTCGAGAGGGGATGCCTGCAGTGCCTGATCAGGGGGAGGCTCTGTGTCCAGGAGCTTCAACTCGGAGCAGTGACAAGCACCGAGGGAGCCTCAAGTCCTCGACAGGGCTTACCCAGGAGCCGGCAGCTCAGCGGACGCGAGCGCTGACTCAGAGGGGGGTGGTGCCAGGAGGAGTGGCACCAGCCCTGAGTGGTTAAAAACCTGCCAAGGGAGCACAGCGAACATGGTGGGTTCGAGGCAGTTTGTGCAGCAGTTCGCGGAGGCAGGCAAGCAGGATGGTGAGCGGAATGGTGAGCACTCACCATATGACCAGGGCTCGGACTGGGAGCTCTGCTCTGGCTGCCCTGGCAGTGGCCAGCTTAGGCATCCAGACAGAGCCGATGAGAGAGGAGGCTGCAGTGCAGAGCTCGGGGTGTAGAGAGCGCCTGCACTGCTCTCCTGAGGGGAGGGTGCACAATGGGCAGGGCTGCATTCTGTGCTCCCTGGTGAAGGTTCTCCTGCAGCAGGGGCTGAGCTGCGGGACGCAGTCAGTAGGCTGAAAGGTGTCAGGGAACCTGAGGGGAAATAGCACTGCTTCCTCCAGGACCAGACTGTGCAGGGGTCTCAAGTGACTACTGTTGCTTATGCAGGAAGGGAGGCCGCTAACCCAGGAAGCTAGGAAACAGTAACAGAAAAAAACAACAAGAAAAGGAGGAAGAGGGTAATTAAAAGCAAGGGGCTTCCTCCTAAATCTGTTGTCCCCACCCAGGACCGCTTTGCTGTCCTGCAGGGGGCTGATGAGAAACCATACTCCCGCCAGAAAAAAACAGCTGATGCACTGGCAAAGAAGATCACTACTGGTGCTGCCAGGAAAAAGCTGCGGGCTGTAGTAGTAGGGGTCTCTACTCTGAAAGGAAGAGAGGCATCCATCTGTTGGCCTGACTCGGGCTCAAGGGAGGTGTGCTGCCTACCGGGGGCATGGATCACGGATGCTGCAGAGAAGCTGCCTGCTCTAGTCAGTACCTCTGACTATTATCCAATTCTAGTGATCCATGTGGGTGCTACTGATATAGATAGCAGTAGCCTGGAGAACATAAAGAAGTACTACGGAGCTCTGTGAGAGGTGGTTAGGGGCTCTGGAGCTCAGATAGTCTTTTCATGAATTCTCCAGGATACAGGGCAGGACCTTGAAAAGGCTAGGAGGATTGGCCAGGTTAATAAATGGTTAGAAAGGTGGTGTTACAGTCAGGGGTTTGGGTACTTTGAACATGGGACTCAATTTAGTAGGCCAGGTCTTCTGGGGGCTGGTGGAGCTGATTTGACAAAGAAAGGGAAGAGTGGATTTGGAAAGAGGCTTGCCAGACTGGTCAAGGATGCCTAAACTAGATGTGTTGGGGGAGGGGGGCATCATTCCGTTCCAACACACCCAGTCAGTTGTCAGCACCTATAATAAACGTTCAGAGCAATGTAAAGATATTCCAGCTGCTCCAGTCAATGAGCTGGCTTCAATTGGAGCTCAGCGCAGATGCCTCCATACGAATGACTGCAACTTGGGGAACAAACAAGAGGAATTAGAGATGTGTGCACGTCTATGGGGGTATGATATAGGCATCACAGAAACATGGTGGGATGGCTACTATGGTTGGTGTATTGAAATGGAAGGTTACAGGCTCTTAGGGAAAGACAGGCCCGGTAGGCAGGGAGGGGGAGTTACTATTTATGTTAGGGATAGGCTGGAGAGTATGGAACTCTGTCTGGGGACAGGTGAGCAGTCGACAGAGAGTTTGTGGGTCAGGGTTAAAGGGAGAACAGAGATGGGAGACAGTATTGTGGGGATCTGTTACAGACCACCTGAACAAGAGGACTCTGTAGATGAAGTGCACTATAGACAGATAGGAACAGCCTCACGCTCACAGGCCCTTGTTCTCATGGGGGACATCAACCACCCTGATATCTGCTGAAGGGATGGTACGGCCCAGCACCAACAATCCAGGAGGTTTCACAACTGCGTGGAAGACAACTTCCTTCTGCAAGTAATAGAGGAGCCAACAAAGAGAGGTGCCATGCTTGACCTCGTCCTCACCAACAGGGAAGGGCTGGTTGGTAATGTGATGCTCCAGGGCAGCCTTGATTGCAGCGATCATGAGATGGTTGAATTCGAGATCCTCAGGACAGTAAGAAGAGCGTGCAGCAAGCTCACTGCTCTGCACTTCAAGACAGCAGACTTTGGCCTCTTCAGGAACCTGCTCAGTAAGATTCCATAGGATATAGCCCTTGAGGGTAGGGGGGCCCAAGACTCTTGGTTGATATTCAAGGATCACCTGCTGCAAGCTCAGGAGTGTTACATCCCAACTAGAAAGAAGTGCTGTAGGAAGGCCAGGAGACCTCCTTGGATGGATAAGAAGCTGCTGAGGAAAATTCGAAGGAAAAAAAGGCTTATAACAGGTGGAAGCAAGGACAGGCAGCCTGGGAAGAATACAGGGATGTTGTCCAGGAAGCTAAGGACCAGGTTAGGAAAGCTAAGGCCCACTTAGAATTAAACTTGGCTAGGGATGTTAAGGATAACAGGAAGGGATTCTATAGGTACATTGCAAATAAAAGACAGGCTAGGGACAACGTGCGCCCTCTCCAGAAGCTATCACCAGAACTGGCTACCCTGGATTTGGAGAAGGCTGAGGTTCTTAAGGACTTCTTTGCCTCAGTCTTCACCGGAAAATGCTCTGACCATACCACCCAAGTCTTGGAAGGCAGACGCAGGGACAGTGAGAATGAAGACCCTGGGCACTCCGCAGGAGAGAATCTGGTTTGAGACCCTCTTAAGAACCTGAACGTATACAAGTCCATGGGACATGATGAAATCCATCTGCGGGTCCTCAAGGAGCTGGCTAATGAAGTTGTTAAGCCACTGTCCATCATATTTGAAAAATCATGGCAGTCAGTTGAAATTCCCGATGAGTGGAAAAAGGGAAATATTACCCCCATTTTCAAGAAGGGCAAAATGGATGAGCCGGGGAACTACAGACCAGTCAGCCTCACCTCTGTGCCTGGCAAAACCTTGGGGGAGATTCTCCTGGAAGGCATGCTAAGGCACATGGAAAACAGGGAAATGGTTGGTGACAGCCAGCATGGCTTCACTGAGGGGAACTCTTGCCTCACCAATCTGGTGGATTTCTATGATGGGGCTACGGAACTGATGGACAGGGGTAGAGCAGTTGATGTCATCTACCTGGACTTGTGCAAAGCCTTTGACACTGTCTCACATGACATCCTTGTCTCTATAGTTGGAGAGACATCAATTTGATAGGTGGACCACTTGGTGGATAAAGAACTGGCTGGATGGCCACATGCAAAGAGCTGTGGTCAATGGCTCAATGTCCAGCTGGAGACCAGTAACGAGTGGTGTCCGTCAGGGATCGGTGTTGGGACTGGTCTTGTTCAACATCTTTGTTGATGACATGGACAGTGGGATTGAGTGCGCCCTCAGCAAGTTTGCCGATGACACCAAACTGTGTGGTTTGGTTGATACATTGGAGGGAAGGAATGGCATCCAGAGGGACCTTGACACGCTTGTGAGGTGGGCTGATGCCAACCTGATGAAGTTTAACCATGCCAAGTGCAAGGTCCTCCACCTGGGTGGGAGCAATCCCAGACACAGCTGCGGGTTGGGCAGGGAAGAGATACAGAGAAGCCCTGCAGAGAAGGATTTGGGGGTGTTGGCTGATGGGAAAATGAACATGAGCCGGCAGTGTGTGCTCACAGCCCAGAAAGCCAACCTTATCCTGGGCTGCATCAAAAGGAGCGTGACCAGCAGTTTGAGGGAGGTGATCCTGCCCCTCTACTCTGCTCTCCTGAGACCTCGCTTGGAGTATTGTGTGCAGTTCTGGTGTCCTCAACATTAAAAGGACATGGAACTGTTGGAACAAATCCAGAGGAGGGCCACAAGGATGATCAAGGGACTGGAACACCTCTCATATGAAGACTGGCTGAGAAAGTTGGAGCTGTTCAGTGTGGAGAAGAGAAGGCTGCGTGGAGACCTCAGAGCAGCCTTCCAATATCTGAAGGGGATCTACATGGATGCTGGGGAGGGACTCTTCATTAGGGACTGTAGTGATAGGACAAGGGGTAATGGGTTCAAACTTAAGCAGGGGAAGTTTAGATTGGATGTGAGGATGAAGTTCTTTTTTGTGAGGTTGGTGATGCACTGGAATGGGTTACCCAGGGAAGTTGTGAATGCTTCATAGCTGGTGGTGTTCAAGGCCTGGGTGAGATGGTTTAGTAGGAGGTGTCCCTGCCCCTGGCAGGGGTGTTGGAACTAAATGATCTTCAGACCCTTTCCAACCCTAACTATTCTATGATTCCATGATTATTGAGCAAGTTGTGTTCTTGCTTCTCATGTTTCCACTTCCTTATCTTTTAAAAGAATGAATGATATCAGGGTCATTTGCAAAGGAAACTTGATAAATGCTTGAAGAAGCAAGTGTGCATGTTACTTCCGTGCAGCCTTGGGGTTCTTCTAACTGTCCCGTATTCCTGTATAGAAGTTTCTGTGTAGTAATTATGAAGTCGCCTCACATCCTGACTGTGGTTGGTATGAGTATTTGGAGAAAAAGAAGGGCACGAATAATTCCCTGATGTGTCTGCCTGTGCAGGCTTGGTCCTGGCTTTTCACTGCCTGCATTTTTCTTTTGTTCCTCTTCCAGTTCAACTCCTCCATCTGATATATCTCCGAATACCTTCTATTCTTTCTGAGGAAGAAAATGTCCCCTTTTTCTCTGGCCGTACCTTTATGCTTTCTATCTCTTCTTCTTTCTTTTTTTTTTTTTTTTCTTTAATCTTTTGAGTACTTACAGCCAAATCTACCTCATTTCAGCTTCTCTTACATCTCTCCCTCTAAAATTCTATTATTCTTCTGCTATTATGCAAATATTGCCTACTCTTTGCCATTTCCACTAACAAGTTGCAACTTTTCTATCCCTGATACCCTCTCATGTCTTAGCATCCACAGACATTGCTTTTGCTTTGCAGGACTATTTTTTGCAACTTTTGCTTCAATTGATGGTCTCGTTTTTATTGTTGCTGTTTTCTCCTTAATTTCGGAATGAGAAGTAAATCTCACCTGAGCCGTCAGTGTTTTTTCCTGCACTCCTGCGAATATTTTTTAATGACTGACATTTTCCCTGCTAAGAGTTGTCACTGTGATTGCTTGTATGTGGCATCTTTTCAGCATGAGAAAACATGCCCTAGCAAGTGACATTTGCCTTTGACCTTTTGTGCCTTCTCTGCCTACTGTGTGAGAATTTTACCTTCCTTAAGATGGAGAAATCACAGTTTTTGTGCTGCCTCTCATTTATATTTAGGTGATTACAGTGGCCAAATTTTCCTTATTGAATGAGAGATCCAAAGGAACATTGTTTTGGATGAGCTCAGAGCAACCAGGTACCATTCTAGTTCTTTGGAAGTGGGTGAAATGAGAATCTTTTGTGTTGAGCTGGAACATTGCAATGATTTACCCTGAAAGGAGGTCCATTTGCTCAAGCAAAATATTCTTCAAAGTTATAATATAATATGAGGATTCAGGAATTGTTTATTAAAAGGGTTCTGTAAAATGACTGCAACTTGATTTTATGGCCTGAGAATATCTCCTCTAACCATGTGTGAAATCCAGAGAATGAGCTCATGGCCCTTGTTTTGCTTATAGACGACAGCTATTGTGTTATGCTAGCTCAATCCTTCTCAACCTGTGATCCATGAAGTATCAAGACATAATATGCAGAATGATTGCAGGAAATCATCATAGCTTCTCATTTACTTAGCCTATCTAGAAGGTCAAATCTCCAAATAAGATATCTTCATTATATATCTGCATGACAACTTTCTTGAAGGAGATGGGACTTTCTACTAAGACATGTCAGATTCATCCACTTTACTAAATTTATATCAAAGAGATCCGTGGTAGAGGTGGGACAGAGGTGGTCAGTCTATAAAGCCTAGTGTGATTAGCCCAGCTGACACACTGGATGGATGTGTATAAACAGTTTCTATTTTGGTGTTTACTTATTCTGAGCTAATCTCTCCAGAGCATCTGAAACACTGCTCAAATACCAAGAATGGAGCAATACATGGTGATTGATAGTTTTCACTTTGCTTGAATGGTGTACCTAGCTTCCCTCATTCACAGCCCATTTAGGTAAGTTGCTTTTTACATTTTAACAATTCAACAGAGACTAAAGTTGAGTTTACGCCATTACCAAGCTTGCAACAAAAAATGTCTTTGTTCTGAATTGTCAGAGGTTCTTTTCTATCTCCTATTTCTTCCTCACAATCTCCTATTTCTTCCTCACAATATGGAGATGAGCTCAAATCTGTCAGCCTTGTTTTATTTTGAAAGTAAATTCAAGTTGCCTAAGGAATTTTAGAAAAGCCAAGTTTAAAGGAATAAGAAAAGCTACAGAAAACTTTCACAGCGAACAATATAGATACTTAGACTGTCACAGTGTAGGCATTCACGATCCCATGAGAAGAGTAGGAGAAAGAAATTGAAATGTTCTCATTCTGGAGATTAGAATATCCAATGTATTACCAATATTCCAGACTAGCAGAGTAAAAGGCAGAATTGCACATGTTTACACAGACCAAAGAAGCCTGGGGAAAAAAGAAAAAAAGGTAAAACCCACACACAACACTGATTATGAGGAAATTTGTAATAATTCTGACGTTGTTAGTGGTTACTGCCATGCAGCCTTTTGGAATGGCTGCATCCCTTTGCAGGGAATAACATATTAGCGCTGTTGGGGTAAGCTTTTCTGACATGTGCTTTTGCAGAAATGTTTGAATAAACAAATAGTGTAATAGTTGGAACTGCTTTATTCAGCTTTAATTTGCATCTCAGAGACACAGATAATCTTGACAAGCCTAAGCAAATGCACAAAAGCCACTTTATTTTTTTCTCTCAAGGCTTGTATCACAGCTATATGCATCTATGGCACTTCAGTGGCTAACAGATGACATGAAGAAAAAACCTCATTTCTCCCTAAACCCTCCTTTTACACCCACACCAGTCCAAATGCACAAGCATGTCTGGCTGGCTATCCTTCAGTATAGTAATGAGAAAATGATGGAAAGTTTTCTCCTAATATTGCCATTGGTATAAGGCAAATATAGCCAAGTTACAAAGTATTAAGAAAATCTGTTAGAAGAACAAGAAACATAACAGGTAAACAGTGCTTCCTGAGGAAAGCCTAGTTTAAATCAAAATAGGGCAGCCACAGTTTCAGTAATCTTTCCCTTAAACACTTAGTTCTGCATATGCAGGCGTCAGATACTGGTTTTCTGGATATGAGCCTGGATGAACAGAATTGTTAGGTTTCCTTACGGAACAATTCATTTCACTTCCCCTTGCCTCCTTTTTATTTGAAGAAATGGGGAGGACATCATACAAATACATTTCTATTTACTTTTTTAATCATTAGACTACAAAGGGCAGCAATGGTGCCAGGAACCTAACTGAAACATACTGTTTGAAAATGCCTATTTTCTCTAACTGATTGGCATTTTGTTACTACGAAACACATGAAGCAAATATTGCTTTGCTTTTCTCTAGGGACTTGCTTTGCATTTAAAATATTATCTGAGTTAACAATCCCCTTTGCCACACACCAGCACATGGAAGCCTTCATGGCAGCTTTGCTCCCAGGTTTCCCCTTTAAATGCTTACTTGCAGCAAAGCTTCTGAGTGACCTGTAAACCACACAGAAAGTCTCTGAAGCCCTGGGGCAAAAGGGTTAACTACAGATGACAAAGTGCAACCGTCACTGCTATAACTAACCCTTCATGCCATTTTTTCTAATAGGCTCTTGCACTTTCAAATTGCTCCATTCTCAACCTGAAAGGAACAGCTACTGATCCTGGGGCAAAAGCAAGTCAAAAATAAATGACAACTTGATTTAGCTGTGATGGCCTGTCACAAACAGACTGGTGATTTGTTGCTTTCTGCAGTTGTTTAGTATACTGTAGCCAAGCCAGGTACAGTCATTTGTATGGGAATGGCTGGAAGCATTTGCTTCCATACTGAGAAGGCTCTTCAGAAAGGTTTCTGAGTTTGCAATCTGTATTTATAGCACCCACTAGACTAGTCTAAGTGCTGACTTTTCCACCTGGTGAGACTTCCATGACACAGGTTTTGAGACATGAAGCCCCCCTGTGCTATTCCTTCCATGCAGGCACAAAAGTGCATTCCCAGGTGTCCCATCTCTACCTCCTTACTAGCACCTTTTAGTAAAGGGTTTGTTCACAATCCTATGTGTATTCAGCTTTATATTGATCTGCTCTCCTGCCCACTCCCACCCAGCCCTGCACAACAGAAAAATAGAAAGAACAAGATTGGATTGACCTAATATCCAGCTTGGTTGATATGTTGTATCTGAGTGGTCAAAAGTGAATGTCTAGGGAATATTTTAGGAACAGGAGAACTATATTTGAAGCTTTCCCAACTATTCTCCCAGCATGTAGTAAGACTTGTTCAAAAGTTTTATTGTCTAAAGCATTCTGAGCAATTCCTTATCCACAAATATGGCCTTTAGGTGCTGGCCTTTAAAGAATATTTTCTATTGTTAGCTTAATGAATCTTTTAAATCTGTGTCATCTTTTTGTCTCTGTACCGTCTTTCAGTGAGTAGTTCCACGGCTTTATTACGTGTTATTAAAAGGACACAACCTGCTAACATGCCCATGTCTTGCCACTTGTCAGTCACTCATCTCTTCTTCTTAATTTTGTGTTTGTTCTCCCTTTCTTTAACAGTCCTGAATGGAGGTGAAAGAAAGAGGCCCTTGTAATTTCTTTAAATGTCTAAGCATACAAGCCTTACATTAAAAATTTTTGTCATCCCAAAACATACCATCATTCATCATTTCAAAATTTATTATCTAACTGTCTCATTTTCTTATTTATTTGTCTCTGGTTGCACTGATCTTGGCATTCTTAACAGAGGCCCAGACTCAAGATATACAGCTTTCTGTTTCAGCAGAATCAAGGAAAAACTTTAAGTTTCCAGATAGAAAACTTTCCAGTTGCAACCAAAATGAGCTGAATCACATTATCAGAGGAGACAAACCACATTTAGCTTGTTGACTGACCTTTATAAATCCCATTAATCTTTAATGTGAAGGATGATTTTGATATGAATCTCTGAAGTTTTTCCATGTTTGCATCTAGGTGAAAGGCAAAAGTGAGAATGTTGCAAACAGCTTTAATGCTGAATCACTCATATTTAGAAAAGACATAATGGTTCATGGAAACTTCTCAAATTGATTTATCACCTGTGGTAACCAGGCTTTTAGATTAGATGCCTTAACTACTAAAGTTAACCATGATAAAACTAGGCTTACATCATTAACTATACTAGAGACCTCTCAGAAGCAAATATTTTTCTTTGCTGTTGAGTGCAAAAATGCCCTGAAGCCCAAACTTCTTGCTTTGATTATTTTCCATAGGCATTTACAAGTAAATTGAAGTTGTGCAAAAGGTGAGCATGGCTAGACATGAGGGCTTGTAGTATATCTAAATGTTACGTAATTTTCTTAACTTGCAACGTCTGCATCAGGGACAGGCTTTGATTCCACTTTAGTTCAATTCCTGGTGCAGTACAACCTTAACCCATGACTACAGTCTAGTCATTACCATGCTACAAATAATAATTTGTAGCATTAGTAAACAATATATTTAAAATCAGGAGACAAATCTAACCAACAGCAGAGATGTGCAATGCCAAAGTAGCGTTAGAAATCAGTCATCTGAAAAATAAATCTGTTTGAAGAGATCGTATTATGATGCTCTGACTTTACGGATTAGAAATTCTATAGGCCAGAAACATAATTTTGTTGAAGACACCAGTAATAATTAGTGATATAGAAGTCTAATTATTTGTTGTTCTTTCCTTCAGAAATCCCATTTCAGTCATTCAGAAAGTCTTTGTTTATTTATTGCTAACTACCGTAAAAACTCCAATTTATACCATGAAATTAAAAAATGGTATTGGTAGGAGCTGCCTTCATGCTGCAACTCATATCAAGGAGGGGAAAAGAAAGAAGGAACATAGTGCTGCTGTTTGTTAATTAATAATAAGGCAGCCAAGCATTGCAGAACACTAAACCCACTCTACTACAGCTGAGATGTAAGTCTGCTTTTTTTCTTGCTATCTATATTTCAGTCATTTCTAAAAGTCCCTGACTGGTATGAGGTTGCCGTTATACAGATACAGAACTGATGCATGTCATTGAAAACACCAGAATATAGTCAAACATATAAAGAACTAAGCCTGTGAAGCCATTTATCCATTAACACACAACAGTAAAAGAAAATACATAAATCTGTCCCCTGTCTTTTAATCAAGGAGGGAAGCCAGTGGATCCCATGCCCTCCACCTATATAAAAGCTCAAGTCAGTTTTTTTGACTCACATATTTCCTTTGCTTCCCAAACGCTATTGCTTTATGCTAGACTTAACATTTTTTAAAGAATCCCCATCTTTATTACTGATTTAGTATTTCATTTTAAGATATTTACTGTAGGTTATAATATTCAATTATTCAATATTAGAATATAGGCTGAGAAAGTTGGGGCTGTTCAGCCTGCAGAAGAGAAGGCTGTGTGACGACATCATAGCAGCCTTTCAGCATCTGAAGGGGACCTATAGGGATGCTGGGGACGAATACTTCGTTAGGGACTGTAGTGATAGGACAAGGGGTAATGGGTTCAAACTTAAACAGAGGAAGTTTAGTTTGGATATGAGGAAGAAGTTCTTTTCTGTAACGGTGGTGAGGCACTGGAATGGGTTGCCCAGGGAAGTTGTGAATGCTCCATCACCGGTGGTGTTCAAGGCAGGGTTGGACATAGCCTTGGGTGAGATGGTTTAGTGGGAGGTGTCCCTGGCCATGGCACGGGGGTTGGAACTGGATGATCTTAAGGTCCTTTCCAACCCTAACTATTCTATGATTATCTATTAGAAGTATCCAAAGTCAACGATATAGATGATAGATTAGCAAAGTGAGAGGAAAACTTCAAGAAGTATATGGCCTGCTTGTTTTTAGTAGTAATAATATAAAATAAGGTGGCTGTTTTATAAAATAAGGATTTTTCAGAGATGAAAAATGGGATAGAAATTTCTGTGAGCTGTGATCAGAAAACATGCTTAAAGGCAAACCATCTTTTGCCTTCTGTTCGGTAAGATAATTTTGTACTAGCAAGAGTTACTCATATTTTAAGACAGTTTGTTAGACATTGAAATTATGATACTTTAGACTTTGTAAAAAAATTATTTTTCTTCATGCTAAGAATTTTTTATGTGTTTTTAAGGTTTGAAAGGGTGTTTCTTTGACACTGACCCCTGTTCACACTATGGTTCATGTAGAACAGATCATGTAGATGTCCCAAAACCTTCCATGAAATTTATTTCTCAAGTACGCATTAATAATATCTTTTTCCTCTGTAATAGATTGTCCACTTTTGAGTAATCTTTAAGGTAAAGCTTGAATTTTGAATCTGAACTTGATTTTTTCTCGTCATTATTTATCCATACAACAATGACCTCATAGCAGCCTTCTAGTATCGGGATGGGGGCTATAAGGATACCGGAGATAGACTCTTCATTACAGACTGTAGTGATAGGACAAGCAGTAATGGGATAAAACTTAAACAGGGGAAGTTTAGATTGGATATAAGGAAGAAAGAAATTCTTTACTGAAAGGGTGGTGAGGCACTGGAAGGAGTTGCCCACGGAAGTTGTGAGTGCTCCATCTCTGGTGGTGTTCAAGGCTGGATTGGACAGAGCCTTGGGTGGTATGGTTTAGTGGGAGGTGTCCCTGCCCATGGCAAGGGGCTTGGAACTAGGTGATCTTAAGGTCCTTTCCAATCCTAACTATTCTATGATTCTATGATTGCATATAATCAATCACTTCGCAGAAGTCTTGAAGCTGTTGCATGTGAATTCTTCATCTCTTAGTTGTACTGCATTGTTCTCTAACTAACCCTCAGGATTTCATGTGTTTGTGGTTTGGTTGGATTTTTTTTGTTTGTATGTTTGTTTCATACTGTATTTATCTCTTTCTCTAAAAGTCTCATTCCTCTTTGCCTGGTTCCTTAATTTTTAGATTATACCTGGAAATTAGTGTCTTTGTGTAAACTTCTGAAAATATTTAATGCTCTCAAATTCTTCGATTATTATCTTCTTTTTTTTTCTTCTTCTTTTACTTTCAGTCCATGATTAGAAACAGACTGCTTTGATACAAACTTAAAATCATCATGAACTGATGGACAGAGGTAGAGCAGTTGATGTCATCTACCTGGACTTGTGCAAAACATTCGAAACTGTCCCACATGACATCCTTGTCTCTATAGTTGGAGAGACATCAATTTGATAGGTGGACCACTCAGTGGATAAAGAACTGGCTGGATGGCCACATGCAAAGAGCTGTGGTCAATGGCTCAATGTCCAGCTGGAGACCAGTAACGAGTGGTGTCCGTCAGGGATCACTACTGGGACCGGTCTTGTTCAACATCTTTGGTCATGACATAGACAGTGGGATTGAGTGCGCCCTCAGCAAGTTTGCTGATGACACCAAGCTGTGTGGTTTGGTTGATACGTTGGAGGGAAGGAATGGCATCCAGAGGGACCTTGACACACATGTGAGGTGTACTGATGCCAACCTGATGAAGTTTAACCATGCCAAGTGCAAGGTTCTCCACCTGGGTGGGAGCAATCCCAGACACAGCTGCAGGTTAGGCAGAGAAGAGATTCAGAGTAGCCCTGCAGAGAAGGACTTGGGGGTGTTGGCTGATGAGAAAATGAACATGACCTGGCTTCAGTGCATGCTTGCAGCCCAGAAAGCCAACCGTAACCTGGGCTGCATCCAAAGGAGCGTGACCAGCAGGTTGAGGGAGGTGATCCTGCCCTCTACTCTGCTCTTGTGAGACCTCACTTGGAGTCTTGTGTGCAGTTCTGGTGTCCTCAACATTAAAAGGACATGGAACTGTTGGAACAAGTCCAGAGGAGACCATGAGGATGATCAGGGGACTGGAGCACCTCCCATGTGAAGATAGTTTGAGAAAATTGGAGCTGTTCAGTGTGGAGAAGAGAAGGCTGCGTGGAGAACTCATAGCAGCCTTCCAATACCTGAAGGGGATCTACAAGGATCGTGGGGAGGACTCTTCATTAGGGACTGTAGTGATAGGACAAGGGGTAACGGGTTCAAACTTAAACAGGGGAAGTTTAGATTGGATATGAGGAAGAAGTTCTTTTCTGTAATGGTGGTGAGGCACTGGAATGGGTTGCCCAGGGAAGTTGTGAATGCTCCATCGTTGGCGGTGTTTAAGGCCAGGCTGGACAGAGCCTTGGGTGACATGGTTTAGTGGGAGGTGTCCCTGCCCCTGGCAGGGGGGTTGGAACTAGGTGTTTTTAATGTTCTTACAACCCTAACTATTCTATGGTTCTATTATTCTATAATTCCTACACACACCTAATACAACGTCTCAGCTACTTATGGACTCACTTTTTTATAAATTGAGAACCCTGTTTTTTCTGGAGATTAATTGTTATTGAAAAGGAAAAAGGTCCTTTATATATAATTTTGTATTGTGTGGTGGTTTTTTTTTTTCCTTTAACATCTGCACATATGTATTTCTCACACTGTTTTCAAATTAAAAATTAAAAAACCCCAAGCCCTGAAGTAAACTATAAAATACTTTATGCTTCGGTTTCCTCACTGAATTTTAGGTGGTCAAATTAGAACAGTTGCTTTTGTTACTCTTTCTGATAAAAATGGAAAATGACTATCCACCAGCTTCATGTGCCTTAAGTCTCACGTGTTCTCAGAGAGTCTATGGTGCTGCATTTCCTCTTCTATTGACTACAGAGAAAACCTAGCAGGCTGAAGTTCCTGATTTGGAACCACTTAACATATCACCTCTGTAAAATACCTTTAAATGTGCATGTCATTTACTTTTCACCTTGCACCAATGGATCTGGATATAATTTTTGGACTTCCTTTGAATATTCTATGGACTATGGAAAAAAATTTATAATTCCTTGGCAAGTAACTTAACTTCATAACATAATCAAAAGTACAGATGCTGAATATCTCGGTGCCTTAACCAGACAAGCAATGCAGCAATGAATGAAATGACACGTGACCAAAGATGTGATATATAAATCACATCTTTTCCCTACGAGTATTTTTTGAGACAATATGGAAGCAAAAAAGCATATTGTATGGAACACAATGCATTTTGGGTTTTGGTTTTAGTGTTTTGTTGGGTTTTTTTCTGTCTTGTGTCCATTTTTACTTCTTTATTTTTCTTTCCATAGGAAAATGTCAAGTTACTGTTATGGTGAGAGCAAAATTTGAAACTCCCAGGTAAACAAAGTGTCACATTTCCTAAACATGTGCTTAGGAAAAGAAGAATAAAAAAGATTAAAATATAATGACCATGGATACTCCTAACTTTGTTATTAAAATACTATAGCAATAAGAAAAAAAAAAGAATCTGGAATAGTATTTTAATAATAGAAAGAATGGAAATGAAAAATTGACTGATAAATAAAAGTACAGATTGGTTTATAAGGTGTAATTGCATGCGGTATCAAAGGATAGGATTTGTCAGCTCAGATATCTTTTCTTCTTTATGCTGTGTTTTCCTATTATTCACTCAACACTTTGAATAAAGCTCTTTTTGTCAGTGATCATAAGCAAGAGATTGAAGAAAGACCACCTCTTTGGGTCGCACGCATATGTTGCAGTTTCTGGCTATATTTATTGATTTCTGAATGCCTGCTTCCCTACTATCTTGAGCCACCTGTCATTTACATTTTTGCAAAACAACTGATAACTCTAGTATAAGTTTGAATATGGTTCATTTTTGGCAGGGTTCTGCTTCAGCTTATTTCATAAGCAGACTCTACCATGTAAACATCATAACTAGAAATATACGAGGAAAATTCAGTGAGGTCCTTCCTGATAAACGACTCTCTTACAAAAATGTTGAGAAAATGTAAGTTGTAAGAAAATATGAGCCACCATAGATGTAGGCGCATCTTGATCAACAACAAGTAGAATCAAAATATAATAAAAAGAGTGTATCTTACTCATTACATATGCAGAGACACTGTAACTAACATGAGTAATCTAAAAGTATGAAAGTCATCAGGAATGATGTTTGACAGTTTTTTAAGTATTTTTACCTCAATATTATCTGATGAGTTAATGCAGAAAATAATGAAAAATAGGAATTATTTCTTTCTTCAAGCATCTCTGAAAATGTAGGGAGGTAAATTGCAGTCAGAGGACTCCAGGACCATAAAGTCAGTTATTTTATCATTCTGCTTCCATTATCTTACTCTACACCTTTATGGAGATACAAAAATGACCCTGATAGCTCTGGACTTTGCAAGGTCAACCTTCATTTCAACTGACTCCTTAAAATGCTATTGTGAACTCCAGAGCCTGAGTCAGATCAGCTGAGTAGAGGCAGCAGCTCTACAAGAGCGAGTAAATGCCTTTCTCCGTTCCCCTCCCACCCTTCAGTCTACAATGAACACAAGGAAATGCAGGAACAAGCCATGGATCAGTAAATTGGCAGAGCTCAAAGATCATTCATTCAGTCTATCTTAAGAGGAATTCATTCCTGGATTTGTGGATGCTGTGCAAAAGGATGCTTAGAAAAATCTAGGATAGGGTAGTTATTAAAGGAGATTAAAGGGTATTATTGAGTGCTCAGCAAGTTATAATTAAAAAAAAAGAGAGAGAGAGGAAGAAAGAGAGATTGAGAGAGACAGGGAGAGTCGGCTAATTTTTCCAGTCGGTGAAGTTTCAGGAATAAAAAGCCTAGTTTTGCTTTGTTATTGGCTTCAATATTAATTATACAGTATTTTTTTCCACTTAACAGAAAGAAGCAGCTCCTTCAATCCAAATTCCCTAGTTAATTTCTTTAAGTTAATAATGCATACATATGACACAGACTCAATGTTTTTGCCAATTAGAAGTATGCCATCCTACTACACTTGCAGAAAATTTAGCCTCCTCTGAAAATTGAGTGCCTCATGACACATAGACAGTCCAGGTATGAATACTATCTTCCTACAAGGAAAAGGTAATTCAGCATTTGCTTCAGTCATGCAAAGAGCTCTACGGGGAAGTATCTTTCTGTCTCTTCATCTGCAAGAACTGGATGAATTTTATGGTGTTACATGGAACATCAGACCATATAACATGACAGTTTTGCGTGCTGGCAAAAAACTGTGTCTATCAGTCTATGTATTGACCTATTCCTTTTCACATTCACTCTCACTATAGCATCAGATTAACCTCAAACTATGATACTTAAAGCGCGAAACACTATTATAAAGCCAATCATGAACATGCATCATAAAGAAAGTAAAATAAATTGGAAAGCCTTCAAACTTCTATGCAATTAAGGGTTTTTTTGTTTGTTTTTTTTCTGGGTTTTTTGTTGGTTGTGGGTTTTTTTTGTTTGTTTGTTTGTTTGTTTTTTGTTTTTGTTTTTTATAAAAAAAATTGAAAAATCTTTGGTTTAACAATACTTACCTGATTTTACTGCTTTTATCCTAGGCAAGAAGCCAAAAGGCAAGACTTGGCTTCTATGGTCAGCTGGAATCTGGAAGCGCTTTGTTCTTCTAGAAGATACTTTTTTCTTTTTTTTTTTTTTTCAGAACTACAAAATAAAATCCATTTTTGAAGGACAAAACTTTGATTCTTCAACCTAGTTCTGCCTTCAGACATTTCAGTTTCCAAATAGATGATGGAGTACGATCTGTTTTCGAGATTCCTGGGTTTCTGGGTTAGGATCCCACCTCACCTAAAGATGAGGTTCTTCTCATTGACATTAACATTCTCAACACACCCTCATTTTTCATATGCGATTGTCTATGAATGGTGTCCAGTTGGTTAACACTTGTTGACCATGCTGAAACATGATAGCCATAGCTAATTCATCCCCTTGTATTCAGACTACATTTAAGATTCAATTAAAATCTTCTCACCATGTGCTGTATCTTTCACTTATCAACACTAATGATCTAGTCCTAAAACCTCCATTATATTGTGCAGTGTTTTTTGCCTCCCAGAGCTGTGCTACACAGAACCTGACATAGCCAGAGCTTGTAAAATCCCTTTATGTCCTTAGATTCCAGACCTGCAAGGTCACTTCATCAAACCAAAGCTCATTAAAAAGAAGGAAGAAAGGTGATCTAACATTCTGACCTCGGATATTGCAGCTGAAAAAGCCCTTTGCCATTTATATTTCAACTTTCAATGAGTATATGACTCAGTACTGGAAGGATTTGTAGCTGACACTCAATAGAAGCTGCTCTCGAATTTTGACAAATCCCATCTTGAGCCGAAAAGAGAAGCAGATATTGATCCTAAGTGTACCTAATTCATCTCTGCACTTGTAATCCCAAAAGAAAATGGCTTCGATGACCAGAGGGCGTTCAATATTTTTTCCATCTTGTAAAATAAACAGCAGTTATTTTGGTGTGTCTTCATGCGTCAGGAGCAACATTGTAAGTAAACAAAGCACTGATTTTTTTCCTCTCTTCTTTCCTGAACAGACTTTTAAGAACTGCTGGGCCTTTGAATGGACTAATTTAATTGCATCAAATAATTTAGACTAATGAAAATCTGAAGGCCAAAGCACCACATCTAAGATCTGTAGCTCTGAAAGGAGGCTCTGTTCCTTTATCAGATAGCTGTATTTCAACAGGGATCATGAAATAAATCATGGGGAAATTCATTTAATCACAATGATCTAAACTGAGTAGCAGTGAGATGGCACTAGCATTTCTGGGAGGGCTGAGACTGGTGATTCACAGAGAGATACAATGCTGAGTTGTCAGTTACATTGATGAAAATTTGGAGAAATTTTATGGATTTTGCTTGTAATTTTTAAGATACAGCCTGAGGTCAGGATCTAGACCATAATTTCATAGAATCATAGAATAGTTAGGGTTGGAAAGGACCTTAAGATCATCTAGTTCCAATCCCCAGCCAGGGGCAGGGACACCTCGCACTAAACCATGTCACCCAAGGCTCTGTCCAACATGGCCTTCAACACTGAGAGCGACGGAGGACTCACAACTTCCCTGGGTAACCCATTCCAGTGCCTCACCACCATTACAGAAAAGAGCTTCTTCCTCATATCCAAACTAAACTTCCCCTGTTTAAGTTTGAACCCATTACTTCTTGTCCTATCACTACAGTCCCTCATGAAGAGTCTGTTCCCAGCATCCCTATAGGTCCCCTTCAGATATTGGAAGGCTGCTATGAGGTCTCCACGCAGCCTTCTCTTCTCCAGGCTGAACAGCCACAACTTTCTCAGCCTATCTTCATATGGGAGGTGCTCCAGTCCCCTAATCATTGTTGTAGCCCTTCTCTGGACTTGCTCCAACAGTTCCATGTCCTTTTTATGTTGAGGACATCAGAACTGCACACAATACTCCAAGCGAGGTCTCACAAGAGCAGAGTAGAGGGGCAGGATCACCTCCTTCAGCCTGCTGGTCACACTCCTTTTGATGCAGCCCAGGATACGGTTGGCTTTCTGGGCTGCAAGCATGCACTGAAGCCAGGTCATGTTCATTTTCCCATCAGCCAACACCCCCAAGTCCTTCTCTGCAGGGCTACTCTGAATCTCTTCTCTGCCCAACCCGCAGCTGTGTCTGGGATTGTTCCCACCCAGGTGGAGGACCTTGCACTTGGCATGGTTAAACTTCATCAGGTTGGCATCAGCCCACCTCACAAGCGTGTCAAGGTCCCTCTGGATGCCATTCCTTCCCTCCAACGTATCAACTGAACCACGCAGCTTGGCGTCATCAACAAACTTGCTGAGGGCGCACTCAATCCCACTGTCCATGTCACTCACAAAGATGTTGAACAAGACCGGTCCCAATACTGATCCCTGACGGACAGCACTCATTACTGGTCTCCAGCTGGACATTGAGCCATTGACCACAGCTCTTTGCATGTGGCCATCCAGCCAGTTCTTTATCCACTGAGTGGTCCACCTATCAAATTGATGTCTCTCCAACTTAGAGACAAGGATGTCATGTGGGACAGTGTCAAATGTTTTGCACAAGTCCAGGTAGATGACATCAACTGCTCTACCCCTGTCTATCAATTCCAGAGCCCCATCATAGAAATCCACCAGATTGGTGAGGCAGGATTTCCCCTCAGTGAAGCCATGCTGGCTGTCACGTATCACCTTGTTGTTTTCCATGTGCTTCAGCATGCCTTCCAGGAGAATCTGCTCCAAGATTTTGCCAGGCACAGAGGTTAGACTGACTGGTCTGTAGTTCCCTCGGTCATCCAATTTCTCCTTCTTGAAAATGGGGGTTATATTTCCCTTTTTCCAGTCATCGGGAACTTCACCTGACTGCCATGGTTTTTCAAATATGATGGACAGTGGCTTAACAACTTCATTTGCCAGCTCCTTCACGAATTGTGGATGGATTTCATCATGTCCCATGGACTTGTATGCATTCAGGTTCTTCAGATGGTCTCGAAGGGGATCCTCTCCTACAGTGGGCTCAGGGTCTTCATTCTCACTGTCCCTGTGTCTGCCTTCCAAGGCTTGGGTGGTATGGTCAGAGCATTTTCTGGTGAAGACTGAGGCAAAGAAGTCCTTAAGAACCTCAGCCTTCTCTAAATCCAGGGTAGCCAGTTCTCCCGACACCTTCTGGAGAGGGTCCACATTGTCCCTAGCCTGTCTTTTATTTGCAATGTGCCTATAGAATCCCTTCCTGTTATCCTTAACATCCCTAACCAAGTTTAATTCTAAGTGGGCCTTAGCTTTCCTAACCTGGTCCCTAGCTTCCTGGACAACATCCCTGTATTCTTCCCAGGCTGCCTGTCCTTGCTTCCACTTTTTATAAGCCTTTTTTTCCTTCGAATTTTCCTCAGCAGCTCCTTATCCATCCAAGGAGGTCTCCTGGCCTTCCTACAGCACTTCCTTCTAGTAGGGATGTAACACTCCTGAGCTTGCAGCAGGTGATCCTTGAATATCAACCAAGAGTCTTGGGCCCCCCTGCCCTCAAGGGCTATATCCTATGGAATCTTACTGAGCAGGTTCCTGAAGAGGCCAAAGTCTGCTGTCTTGAAGTGCAGAGCAGTGAGCTTGCTGCACGCTCTTCTTACTGTCCTGAGGATCTCGAATTCAACCATCTCATGATCGCTGCAATCAAGGCTGCCCTGGAGCATCACATTACCAACCAGCCCTTCCCTGTTGGTGAGGACAAGGTCAAGCATGGCACCTCTCCTTGTTGGCTCCTGTCTTACTTGCAGAAGGAAGTTGTCTTCCACACAGTCGTGGAACCTCCTGGATTGCTTGTGCTGGGCCGTACCATACTTTCAGCAGATATCAGGGTGGTTGATGTCCCCCACGAGAACAAGGGCCTGTGAGCGTGAGGCTGTTCCTATCTGTCTATAGTGCGCTTCATCTACAGAGTCCTCTTGTTCAGGTGGTCTGTAACAGATCCCCACAATACTGTCTCCCATCTCTGTTTTCCCTTTAACCCTGACCCACAAACTCTCTGTTGACTGCTCGCCTGTCCCCAGACAGAGTTCCATACTCTCCAGCCTATCCCTAACATAAATAACAACTCCCCCTCCCCGCCTGCTCTGCCTGTCTTTCCTAAATATCTTGTAACCTTCTATTCCAACACACCAACCATAGGAGCCGTCCCACCATGTTTCTGTGATGCCTGTGATGTCAAACCCCTGTAGACGTGCACACATCTCTAATTCCTCTTGTTTGTTTCCCATGCTATGGCCATTTATGTAGAGGCATCTGCGCTGAGCTCCACTTGAAGCTGGCTCATTGGCTGGAGCAGCTGGAATACCTCTACATTGCTCTGAATTTTTACTGTAATTTGACTTATTATTCCTTTTTTGTTGTTGTTATTATTATTATTCATTTTTTATTCCTGTGTTATGTAATTAAATAAAAACAGAATGTAAAATATAAACACTTTTTAAGTTCTTCCCTCAGAGTCACTTGTGACAAAAGATGGATAGGAAGCAACCTGCCATTCCAGCTGATGAATATTTTCAGTTTCTAAAGCACACTTCAGTAGAAGGACCTAACCATGCAGCATACTGTGCATGAAGTCCTCCTCTGAAGAGGGAGAATTAGCCTCTTTGGGGAAATAACCAGACCAGGCATTTGAACCTGATTGTCTCATCATTATTGGGACATTGAATTCTAGAGGGCAGCTGGGAATCTTTCCTGACGCAACTAAGATTCCCTAAACATACTGACTTTCTGTGAAAAGTTTTCATTTCAATGAATCAATCTGTTCTGACAGCAATGACAACAAATGCTGAAAAATTTCCTATCAACTCCAAAAATCACGCAAGGGAGTATCTGGCTGCAAAAGACTGGTGAGCAGGGCAGAGATTTTATAAGCATGTGAGAGGCATTAATTGCAACTCAGCAGGTTTTTGACACTTTTAAGTGAGAGATTGTTACAGGAGGGAGAAAATGCGGAATCAAGTCTACACTTCAGATTTTTAAGGGCATTGTTATCTTAGAAACAAGGGTAACAGAGTGTACTTTTGTGTTTATGGACTACACCTGGGTCAGAGCAATCCCAGGCACAGCTGCAGGTTGGGCAGAAAATTGATTCCGAGCAGCCTTGTGGAGAAGGACTTGCGAGTGCTTGTCAATGAGAAACAATATGAGCCAGCTTTGTGCACTTGCAGGCCAGAAAGCCAACCATATCCTGGGCTGCATCAAAAGGAGCATGACCAGCAGGTCAAGGGAGGTGATCCTGCCCTCTACTCTGCTCTTGTGAGACCTCACTTGGAGTATTGTGCGCAGTTCTGGTGTCCTCAACAGGAAAAGGACATGGAACTATTGGAACAAGTCCAGAGGAGGGTCACGAGGATGATCAGGGGACTGGAGCACCTCCCGTATGAGGGTAGGCTGAGAAAGTTGTGGCTGCTCAGCGTGGAGAAGAGAAGGCTGCGTGGAGACCTCATAGCAGCCTTCCAATATCTGAAGGGGATCTGCAAGGATGCTGGGGAGGGACTCTTCATTTGGGACTGTAGTGATAGGACAAGGGGCAATGGATTCAAACTTGAAGAGAGGAAGTTTAGATTAGATATAAGGAAGAAGTTCTTTCCTGTGAGGGTGGTGTGGCACTGGAATGGTTTGCCTGAGGAAGCTGTGAATGCTCCATTGCTGGCGGTGTTCAAGTCCAGGCTGGACAGAGCCTTTGGTGACATAGTTTAGTGTGAAGTGTCCCTGGCCATGGCAGAGGGGTTAGAACTAGATGATCTTAAGGTCCTTTCCAACCCTAACTCTTTTATGATTCTATGATTCCATGATTATTGAGAAGGGATATTACATCCAGAAACACACATATTTTCCCCTGTTCTAGATCTGTTTCTGGGTGGTTTTTGGGGTTTTGGGTTTTTTTTTTTGTTGTTTTTTTTTTTCTCCAGTGACATATAAAATGGTTATAAATCAAGTTAGGTTTCTGTCAGCAGGACAAAGGTGCATCTCAGTAAGACTGAAACCATGGCCTACTCAAGCCATTCCCAGGGAGGTTGCCTATTAGTAGTTACATAATAAAATCAGAGAGATGGTAGGTTCTCCACTGGCTGATCCAGAAGCCATTCACTTGAAGTAGCAGTAGAGATCTGGCCCATGGGACCTAGTTGGATTGCTTGATCACACTAAAAATGGGTGTGATTGTCCAGCTCTGTCTCCCACAACAAATTTCAGCTCAGAGGAAAGGAAGGAGAAACCCTGGGTGCCCACCTATAGGCAAGTGAGAGTTCACCTTCAAGCAGTAGTCTGTAGCTTCTTTCAGAAATACCAAATGCCTTCTGAATATTCAGGTAGTAAATGCACAAATATTTTCAGGTAAATGATGTCAGAACAGGAAAAGTTCATCCTGTGAATTGAGAAATATTTCAGTTTGAAAAAGAAAGATTTAGTTACATGATTCTTGCATCTTCTAGTCCAGTGTCTGAACACCCAATCTCTACTGGATGGATGTATTCTGGAAAGAGAAGGTAACTTGGGTGTTAGCTGTGTATCGTAGTGCAATGCATAATTTCAGACATGAGAAAAACATATTTTTAAACCATTTTTCTTCCAAGCTTTTTCCAACAGTGAAAACAAACCCAGCTACAGGCTGAGCAGAGACTGGATTGAGAGCAGCCCTGAGGAGAAAGACCTGGGGTTACTGGTGGATGAGAAGCTCAACATGAGCCAGCAGTGTGTGCTTGCAGTCCAGCATTCAACCGTATACTGGACTGCATCAAAAAGAGTGTGACCAGCAGGTCGAGGGAGGTAATTCTCCTCCTCTAATCCCTTCTTGTGAGATCCCGCCTGCAGTACTGTCTTCAGCTCTGGGGCACTAAAACCAAGAGGAATGTGAACCTGTTGGGTTGAGTCCAGAGCAGTCATATGAAAATGCTCTGAGGGCTGGACCAGTTCTGCTTTGAAGACAGGCTAAGAGAGGTGGGCTTGCTCAACCTGGAAAAGAGAAGGTTCCAGGGAGATCATAGAGCATCTTCTGGTGCCTAAAGGGGCCTACAAGAAATCCAGAGGGACATTTTATAAGAGCAAGTAGAGACAGGACAAGTGAGAATGGCTTTATACTGGAGGAGGGTAGATTTAGATTAGACATTAGAAATTCTTCACTATGAGGGTGATGAGGCACTAGCACAGATTTTTGTGGGTTTTGTTTGGCAATATGTCACTGTTGTAAGTAACCTCTAAAATGTGGGCAGCAGATAAACTTTGCATCTCTTCAACATGAAGAAAATACAAAATGTGTGGCAAATTGGATGTTTTGGGGAGAAAAAATATAAAAAATAAATGAAACACTGGATTTTCTTTTAAAGAAAAATCATGTATAATATTTTGTCTTATATTTTTCATTCTTTCAAAGATTTTTATTGGTTTATTGCTTAAGGCAAGATTGTTGATGACTATGCACAAGTAAACAAGAGAAGCAGGACTTGATTTTCTGTTGTTTCTTATAAATAGCTGTCAGAAACACCCAGTTACTTCCTCAGACAGAGTATAGCATAGCTTGGCTGAAGTTATCAAAGCTCTTCTGTAGAACAGCTTATAAATGATCTGGAATTAATACTGGACAATAAACAAGTGAAACTACTCAACCATATTTGCAGACTCATGTTGCAGGGATAGAAGAATCCAGAAATAGGTGGGACTGTAAAGACAATTGTTGAAAAACAGGCATCAGAAAGACAGTGTGTAATGGTCATTTAGGTATTCTGATCACCAGGTGAAGCGATGTGAAGTCTGTGACATATAGAAATGAACCATAATGCTAGCATTTATTTACTTTCTTTGTTATGACTAATTTCCCATATAAATAACAAAATAAATAAATGAAGCCATCTGGCAAGCTTGCAGAGTATTGGACATAAACATTAATGGCAGTACTTTTACACTTGCGTATCACTTTTAATCTAAGGTTCTTAAAATGATCCACATTAATTAAGCCTTACAACTCTTTGTTGAGGTCCATAAAAAAAGGCAGATAATACTTGCCAACACTTTGAATATTAGGAAGTTAAATCAATGACTCTAAGATTCTCAGTTTCACGAAGGTGAGTTGGCTCAGACTGCATACACTTAAAGACTTGCATCAAAATTCTAGCAAACTATCTATGAATTTCCCTATTCCCTTTTTTTAAATTTTTTTTTTTAAAGTAACTGTTTCCAAAGTTGCTGTTACCTAATTTCTGAAGCTATTTTCTATACCAGATAATGGATGATAGAAAGCAAAACATGAGCTGCATGAGAATCCTGTGGGATTCTTCATTTTGAACATGAGCAGATTATACTTTTCATTATCCATAGGTGGGGGGAAAAAAAAAGAAAATAAAAAATTGTAAAAATGAAGAACCTGTCCAGACTGTCTAACCAAACAGTGAGGAGTACACTCACAAAGACCTGGATTCATTGTTCCCTGACTGGTTATAATAATACAAAATATTCCATGATGTTAAAAGCAGGAGTTTAATTCCTCCAGAGGCTAATTCAGCCTTCCTCTGAGCTCAATTAACTGGTGAAGAAACTTATCTCTCTTCATAGACTAGACAGGACTTCACAAACCAGCAAGATTAGTCCAAGTCTAAGTGTCTACGTGTGACTGACTCTTTCATAAGATGTTTCCATTAGAGAACTAGCTTGAGAGGGTATATATTTAATGGAAAATTACTTCAATGATGGTCAAAATAAGACCAGCTAAACAGAAACTTTTCTTGATTCAATAGAATTTATCTCGAAAGATGACAGTAGCCTTAAAATCCCAAGATGTTAACCTGGCTCCTCTGTTTCCAGTAGGAAAATTTATCAATTTTTGCAGACCCAAGATTTCACCTCATTTGTTAGTGAAGGCTCCCATTTGAAACAAATCTGGGTCACCTGAGCTCTTCCTCCCAAGTTGAGCAATTGTTAAATTGCACACTACCAGTTTATATTACAGGTTTTCTTTCTTCCCTTTTCTACTGTGAGGTTTCGGAAAACTGCTGACCCTTCTCTTCTCTGAGCATATTGAATATGAGATTCTACTTTCACTTCAGTACAGAATTTTTGCAATGCTTGACCAAAAATCTCTATTTTTGTTAAGCCCATTGTTTGTTGGCTTTATGTGACTCTGTTTCATGCACATGTAAGGACACACCATACCTAGATACTGTATGTAAATACATATGAAGTACTTCCTCCTGTACATAGGTTTATTAAAATAGATTATATTATTCATTGCTATTTCTTCCAGATGGATAGAGACCTATCAAGAGTATTATTTCCTAGTAATAGGAACAGCAGTACATTGTCGATAGAAAAATACCTTAATAAGAGGAAAAAGCAGCTCAATGACAAGAGCAATAGATTTTATAGAAAGCTATGTAACAGGAAAGAGGCATTGCATTGTTTGAAACACCTGTGGTTAATTATCATAGCTGAATACATTAAAATCAGTTTCCAGCCTCATATATCTTCATAGACTGTTTGGCGATATTAAGCGATAAAGGCTTAATAATCAAAAGTACTGAGTTAGCAAATGTTTTCTAATTTTAATAACTTCTTGTTGTAATTACCAAGTCTTGGAGTGAAATGATTTAATTAGAAAGTAATCAAGAAGTGTCTACTGTTAATTGAAGAGATTATAAAAGATCTACATTTTTAATGTATTTCTTGGGTAATAAAATTAAAGTCTATGATAATTATTTTATAAACCATGCTGATAAAAAAAGTTTGATACCAAAATGAGATATTGTGTATAATAATCCCCGTAGCTGCATTTGCCTTTGGCAGGTATAACCCAAAGCAAGGATTCTTTGGACTTATCCATTATCTGTCACTTCACATCTTTGTGTACTTAAAGAAAGTCCATTCATGCTCACAGCTCCTATGAGAATAGCAATAATTATCATTATACCTCTTTTCTCTGCTAATACAGTGAGGTTAAATGCATCAGCATAAATGGCTATTTATAGGTTAGATGATAGAAAATTTCTGTCTAATCTTGTTTTGATAGAAAACTGGATGTATAATTAAGCTGGTTTTAAAAGAAAATGATGTGATTCCCTTTTCAATAAACATTTAATCTTTTCAGAAATGAAAAAAGTACATTTCAAATCAAAACAAAAAAAACAGATATTAATGCTTAAAAAATGTTCACCTAAAGCCTCCAAACTCTGAATTTGGAAAAAGTCTGCAGATCACCTGGTAGGATTTATAGTTCATATTCTTCAGTTTTTCATTATTCTCTGCCAGCTGAGTACTGAAAATAGATGGCATTTCCCCAAATCCTCCATGGTTATGCATTCCCATGCTGAACGATGTTCAGCACGTGGGGTGTCAAAAATGCTGAATGTGTCATAGGGATAAAACCTTTTTTTCCTGACTGCTGCTATTTCTGTTAACATTCCAAGACACTGATCATCCAGTTTAAAACTTCTGTGGTGAACTGCTATTCCCTCTTGGGTGTCTGTTAAAGTTAATTTTTCAATGCACCAGAAACAGAGGATAAAGATCTTCTAACACAGGTTTGTCAGAATGGACATGGTGTATGTAGGTTCTTGAAAATGTTCTATGCTTGCATGAAAATCCTGTACTCTGATAAATAAATGCTATTAAAAAAAGATGTTTCACATGAAAGGGAAAAATGACCTGCTTGCAGGAAAAGTGGCAGAGCTAAAAACAGGCGCAAAAATGTTTTCCAAATTGCAGTAGAAATAACTGGAGAAAAGGCAAACATTCTTAAAAATGACAAATGAACTCTTTTTTTTTTTTGCATGAGAATGTCATTATTGGTTTACATATTTTAGTTATTTCTTCTGAAAAGCTTATCTGGTCAATAACAAAAACCAACATCGCTATTCCTTTGGCTGCCTTAATCCTGAAGGACTTTTCAGACTGCCAGCAAGTGATGTCATATGACACACATAGCGACCATCAACTAGTGAGATGAAAAGTGACATCTGTATAGCTGAACAAAATTCAAATGATCTGTCTGACTAACAAGACTGCAAGATGCTGAAGGAGTGATTGACAAACTGTCAGTCACTTCAGACCAGGTTCACAAATGCATGAACATTTTCATTCCTAATTTACACATGCTGTTAATACAATTGTAAGTGCAAATAAAACACTTGTACAACAAAAGTGTACTAAGACCCAGAAACACCTGATTCACATACATATGTGAATTATTTTGTCAATTGAATAATCTTCTATGCACCCATACCTTTTTTTTCATTTGGTAAACACTTAAAAAGCCCAGGTACCTAAACAAACAGAAATACCCAAAATATTTTACTTCTCTAGAAATGTTCAAATCAAGCTAAACAAAAATGCTATGACCATAAAGAATAGCTGGTTTTTTTCTGCTCAGCCTTAGGCAGAAGAAATCACCTTGAAATAAGACATTTATTTGGAATTAATGTCTGGTTGGTGATACTGCTCTCTAGGTGTTCACAAGGCCATTAGTTCCTCATAGCTCTTCACTAATCCTCAGAAGTTACTTTTGGCCTTGATCATTATTGCTTAAACACACACATTTTGAAAACCTAAGAGGTTACTTTTCATTTACCTGCCACCTAAATTCATTCTCCAGAGACACTGTCAGCAAAGGAGATATAAGTCAGTGTTTTCACTGTAAAAGAAAAAAAGAAAAGCCTCACTCTGTGGCATGTTTTGTATGAAGAAGAGAAAGAATAATTATATGTTATCTCTTAAGGTTACCTTGCAACAGGGAGTTTTCTGGATGAATTTTTTTACAGAATGAAAAAAGTCCATTTTACAAAGAGAAGCAAAAAAAAAAAAAAAAAAAAAAGGAGGGGGAAGTGGAAGCGTTGATAAACTTTTGCATCCTTTCAGATAACAAAAAGGAGAGCATTACAAAGACTGCTCCCAACTGGGTATGGATTTATAAGTTACACAGAGTACCCTTATTTACTGAAATGCAGAAGTATATGCATGAGAAATTCCCAGCTGCTGACATTTTGTGCACTTTTAATAGTACCATTAGTCAATATATCAGTATGCAGCATATCATATTGACTAGAGCTGATGTTTATAGTGGAAAGCTATTGACTTATGGGATGAAAAAGTGGATATAATTCAGCTTCAGGCATTATTGCCCACCGGAGGTTACTTTTTCATTTACAGGGACAATAATTTGCCCTGTAAACTGAAAACTCTAGACTCACCATATATTTTACTATGTACTTTAATAAGATTTTTTTGCCCTAAGTGTGCTTTACATAGAAGCTGGAACTTCAGCAATAGTGTATCCTATGTTGCCATAGCTGAAAAAAAAACCCCAAACCAAAACCAAAAAACCCAAAACAACCCAACCAACAAAAAACCTAGAGTGGCTAGCTATATGTGATTCTGCCCCTCTACTCTGGTCTTGTGAGACCTCACTTGGAGTGTTGTGTGCAGTTCTGGTGTCCTCAACAGAAAAAGGACATGGAACTGTTGGAACAAGTCCAGAGGAGGGCCACGAGGATGATCAGGAGGCTGGAGCACCTCCCTTATGAAGACTGGCTGAGAAAGTTGGGGCTGTTCAGCATGGAGAAGAGAAGGCTGCCTGGAGACCTCATAGCATCCTTCCAGTATCTGAAGGGTGCCTATAGGGATGCGGGGGAGGGACTCTTCATAAGGGACTGTAGTGAGAGGACAAGGGGTAATGGATTCAAACTTAAACAGGGGAAGTTTAGATTGGATATGAGGAAGAAATTCTTTACTGTGAGGGTGGTGAGGCAGTGGAATGGGTTACCCAGGGAAGTTGTGAATGCTTCATCGCTGGCGGTGTTCAAGGCTTGGGTGAGATGGTTTAGTGTGAGGTGTCCCTGGCCATGGCAGGGGGGTTGGAACTAAATGATCTTCAGGTCCTTTCCAACCTGAACTGCTCTCTGATTCTATGAATTTCAGAAATAGTCAATAATACATTTAGATTTACATATAGAGGGATACCACCCATGTATCTATCATATTGTACAGCATTGTCAGCAGTCTTGAGGTTGTACTTTAAATCTTAAGTTGACTTCTACTCTTTTATGCATCGTTAATAAGATATCAAGGTCCTTAGCATAGGATTTATCTTGGCTAGCTTTGCCTATACCAGCCAGCCAAAGAGGTTGTGCAGTCCTCATCCTCCAAGATTTTCTTGGAAATCCTAAGCAAGAAAACTGGTTCGACCGTACTTTGAAGAGAATGCATGCAAGATGGTGTCATGGGTTCAGCAGCAGCAGTCATTTTTCTCCTTCTTGGTAGCTAGTGCAGTGCTGTGGTTTTGACTTTCGGCCTGGGAACAGTGCTGATAACACCAGTGTTTTCAGTTACTTCTTGGTAATGTTTTGGTTTGACCAAGGACTTTCAGAGTCTCATGCTCTGCCAGGAAAGAGGGGAAGCTGGGAGGAAGCCGAGACAAGACATCTGACCCAAACTGACCAAAGAGGTATTCCATGCCACAGCACGTCATGCCCAGGATGTAAAACGGAGGGCAGAGACCTGGAAGGGGGGGGGGGGGGGGGGGGGGGGGGGGGAGGTGCATTGCTTGTTCGGGCTGGGTATAGGTGGTGAGCGATTGTATTCTTTCCTTGTATTTGCCTTGTCATTATTATTATTGGTGGTAGCAGTAGTGGTCTTGTGTTATACCTTAGTTACTGGACTGTTCTTATCTTTTGATTGTCCTTCCCATCCCACCGGGAGCAGGGGTAAGAAAGAGGGTGGAGTGAGTGAGCAAAACTGCGTGAGTTATAGAGGTTTAAACCACGACAGATGGCCACTTGAGATCCCTTTAAACCTGAATTCACAAAATCACAGAATTGTTAGGGTTGGAAGACACCACTGGATATTATCTAGTCTAACTCCCTTGCCAAGGCAGTGTTTTCTAGAGAAGGTTACACAGGAACATGTCCAGGCATGTTTTGAATGTACCCAGAGAAGGAGACTCCACAACCTCCTTGGGCAGCCTGTTCCAGTGCTCTGCCACCTTCAGTGTAAAGAAGTTCTTCCTTATGTCAAGGTGAAACTTCTTGTGGTTTAGATTATGTCTGGTTTTACTCATTCTGTTGCTGGGCACAATTGGAAAGAGTCTGGCGCCATCTTCTTGGCACCCACCTTTGACTTATTCATGCAAATTAATGAGATCCCCTCTCAGGCTTCTCTTCTCTATACTACACAGGCCTAGCTCCTGCAGTTTCTCCTCATACAAGAAAAGCTCCAGACCCCTGATCATCCTTCTGGCCTGCCTCTGGACCCTCTCCAGGAGCTGCTTGTCTTTCTTGTACTGAGGAGCCCAGAACTGGTCACAGTTCCTCCATATCAACCCAGACCATTCTGTGATTCTAAGATCCTACCAACTCAATTACTCTAAAATTTTATACCAGCTCTTCCTACTTTCAATGGAGACATATTGACAGGTACAGAATTTAGGTCATGTCAGAAACAGATAAATGTCTGTTACAAGAGGAAAGAAATGCTGTCTGTGTCACAATAGAAGGAACCCAGAAACTTAGCCTGGATAAGGTAATTAACATACTGCCAAAAATGGTGATATGACAAGGCACTTCACTTTGACTGCACATATGACTGGTTATTTTAGGAGCACATGATTATTCCAAGGTTTTTTATTTGTACGGGGTTCACTCATCCTTGATCAAAACTGATGATGTAAAATGTTATCATAATGCATAATTGCATAGAGTAAGAAGTACCATGTGCCTTGACTGATAGAATCATAGAATAGTAAGGGTTGGAAAGGAACCTGAAGATCATCTAGTTCCAACCCCTCTGTCATGGGCAGGGACACCTCCCACTAAACCATGCCACCCAGGGCTCTGTCCAGCTTGGCCTTGAACACTGCCAGCAATGGAACATTCATAACTTCCCTGGGTAACCCATTCCACTGCCTCACCACCCTTACAGAAAAGAACTTCTTCCTCATAACCAATCTAAACTTCCGCTGTTTAAGTCTGAACCCGTTGCCCCTTGTCTTATCACTACAGTCCCTAATGAAGAGTCCTTCCCCAGCATCCCTATAGGCCCCCTTCAGATACTGGAAGGATGCTATGAGGTCTCCACACAGCCTTCTCTTCTCCATGCTGAACAGCCCCAACTTTGGACTGGATCCTACAATTTTAGTAAAAGATCAGCCTGCTAACCACAAGACACATACAATTCAGCTGATAACAGATCTTTATAAGCTAAAAAAAATAATTCAAAATTAGCTTGTCAATAGCAGAAATGAGTCAATATCAGAACAACTGCTATCCACTTCTAATCATAATAATGGTACAATGGACAATATTTGTTATCCACCTGCCAAATCTTGGTGTGAAAAAAAGCAGTAATAGATCAAGTACAATGTACAATAACAGTAACAATAATAGTAAAAGCAGGAGCAGCAGCAAACCCAAAAACCACCATGTCCTAAAATTAAGTGACATAAATCAATGAGTGTTTTCTTATGTCAATTCATATTAAGACACACAGTACAAGATATAATGACCCAGAGTATCCTAACACAATGTGACAACTTGGTTTTACTTTATGAATTATAATTTAAGGTTTGATTTTTTTTTTTCATCCACTGGATAGTTGCTTACTATAACATAATGTGTTCAAGGATTTTCTTCAGGTTTCATAGAATCATAGAATCATAGAATAGTTAAGGTTGGAAAGGACCTTAAGATCATCTAGTTCCAACCCCCTGCCATGGCCAGAGACACCTCCCACTAAACCATCTCACCCAAGGCTATGTCCAATCCAGCCTTGAACATCACTCACATATGTCCTAGGAGAAAGCAGCTCTCTTGTCTTGCCTTTTTTTTGGCAGTATTCCTCCCAACAGTGATACTGTGTAACAGGACTAAATAATTTCAGTTCTAGTTTGACAGCTTAATAAAGACTTCTTTTAGGGAGGAAACTCTTTTGAACTGGAACAAAAGGTGGAAGAGTTTTGGGAACTTAGGTAAGCTAGGTTTTCTTCTTTGTGGAGTTCTGGTATTGTTTTACTGCCATAGAAATTATTTCTTTCACTACCTCTTTGGCCTTTGATTAGCAGTGACAACATTACAGGGTGAGTCAAGATGGTAGTGTGTTACCCACATAGGATTCCATCACTCAAATATAGGTATCTGCATTGAGAGTGTCATATGTGAGCTGACTGTCTGAGTTCCTATTACGGTCAAAGAGATTATGGTCAAAATGGACACCTTACCTTATTCTAAAATAAAAAGTCACATTTATTCTATTTTCAAGGCAAGTGTCTTCCTAGATTTTTCAGTGCACTGACTGGATTTCTATTGACTTTGATGAGAAACAACATGCTATCATTACCTTATGTGCGCTCCTGAATCTGGAGCCGAAATCTGCACTTACTACTCAATCTTGTTGGCTAGACATCTCAGTGTGTAATGTCATTTGAGACGTGTATACATGCAGTGTATCTGAAACATTTGTGTGGGGCTAGCAGATGTGACACAATCCACAGGTAAGCAAAATCCTTCTGTTCTTTTGGAGTAGCAGCAAAAAGGGACACCCAAGGGCATCTCAAATGACATTAGATAATTTTGTCTAGGCAATTTTACTTTATTCTTAGTGTCTAATTTATGACAATCATTAAGGATATATCTATACCAAGAAATTAAATGGGATTGGGAACATTTCTTGTCATTGGGGTCAAGCAGCAAAATATATTTGGTTCTATGCTGGTGAATTCTCTAAGCTTCCAAAAGAAGTGAGTGCACTGGGAGTAGTTATCACTAGTGGGTAGTTCTAATTCCTAAAACCCTCCCAGGTGTTGGCAGTCTGTTAGCTGTTATGAGCCAAAACTGGACCAGAGAAAGTCCTAATATCTCACTGACATGGTCAGATGTGCTTGAGAGTCCTTCTGGCATTATTTCTATTAACAGTTATAGCTAAAAAGTCTCGGAATCCAGCCTTGTGTAGGCGTCGACAGATAAACATTTCTGGGTTAGACAATAGAAATGGTAAAAATTCTCATCTTCCCATCTCCCCACTCCTATACTGCACCCCAGTATATCCAAAATAATTTCAGCCCTTTGAGTTGACATAACTCTAGATGTATCAAGTTCTACCAGATTGATTTTTCTCTCTCTCTCTTGAAGTAATTGTCATTTAGTCCTTGGAGTTGAGATATTGCAATAGGTTTCTACGGGTTTGGTGTTTTATTCATTCCTTTCTACATCTCTGTTTTTCTCTTTTCAGTCAGAGACAGAGTATAATAGAATTGCCACTGCCAAAGCCCTCACTCCACTGGAGTGGAAACCATTCATTTGTCGTCTCAATTTTAAGATTCCTGACTCCAAATGCAAGGGTATTCTCCATGGACATAATGGGACATTTAGCAATTCATTCATTTTCTTCACATGCTACTTATTTAGACACTCAGCAGTTGGCAGCTTTGATGTGAGTGGTGGAAATTATAAAGACATTACTTATCATAAAAATATAAATGAAAGAAAACATAGGCCCTGTTTTATATCATTCTAAATTGACTAGTGTCGTACTCAGGATATTTTCTTTTATAAATTATAATCATTGGAGGAGGCGTTCCCTTGAGTAAAACACTACCTGTCTGTTTCATATACAACACCAGCTCTACACTTTTTTCTCCTGTAAAGAAATTGCTGTTCAAGATTTAGATTCAAAGAAGTAAATGTTTAAACTCAAATAGTACACATATGAATAGAATAGAGTATGCCTGCGTTTGAGATCTTAAACATGATTAAGGTCTCTGAGTGTCAGTGAAGGAAAAGAAATAATATTTTATGGAGGGAGTGGTAAAACTGAGTTGGAGAAGTAGGGTATGATTGCTCAGAAATATGCATTTATAAGGGGAAAAAAAAAAGAAAGGCAATTTTTCATGCTGCTGTTCTGTCCTATTTTCTGGCCATTTGTAGAGGGTTTAATCTAGACAGCAACTAAGCACGCATGCAGCTGTTCACTCACTCTCATGACTGTAGTGGGACAAGGAAGAAAACAGGAAGAGCAAGAGTGAGAAAACCTATGGATTGAGATAAAAACACTTCAATAAATGAAGAAAAGAGGGGAATAAACCCCAAGCACATGTGATGTAAAGGCAATCAACCACCACCTCCCACAGACACACCTGTTACCTCCATGTCTCTGAGCAACAGTGACCTTGGAAGACACTTCCTTCCCCATTTCAATTTTTAATTATGGAGCATGACAAGGTCAACTGCCCTGCTGCTCCCTCCTCTCAACTTCTTTCTCAACCCTAGAATACTTGCTGTAGTAGATGAAAGTGAAAAACAGAAAGTCTTGTTGCTATGTAAGAGCTGTTCATCAATAAACAAAACAATAGTGGGTTATCAACATTTTTTTCATCACAAATCCACAATACAGCATCATATGGATGCCCATGAAGAAAAGTAAATTCCGTTCCTGGCAGACTCAGTACCCCCGCTGTATGTGATGGTGTCAAAACAGTGACCCATTTTGACTACAAAGCACATATATAGGCAGACAAAATTGACCTGTTCACTTTGGGGAGTGAACATCTAAACATGTAAAGCAGGTCTTGCGTACTTCAAACGAAATGACACTTTAAACAAGGATCATAGTGGGATCAAGATTTCTATAACCATTCAGCCACCGTAGACCCAGTAAGTGTGACATAAGTAAGGCTGTGTATGCCTTTTCCTTCATGCACATTCTGATTTCTAATGGCATTCCTCTTCACTATGCTTTTTTTTTTTCTTTTTTATTCATTTTCTTCTAACATTTTGATTTTCCTCTGAGTTTCTCACTGGAAGCTCAAAGCGGTTTTGGAATCTCAGTCCTTGTAGATATTCAAAACTTCACCAGATAAGCTGCTGAGCAGCCTGAGATAAGTTGGTATGGCTTTGAGCAGGGGCTGAGAGCAAGGGACTTCTAAAGGTCCCCTCCCATATATACCAAATAGTTCTGCTCTGTGATTCCAGACCAGTCTAATCTGGACCAGTGGCATCAATCCTGTACACAGCTACCACCATTTAGATCACCATTTCATCCACATTATTTAGTAGTACCCAGAAATAACCTGACTGCCAAAGGTAGGTATCTTCTTATCAAAAAAATTCTCTAAGATCTTTAAAGTTTCTGCAGCAGTAAGCACAGGGCATCAAAAAGTCACTTTCTTCACACTACTTTGGTATCACAAATAAATTTAGAGCTTTCTCAAGGGCTGAATAATATCTTTCAAGCAACAATGATATACAACAAAATGATTTTCTAAACAGCTTCTTTAGTTGCCTTGTGACTTTAACAGTTTCCATATTTATTTAATTCTAAAATTTTAATATTTCCTTATAGATTTTCTGCTCAAAATCAGAAGATTAAAGGTGTGTTCAACTCACCTCTCCAAATGTGTGGTCTTTACCATTCTGGAGGTTTAAAATCTAGTGCACGCTAGTCTTCTAGACTTTGAGTGCAGTTAAAAACTGAGATGCTCATTTTAAGAGATGACTTGTTCTATCGGTCTTAGGCTGGGACGAGTTTTCTACTTTGTTTTCACTTCCAAAATAATGCTGATTTATTGTCTGAAGATAGAATAATTTACGTCTCCAGCTGAAAAATTTCCTTGCAAATATCTTGATTATACAAATTTTTCTGTGAGTATTTTTAGCAAAAAAATATCAGCTACTCATAGAGGTATTTTTTAATCCAAGCCCTAAACAACCCAATTCTGTGACATTATTTTAATTCTTATAGGCATTGTTTTTTGGATGCTGCATGCACTCAGGTTTTTCTATTCTGTCACCAGCTTGAAGACATTCTTGCAATAACATGAATGTCATGATGCACTGGTTCCTCTCACAAAAAAGGGCTATGATACGTTGCATTTATTTTGGCACATGACCAATAATGGATTATAGAGTTCTGCCAACATAACTCATTTAAATGCACTAATTAACTAAATACATTACATTGTCTGACCAAAGTTCATGCTTTATTATGCTGTCAGTATTAAGCACACGCAAAAGGTTAAAAAGAATCTTATGTAGATTATTTCTTCTCATCAAACAATGTAGAAGTTGAAACTTTGAATGACAAGTTTCCTATGATCCATTGTTAATGAACTTTTGGTTTAAAAAAAAATTTTCGGATAATATTTCTTTACAAGGAGACACGTGGCAAATGTATAGTAAAAAAAAAAAAAAAAAAAAAAAAAGAAAGATGTTTCTCAGGCTTCAAGAAATAATGCAAATATTACAAGTTCTCTTATGGATTTTCACTCACAAGTAAGAAAATCACTCATCTTAAAATTAGCCCTGTGAGACTTCATGCGAATCATGAATCAAACTTAAATCCATCACAAGCCTTTGAAGATTCAGATATGTATAGTTGATTGTCTCTTTTCCCAAAATTTTTGTACTAATGTCAGGTGAAATTTATTGAAGTGGGTTTTGTGTCTGGTTGGTTTTTATGTTCTACCCTTTCATTACTTTTTGAAATCAGGAAATATTATTCTCTCCACAGAATTAGGCTGGTAAAATGTATGCTTGAAATGCATTTGAACAATAATGGGTTTATATTTATTCTACTTTTCCTCAGTGCTGTTTGATTATCTTAATTTCTTTTGACAACTAAAGTATATATTTGTTATTGAAGCTTGATAATTTTTTGCCTTAATCTTTCTCTCTTTCACTTAATATATATTGTTCCCTTGCTAGAAAGTCTTGAAAAACTTCAAGAATGCTTCTTTTATCAGGCTTTCAATGTCCAAGACAGTTTTGCTGTATTTATAAATTTTTTGGCTTCAATTGTTTATCAGTGGTTCTTTTTTCCTTACTGATTTTATTGTTATCCTTTTTCATAAGTTTAGTCTAGCAACATTTTATTCAACTTCAACTTTTGCTTGAGATACAACTTTTCAGTAGTTTTCCTATGTTGGAAAAGGAAAATGTACAGGCCTTCTTTATATTCATGTTCTGGATCTGTTCCATGCAGCTGACTTCTCTGCCTAATTTCCTTTTGTCCTTTATCACTGAAAACCTTAGTTACAGACCTACTTTTATCCTTTCATTTAATTTGAATAGAATCGACTAAAAATCATTCTACCCTGGGTTAATTTTCATGCCTGGCTTATCTTCTTGACTTACCACTACTGAATCTTATAGTGGGATCAGAAATCTTTCAACTCTGGCGTATGACAAACCTGTAGGTACCTAGGACTGACACGCTATCACAATGAAATTAAACTGAAGAAGAGGTATGGCCCATACAATTTTGATTTTCCACAGTGCAAGGAATGTCTCCACAAGTATAAAAAAGAATAAGCTGCTCTAGCCAGGATTAGTATGGGAGAAGGCTAATTGGTCTTTCACCTTATTTTTGCTGTCTTTCCTTTAGGATTAGGCTAAGCCTCGGTGTATGTTTCATCAGGGAATCACGGAGATTATACTTTGTCTCTCTGTCTATCATTCAGACACTTCCTCTAATATTGACTTGATTTTTGTTAGCCTCACAACTCATCGCGCAGTTCCTTTTAGTCAAAATTGTTATATAATTTATGGTACCAAAGGCAGCAGTTAGGATAATAGAATGCAAGGCATGAGACAGTAACATGATTGCTGAATCTTTATTAAATTTCCTGATTTTCCACCTTTCACCCATGCCAAGTCTCACCTTACCTATGGGATTTTTGCTTCTTTAAATTAAGAAGATGGTAATGAGGTGTCTACGAGTCTGACCTCAGACACATAAAGCATTCTGGGTAGAACTGAGATTGCCTACTATAAAGTAATATAACCCAAAGTCATGACCTGGTCCTTTAAAATAAAGCTCTACTCAATGACAAAATAGAACTTCTCTAGGAAAATGTCAGTTACTCAGCAAAATTCAAATGATAGGGAGAGACCAACTCTTTTTTTCCAGTTCCAGCTAGAAATCTTCGTGTATACTGCAAAATTGACTATCGTGATATCTGAACAGTCAATTATTCATAAAATTTCCTGTTAGCCTAAATGCCATGAGAAGTCATTGTATTAATTTAGGATGGGATTCACTTCATTCAGCTTCAAAGACAATATCTGCAACTGGGATCATAGTGCCATAGATCAATTCAGCACAGCACACAAGCATTTTTAGGCAATGGCTCTCTGGCCCTACTTAGAAGTTGATGTTGGGATGAACTGAATTATGTCCTAGAAACACCAATTTCTAGTTTTCACTACAAGATGGACTGAAGGTAAGAATGCCACACATGTTTGCTCTGGTAACTTATCCTTATGCTCCCTGTACAATCTACCATAGAGTGAATAGCCATATGAAGGTGTTAGTCTTTCTCTAATGAATATACAGAAAACTCTTTTCACGTAACCATCTTAGACAAAAATTTCCAATTCCAGTTGATACTAAAGTAAGTTAATTGTATTTTAACTTTAAACTGCACTTCAGATGAAAACATGACTTCCATGTTTCTGGCATGGCAGAAATGCTGATGAGAGCAGTGGGCTGGATTGCGTGTTAAACGGCTGCAGGGAATGTTACAGCATCCATGGCTTATATTTAAGCAACAATAACAGAGCAGGGGGGAACTGGAGCTTCAGAAGACATTGATCAGGAAGGCATTTGTGACAGAAAGTGATGGGGTGGAGGGGATGTTCTCAAATATGCAGCCTTCATGCATCAAATTAGCAATTAATTACATGAAGTAACTTTTAAGGAACTTGGGACTCCACTTCTCAGAGGTCTGTATTATCATGGCACGTTACACCCTGTATTTACAAGGCCAGGATGGACGGAGTCTTGGGTGGCATGGTTTAGTGTGTGGTGTCCCTGCCAATGGCAGGGGATTAGAAATAGATGATCTTAAGGTCATTTCCAACCATAACTGTTCTATGATTCTATGAAGAATTCCAGTTTTACTTCCAGGATCTATGCTTGAACTGTGCATTCTATAAAGAAAACCCAAAAAATTTATTTCCCTATTTGGAAGTGCCAGACGATGAAAACCCAACTATAGCTGTTGACCAGTCATTCTACCGTTGTCTATAATTTTTGCTAATAATCGATATTTCTTCTTGGAGCCAGTTTCGAAATTTTCAATTCCTGACTGCTGTATCTTTTCAATCTTTTCCTTCTAAAAGTGAAGAAATTTCCATTAGCACATTTTTATTCCTTTAATGGATATTTAGAGGCCATGCCTACTTACGCCTTTATCTTCCTTTTGAAAAATTAAATAGAGCATGGAGTACTTCGTTGCGCAGTGTTTGCAAACCTGTAATAATGCCTACGGAGCTTTTCTGAATCCTTTCCAATCTTTTTCAATATCTTTTCTAAGCTGCAGGAACCAAGACTGGTCAATTTTCCTATAATGCTCATATCAATGCCAAGTACAAACTAATAAAAAGATTACTTTCTCCTATTTGATATCTTTTCATTTACGTATTTAAGGGTTATATTGGTCCTCTGCAACATAGCATATTGTTGGATCCTGTATTCTGCTGTTGAGCTATGACTGATTCTTATTTTCTCCTTCAAATCTTTTACAAGATCACAGCTTCTCAATATAGAATTTTCCATCCAGTAAACGTAACTTTGATTTTCTGATCTTGGGGCAGAAACGCAGCGAACTGAGGTCAGTGTAATTTGCTTTATGCCATTTCCTGCTAGATTAGAATCTGAGCAAGGATTTTATTTCAAGAACTTGTTATATGAGCTTGATAAAGTCCTTTGCTTAATTTTGCATCAGGAATTAAAGCTAACCTTAATGTACTCCTAAAATCATTCCTCTTGAATATCTAAACCATATGTTCAACTTTTATCTTCAGGAGCCATCCATGAAAATCTTGGAAACTTTGCTTCATTTTTGAGTATGCTGGTCCTATTCTCATATTTGTCCCATTTCTCCTTGTCTGAACTGTGCTTGTGATCCTCATATTCACAACAAACTTTGAAACCAGAGAATCCTTCATGTGGGTGAGACTGGTTTTATTGTAAATTGGTTGGGAAAGGGTAAGCCCTTACTGTGGGACTGGGAAGAGTAGTTCATGTGGCTCAAATTTTTTGAAGGCAACCATAGATGCAGTTTTATATATGTAGACTAAGACTGTATCTCTCTAAGCTTCAAATTTTTAATGATGATATATTCCCTTTTCACAGTATGATTGCAGGGCTAAATCAATTGCAAGTAGTGACTAAGGAAGGATTCACAGTGTTCCGAACCAGGAATTACCTCCAAGTACTGGGCCTGCATTGTGGAACTGCTTTAACAGATTTACAGCTTTCTGAAAATAATATGCATGCTTCTTCCACCATTTTAAACAGAAAGCGCTTGCAGGAGATAGTATGGTTTCCAGAGATGTGGATGTTAATTCACATCTAATTGGCAGCTACTTAATGTTATCAGGTGTACTAGGTGAATCTTAATAAAGGATTAATGAATACAGCATGTTTCCTCCTGCCTTTATTATTGCTCCATTAGACTTTCAACACATCACTCTTTTTTTCCTTCAGTCTCCTCTCAACCCACGAAGGGAGACTGAATGAAAAAGTCACAATCGTCCAGAACCAAGGACAACAGAATGGCATTTTCCTACCAGCTCCTGAAAAAGTATGACTTTACCTCTTCACCACAGGGTTTTCTCTTGTCATTCAGAAATCCCAGACTTTCTCTTAATCTGTTACTGACTCTCAGAAAATCTTAATAATTATTCAACAAAACTTAGTCTGCCTAAGGAATGCTGCTATTACCTCCTCTTTTCTAGTCCATTTTGGTGCTTTAGTCTCTGCTCTACTGGAAGATCTCTCCTCAAAAGACAAGACTTTTTCACCCTGTAATCTCCACTTTTCCTCTTTGTAGACTTTGTGGTTGGTCATTGAATGTACTGGGCTTCTCCTCGTTTGGTTGACAGATCTTGTATGCACATCAGTGCTATGAGAGCAATACTAATTCAAGATAGGTAGAAACAGGTTCCTGGTCCTCAGGGGTGAAAGTGCTGCCCCTTCTAGCAGCCACTTTTCTCACCTGCCCAGAAGTTTTCTCCAACCCTCTAGTTATACCCTCTTCATTCTTCATGCTCCACCTCTTTCCACCATTTTGCTTCAACTGCCATTTTATAACAGGGAGACACCAATTTTGACAAGGTCATGACGCGTATGATTTCATATTGCCATATACTGGCTGGCAGGACTGGGCATGTCTTTCCACTTTTCCTAGAAATGCATCAGAGCAAGGAGCTCCCACCCACTGAATACATGGAGCTAACATTTTCTGACATCATACCACCATGTGTTTTCATACTGTGCCATGGTTGCCATGCATTTAAAATGCAATAGCCCCATGATCTCACAGAACATTTGATTGGCTGTCTATTCCCTTTGGACCATGAAGTAATCATGCATAATAATATATACATTTTACGCATATACATGTATGTGTCTGCAAATATGCATAAACACATTTACACTTATATATATATGTTTATATTTATGTTTACATACACTGCATGTGCAGATATATACATAAAGATATGTAAATTAAACATATATAAGTAATAGCGTAGCGATAAAATGTATAAAACATTCTTTAATAAAAGATTGTGAAATTAATGATTTAAGTTTAAGTGTAAATAGAATGCAATTAATGAAAAGTGAAAGGCAAGCTTGGGGCCTGCCACTTTGCAAGTCTCACAAACAAACCCTGACATGTTTGGGATGGGGAGTTCACTGGCTGGATGTTATTCAGTAAGGGGGAATGAAAGTACTGCAACATTTCTGAAATCTACAGACCTGTCCTAGGAGGTGGCCAAGACTGATGCGTACTTCTTCCTCTAGGGGTGAATGCACAAAAGCAGTCAAACTTGGTGGATATATGATAGTTTTATAAATGTGCACTGATGTTAAGTTCATCCTAAAAGCAGTAGACATTATGCAAGTGTGCCTGATCATTGATGTAAAATGCAAAACAGATTCTGAAGTGGCTTAGAACTTTCAAAACAATTTTAGCAGGTGGTGCATGCCTTCAGGAACTACAGGATGACCAAGAAAAAAGTAATTTGTATACTATCTTTTAAAGAAGCTGTTATAGCAACATAAATGTCACTATTTTGTTACTAATATTTGAAACTGTTAAGAATTCCCGTATTCAGCTGACCTGGGCTGCTATATGTCCTGGGTTCAGTAATAGCAGTAATTTTTTCTCCTTCTTAGTAGCTGGTGCAATGTTGTGGCTTTGACTTTTGGCCTGGGAACAGTGCTGATAACACCGATGTTTTTAGTTACTGCTCAAATGTTTAGTCTGACCAAGGACTTTCTGAGTCTCATGCTCTGCCAGGGAGGAGGGGAAGCTGGGAGGAAGCAGAGACAGGACGCCTGACCCAAACTGACCAAAGAGGTATTCCATACCACAGCACGTCATGCCCAGGATGTAAAAACTGGAGGCAGTCACCCGGAAGAGTTAGATGACTGCTCAGTTGGGCTGGGTATCAGTTGGCGGGTGGTGAGCAGTTATATTCTTTCCCCTTTTATTTCCCTGGTCATTATTATTATTGGTGGTAGCAGTAGTGGTTTGAGTTATACCTTAGTTACTGGACTGTTCTTATCTCAACCAGTGGGAGTTACATTCTTTCCATTCTTCTCACCATCCCCCTGGGAGTAAAGGGGGAGAGAAAATGGGGGGGAGTTAGAGAGTGACTGTGGGAGTTACAGCTGGACTTAAACCACGACACTATAGAATAATTGAATTGTTTAGGTTGGAAAGCATCTTTAAGCTTATGAAGTCCAACCATTAATTTAGCACTGTCAAGTCCACCTCTAAACCGTGTACCTAAGCACCACATCTACACTTCTTTTAAGCACCTTCAAGGATGGTGACTCCACCACTGCCCTGGGCAGCCTGTTCCAATGTTTGACAACCCTTGTGGTGAAGAATTTTTTTCTCATATTCAATCTAAATCCCTCCATGGTACGTTCATGCTATTTCCTGTCATCCTCTCACTTGTTAGGAGAAGGCACTGATGCCAGCAATGTCTTTATGTGACCTCTCCAGCTCATTCAAGATCCATCACTCCCAAAACACAATACATTTTCCCTATTGATCATAACTTTATACATAAGACTATCCTATGAGTCTATTTCTGCATTTGGTGGAACAGTTTATACTGAGAGTTTCCAATTTTTCTATCTTCAGTTCCTGCAGACCTGGCCAGCCTGGACTGGGATAGACAAGGATACCTAAAGCATAGCTCCAGAGAGAGATTTCAAGGGTCATTCTGGCTGAATTTGAAGAAGCAGCTGGCAGCATGGAGCTCTTAGGATGTGTTTTCCCACAGGACAGTGTTACCCTGCAACCCAGACCCTGAGGTTGAAGAGATCAGGCTGCTTGGCTGGGTTCCAGGCCAAAGCTGGAGGCAGCTGGAGGGAAGCTCACGAAGCATTTTTTAAGGGTACAGGCAGTCCTCCCGTCTTTTCTGCCTTTAAATATATGGTTCATGATCAGCCTTGTGAGCCACAAAACACACACTGCAAAAGAGATATAAAGTGGCACAAACACGGAGCATGCCTCAGGGGTCTATGAAGGTGGTTTAGAAGGATTTCCCCAAAAAGAATTTGCTTGGTCCTTATCCTACCAGGGGGCAGGCAGGGCTGGAGCTGTGGGAAAGACACTTGGTACCTCTGTAGAGGAAGGGTGCATTGAAGGGATGTGTTTCTCAACGGTCACTGAGTGTGGGACACAGGCACCTGTTAGTGTATAGGCCAGAAGGTGAGAGAGGCTGGGGAAGGCCATCACTATGCAGCGGAGGTCAAAATGCCTCCCCGCACAGCTTGGATCACTATCTTTATGGCCCAACCTCTGCGCCTCACATCATGTCTTGCTTCTGCCCATGTGCTATTCCTGTACCTTTCTCCCAGAAAACCCCACATGCTGACCCCAAAGAGAACACTTTCCCTAGCCTTGGTGATTTGGCGTGTGTGTCTCTCTAGTTTTTAATGGGTTAGGTCTGGAAAATGACAGGTCTACATGAAAACCTGTCCTTGCTGAAGTAAGTGGTAGACTATCAGAAACCAATATCCATTCCTGAGCTTCTGTTCAGGCACTGGCATTGTCTTAACTTTCTGCCAATCCACAGGTCCCTGTTGTTAATTTTTTTTGTTCAATGACCTGACTAGATTCTGTGTTAATCATTATGGAGGATTTTTCCTTCACTCAGCTTTAGGCATCTAGCTCAATGGTCTATCTATGTACCTATCTATCTATCTATCTATATTTTTATCAATCTATCTATCTATCTATCTATCTATCCAATTATCTATCTACCTGTCTATCTATGTATCTTTTTATTTTTCTATCCATCTATTTATTTATAGATTCCTTTATGATAATAATAATAAACAAGAAAAGGATGATTGGTTCTATTTTAGCTACAGACCTATCTTAGGATGGGATGGGTACCCCTGTGGAAGTATTTCTTCACAGCTGGTCTGATTCAGAAGATCACTTCTTGTCACAGCAAAGAAAACTGCTATGAGGCATCATGACATTTAATGGAGAGATTTTTAAATTTGGCTTGAGTATCTTTCATAGAATCATAGAATCATAGAACAGTTAGAGTTGGAAAGGACCTTAAGATCATCTAGTTCCAACCCCCTGCCATGGCCAGGGACACCTCACACTAAACCATCTCACCCAAGGCTATGTCCAATCCAGCCTTGAACACCGCCAGCGACGGAGCATTTACAGCTTCCTTGGGTAACCCATTCCACTGCCACACCACCCTCACAGTAAAGAATTTTTTCCTCATATCCAGTCTAAACTTCCCCTGTTTAAGTCTGAACCCGTGACCCTTTGTCCTCTCACTACAGTTCCTCATTAAGAGTCTGTTCCCAGCATCCCTGTAGGTCCCCTTCAGATACTGGAAGGCTGCTATGAGGTCTCCACACAGCCTTCTCTTCTCCATGCTGAACAGCCCCAACTTTCTCAGTCTGTCTTCATACGGGAGGTGCTCCAGTCTCCTGATCATCCTTGTGGCCCTCCTCTGGACCTGTTCCAACAGTTCCATGCCCTTTTTATGTTGAGGACACCAGAACTGCACACAATACTCCAAGTGAGGTCTCAGGAGAGCAGAGTAGAGGGGCAGGATCACCTCCCTCGACCTGCTAGTCACACTCCTTTTGATGCAGCCCAGGTTACGGTTGGCTTTCTGGGTTGCAAGCGCACACTGCTGGCTCATGTTCATTTTCTCATCAACCAAACCCCCAAGTCCTTCTCTGCTGTGCTGCTCTGAATCTCTCCTCTGCCCAACCTGTAGCTGTGCCTGAGATTGCTCTGACCCATGTGGAGGACCTTGCACTTGTCATGGTTAAACTTCATCATCAAATGATGCATCATCACTTTCCCCCACAAAACTACTAGTGCAAACTTTGTACTGTTATCAAAACTCTGCATATTGCTGGTCTACTTTTTGAGAGTCCTATTTCTTGATGTGGGGCTTTCATGTTGCCCAAGCTTAGCTGCTTGAATACCATCTTTTACATAGTGTAAAACAACTCAATTTACATAGTGTAGAACAATTCAATCACATGCCCTATCTGAATAACGCTGCATCGCCCACTTGCTTGCCTCCCACTGTGGTTCAGCTCTCATCATCAGCTTCAAAAAAGCACACAGCACGACATGTTTTTTCACTTTTGCTTAGATTGCAGTGGTCAAGCTGAACAGAAAAGCCTGTGCCAGTTCTTTTCTGGCATTTGGATCTCATTGACTGCCAGACCGTATAAAAAAAGTAATCTCCCAATTGAAGACAGTTTGTGGTGGAATATGGTGATGGGAAAATTGTTCAAACAAACAGCTTTATTTGTCTTTTGGTGCCAAAGTTTTCCATTGTCAAAGTTACTGATTATCAACCCAGCCAGTGTAGGATGCTTTTTCTACCTCCAAGCTACAGGGCATAGAGTTTCATAATTGTTTACAGTCAAAAGCCTATGCAATAGTTAATTGCCTTCTATAAGGTGCTTGGTGAGTGGAGCAAGAGGAATGGTTTGATGAATACAGCTAGAGCCCAAAACACTCTAGAGTTTGCAGCGACAGAATCCCTGCTGATAAGAAACAAACAAAACTGCTTCTGTGTCATTGTTTTTTTGGCCACAACGTGCAAGTTTTGGGAAAGTTATTGTCTCCTAGCAGGCAGTGTAATGGGCAAGCACAATGTGCTAGTTCACCAGCGTTTCATCTCCAAACCCAAACTCAAATTCTGGCTCTAGTCACTCTTCAGAATGACTTCAATGCATCCCCATTTATGCTCATTTCAATGTCTCAGTGGCTGGCAAAATTTGCTTCAGGCTGCTGCAGTGGTACCCAAAAGGAGTCTTGGAATAACTACTTGCTGACAAGACTAATGCCGAGACCAAACAGCAAGTTTTCCGTATAAAAAAAATTTCTGCAAGGGTACAGTCCTGACATGGCAGAGAGCTGTAAATCAGAACTTCAGCGTATTATCTCTCCAAAATGATTTTCAGAATGAGCAGAATGTTTTACAGCTTGATCAGAAAGAAAAGTCTTTCTTAATTACAAATAAACAAAACAAAACAAAACAAAAAAACCAAAATAATTCTCTCACTTTTTAACTGTAGGACAGAGTTGTGTTCATTCTTGTAGGGAATGCTTTTGAAGATCAGGGGATTAGCTGTGTTATTATGTGCCCTGAAATGTGAATTTCTTTAAGGGATTTTTCTTATGCTTGCTTCTTCTGAAGAATCTTGCAATTTACAAAGAGGCCAAGGAAGAAAACCAAAATAAATTTAAAAAAACCTTTTGTATAAAATAAGTCCTAAGGTACATTTTAATGGCAAGCTAATGCAGACAGGTAGTTAATATGCTACTATTTCTAGAGTAAAAGATAGTGGGATTGAGTGCGCCCTCAGCAAGTTTGCCGATGACACCAAGCTGTGTGGTTCGGTTGATACGCTGGAGGGAAGGAATGCCATCCAGAGGGACCTGACAGACTTGTGAGGTAGGCTGATGCCAACCTGATGAAGTTTAACCATGCCAAGTGCAAGGTCCTCCACCTGGGGCAGAGCAATCCCAGGCACAGCTACAGGTTGGGCAGAGAAGAGATTCAGAGCAGTCCTGCAGAGAAGGACTTGGGGGTTCTGATTGATGAGAAAATGAACATGAGCCGGCAGCGTGCGCTTGCAGCCCAGAAAGCCAACCGTATCCTGGGCTGCATCAAAAGGATCGTAACCAGCAGGTCGAGGGAGCTGATCCTACCCCTCTACTCTGCTCTTGTGAGACCTCACTTGGAGTATTGTATTGGTCAGGCAGAATTTCCCCCTAGTGAAACCATGCTGGCTGTCACCAACCACCTTGTTGTTTTTCATGTGCCTCAGCATGCCTTCCAGGAGAATCCACTCCAAGATTTTGCCAGGCACAGAGGTGAGGCTGACTGGTCTGTAGTTCCCCGGCTCATCCATTTTGCCCTTCTTGAAAATGGGGGTTATATTTCCCTTTTTCCAGTCATCAGGAACTTCACCTGACTGCCATGATTTTTCAAAAGGCTGGATTGGACATAGCCTTGGGTGGCATGTTTTAGTGGGAGGTGTCCCTGCCCCTGGCAGGGGGATTGCGACTAGACGATCTTAAGGTCCTTTCCAATCCTAACTATTCTATGATTCTATGATTATATCTCTTTCTCATTCTTAGTGAGATAATAGGACTACATTTTTTAAATATTTGTACATGTTATTAGCATTAAGTAATTAGGCAGTTCCGTTATTTTTATAAATATATCATTATTTAGTTCCATAGCTTTAAGCATATTACTAGTTTCATTACAATGTTAGCTAAATTCAAAGAAGTAATGGACTTAAGAAAAGCAAGATATTACATCTTTTCAGGAACCAAATTTTTCCGTTCCATGCTCATTTTATAAAAAAATCTAATCTTAGATGGCTTAGGTAACTCAATAATACCGTTTATAGAAGTTAAAAATAAAAACTAAAAGACTGTTATAGATTTTTAAAAAATACTATTTTGTCCCACTTATTTTTACTTGTTGAAATAAAAAGTGACAGTAATACTTAAAAAACTCCAATGTTTTTCAACAACTTCTCTTATTCTGGATGATAGAAGAATTAAAAATAAATGCTGGATAAAGTTCTGCAAAGGAATGGAAATTACCTGAGGCAAAAATAAGTTGCCAGAATATGGATGTCTAATGCACTCAAATTAATTTTCCAGCAGTAGCTGAATGAAGGTGGGATAATATATGATATCTAAACCAAGTGATCAGTGTTTGGGAAACTGAATCACAGTCCTAAGATCTGTGACTTTGAAGTGACTTAGGCACCAAATGTCTGTGTTGAAATCAAAGGGAACAATGCAGTTTGAGGGTTGCAAAGATTTGGCTAAGAAGACTACATTTCATAATTTTAACTGATATTTAACCTGTGCTTTATAAGTTATATAAACACACTGAAAATCTAGTAGCTGGAATTCTGATTTAATTGTGCTCAGGACAGTTTTTGTCACACGAAAGACTAACAACCCTCCCCTCTCCCCAAAAAAAAAAAGCCCTAACAGAAGTAGAATAACTTCATATACATTACATACTAATTTTTTTTTTTTTTTTTTTTAATTGGAGACATCTCTATTTTGTAGACCACAGATACAGTGTGCAAGTTCATTTTATTTTACTTAAACATTTTAAGCTGCAAGTCATTATTGCTTTGATTTATAACAGCTGCTCTATTACCAATTTTAACACAGTATTTTTCTTATTACTTAATTGTTCTAGTAGTATTTTAGCCATTAGTTTCTTAGTTCTGAAAATAGGAAACAGGAGTTTTCTATTACAGATGCTTGGCTAATTAGTTCAGAGTCTGTGTAATTGGGACTATTAAAAATGCAAATAAGAAGTGATCAAATAGTTCAAAGTTTTGTCCTGACAGAATATACGAATAAGTTTCTGCCAAAATAAATTCATAAAATGATGGAAGAGAATAAGGCTTTAGATGGCACCCTTAACTATAAAGGGGATAGCAGAAAGATCACATGGATGAAAGCCAAATACCTTGTGATATTTAAATTTGGACATAGCTATAAAAATACACTTGGATGAAAAGGGGGGGTAGGTGATGAATACTGTGCTGACTTTATGGTGAAAGATAAAGAACGAAAGTAAGTCAGTGTTTGTCTGTGATCTGAGATGTTTCATAAAACATCAAACAAGACGGACCATAAAAATGCAAATCATTGCATTATATAAACACATGTACATGCATGTAAGCAAGGTAACAAACAAAGTGCTATATGGGAACAGTAATCAAACATTCACAATTTAGCCTATTTTTTATTTCTTTGTAAGAAAACCATTATAACAACTCTGCATAAGTTATCTTGTGTGCTTTTAGAAAGAGTGGTTTTTTAAATAAAAGAAAAAAAAAGGTTGAAAAATCTGACATAAATTATATAAAAAGTGGACTTAGAACTTTCATGATGCAGTGAGTATACTTCAGTGTCTCAAGAAACCAGTAGGAAGAAACAGAGTTAACTGTATGGGAGGCAAATCTTCTTTATAATTCAAATTAACAAATACTAGTACCATTTTAGTCACCTTAGGCAACATTATAGATATGAGGGCCTTTGTGGACTATAGTGTTTAAATCAACTTACACAATAGGCTTGTCATAATATGTGCAGTATGGATTGTTCAGAAAAGAAATGGTATCTGCCAGATGCCAAGGAGATTTCCTTACTATATATTTCAGGGATACTTTTCCTTGAACAGAAGATATTTCTAAATTAGAAACACGTCACTGAAGAAAGAATGAAAGACTCTAGAAACAGACTAGGACTGTTGTAAGACTGGCCTGGTAGAAAACCTCCTCAAAGAAAGAGGTAGGGCTGCTAATAGGTAAAATGAACTTTTGCAGTAATGTGGGACTATTTGTATTTTTGCTTCAGTGAGATTTATCTCACCTTTGCTGTCAACTTCATCTAGGTCTTCTTGCTTTGTTTTTCCATAACTGAGATGTCTTTTTATTAACACCCACGCTATTTTTAGGTAGGAAGTTTTGACACCTTTTCCTTCTCTTCCTTTCTGTTCTGCTCCACATAAATCCCAGTCTAATTCTTTACTGTTCAGTGGTCCTTTATTTGTTCCTTTTTATTGTTCCCACTGATTAGACAGTTACTGATTTTCTCCTACCATTGCTACAGTGGGATTTTCCTTTACATGGTTGTCACACAGTGAAACCTCAAGGCCAAATTCCTGCCCATTAGCAAGCTGCCTTGCCCTATTTAAAAAAGGTGTTTGGTGTCCTGCCTGTCTTCTAAATAAGCCTCTTGTTGGCTGTATCTCCTGTTGGAAGTGTCTCTCTATGTGCTTATTAGAGCCTAGACTGAACATTCGCTAAGGAGGTCCAAGGCAAACTTCTTTATGCACAGGGTAAGTCATGCATGAGATTGGATCCCAAAGGCAGCAGTACAATGAGCAATAGTTTATATACAAATTAAAGAAACAGCCAGAGGGGCAAGGCTTTCCAGGGTATAAACATGAGTAGATAAGTAGGCCTATGACCTCCTTTGTAAAATGTTGCTCTTCCGCTGTAGTCATGAGCTAAGTGACTTTGCCTTCAAGACTTCCTGAGCATTAATCCCTCTGGATTATTTTGGTAACTTCTGTTGAAACAAAAGGAACAGGATCTAGTGGTTTTGGTTGTTTTGGATGGAAGGGTCCATAATGAGTGAGCTGTGCCCTCTGGAGACCACAAATGTTTTCTGACTCCGAAAGGGCATATGGTGGCTTTAACAAGGGACATGACCTGCATTCACTTAACAATGTTCGCCATACCATCAACTTTCTCTCAATTCTTCTTGTTAAAGCTCATTTATTGTTTACATGTATCTAGGAATCCACACATATATAAGGAAATGTGCTGAATAATTTGATAGTAAAGTAACTAAGACACTTATTTCAGGAAAGAAACAGTTCAGAATAAGTTGAAAAGAAACTCAAACCTCAGTGTCCACTTATCCTATCCTCTGGGCTACCCCAAGATGAGAAGCTTTTGCTTGCTCTGGTTTTAATCACAAGCCCCAGTGGGAAGCTGAGAAAACTTCTGTGACAAAAGTTTCCCCTGCACTGCCATATCTTCATTAATAGTTTCAGTTTTGATTATTCATCATTTTTACACACATGCAAAAAAACACATTGTGCTGAAAGATTTCTGACCAGCCCTAGTAATGAATCCATCTGCTGCAGTCAGTGAACACAATTACGAGACAAATCACCCATCTTCAACGGTAAAGCTAAGAATAGAACCCTGGGTTTTTTCTGGGAAAAAAAAAAGATAAGGAAAAAAAAAAAAAAAGGACACGGACTGTTATCTTTTGATCTTAAGGAGCTTTTTTACTATCCTCTATTAGCAGATAACTTATTCTACTCTCCTAGGCATGGCCCAGCTGCAAGAGATAGACATGATCTTATACCCACACACAGATGCACACAGAGAAAAAGAGAGAGGGAATCTGTGTATGTCTTTTGCCTACTCTGTGATCATTAAAAATCTGATAACTCTTCTGTTCAAGAATGAAGGTTAGACCCCACCTGCTAATCATTCTGCCCGGGTATCTGCTAAACACTGTCTTCTTTATTCTCAGTAGTATGGCTAGGTAGCTGTTACATACCTGCTGTGCTCTGCAGAAGAGATGGCTGCATACGAATGGGCAGTGAATTGCTCTTCCTTTGTGCCTGGTCTACCTTACAATGCATCAGTGTGAAAGCCTATTGCTTCTGAAAATGATAAGAAAGTAAAGAATGTTATTGAAAGATCAAACCTGAGGCCACATTTTGCCTGAAGACTGAACTGTTTTATGAGCAAAACACTGAGGTTCAGGTAATCGATGTTCAATGTCCATTTCTACCTCAGATTTCTTTCAGCCCACCGGGGACACCATTTAATTTAGCTGTTTGCTGTAAAACAAAGATTGTGCTCATTCTGCCTCTACCCTCCAGCCTCTCCCTGGTCTTCTCTACTTACACTGTAAGATCTTCAAGTCAGGGAATTTAATGTGTTTGTACAGCGCCTCACACATGGGGACCCCTGGGGTCTCCCACCTGGGGCCTCTACACATCACAAAAACCACATAGCAACCGTTTGGAAAAGAGAGTTTAAACACAGAAGTTTGCATTGCTTGCAAGTGCGTAGATAGAGTTAACCCCTTCCAATACCCTCCTCCTTCCATTCCAAAAATACAGATACTCCACTGACCACATCTGACATTTGGGGATGTGTAAACCAGGTAAAAAAAGAAGAGAAATAATCACAGGGCAGATACCACCTGCCTGCAGTTCTCCATGGGAATGAGTGATCTGACAATTATAGACTTCAAGTGCTATGAGGAATCATCTTTCCAAACTGCTGCCAAGGGAGAAAAGACTAGTTCTGATCTGATATCTTGACAGTGTAAGAGTTATTTTTGTCCTTGAAGCCTAATAGCGGGTTAGTGGTAATTATAGGGGAAAAAAAATAACCTAGAAAAAATGTGGGATGCCTTTTTTTTTTAACTTCCATATCTATTCCAATCTAGAGAAATGTTGTGGGGTTCCTATTCCATGAGGCACCACTTTAAGGAGACTTTAGCCCTATTATAATTTCATATTAACACATGCCTGTTCTGTGAGATGCTCTTTTTATTTTTTAATCTTAATGCTTATATTATTGCTGTAATTTCTCTTTAAACTGCTGCAGAAAGCTGCTGCAACACTGCCCAGAGAAATAAACCCAATTTCACACTGCTGTGCATTGCTGTGCAAGGGGGTGGAAAGATATACCTGCTGTTAGAGAGAGGGGAACCCAAAAATGAAAATCCAGAGCAGATGGCAGAGGAAGAAGAACAACTGAGAGGGGAGAAACTCAAAAGGGGGTGAAAGAAGGTGGGGAGAGAGGACAAAGGAAAAGAGAAAGAGAAATAATAGCGATGAGAGTAGGAGAACAGGATCACAAATGTCCCACATGAACTTGGCATGCCTCAGAGAAGCCTTTCTATGTAATATCTCAGAATTCCATTTAATCTTATTTAGGATTGGCTATAAGTGCAGCCTAGAAGGAAACTATTTAAGAGCCCCAAAGACTCCTACTCTTTATCCACGCTAACTAGAGCAGGCACTGTCCATCTGCGTCCCTTGCCGGACAGGAAGGGGGAAGAGGAGACTGCAAATGATAAACAGTAAAAACCCCACAACCTGCATTTCTTTAGTAGGCTTTCAGGACAGATCACTAAAAGTTAGAGGCATCCTAAATCCACTGGCACATCTGGAAATGCAAGTGGAGAGGCAGGGAAGGATAGCTATGAATCTGAGAGAGGAGACGTAGACCGTTATGGCAAGGCTTCTTTTTGGAGTGTCTGCAGTGACGTCCTTGATTTACATGGGAAAAACAAGTCCATTTACCATTGCATCAGGCCCTTTAAACTGAATGTTTTGAAGGAAAAGCAGGATGGGGGAAAGAGAGTAATAAGATAGGGAAGAGGAATGTGAAAGAAGGCTGAAGAGTAAGGGCTATGGAAATTAAAGGCAGTAGAGAACCCGGAGCAGGCAGCAGAGCACTCCAGCAAGGAAATCTGGTCTCCAGCCTGACTCAGTTGCAGAGATGCTGCAGTTATCTCCTGAGCTGCCTGGCATTGTTTTGAACTATCTGAGAAACCAGTGGCATTCAGGGCAAATTACATCTAATTTTCTGTACAAATTGCAAAACTATCAGACCCAGCAAATGTGTTTATTAAAAATCAGAGGCATAGGCATGGGTCACATCTTTGTGGCACCAGATAATCAGAAAGAGACTAAGCCCACTAATACGGACAAATTGCGTTTGATTTTTCATGCTGGAAAAGTAACCAATAAGAGCTCCGTCACCCTTGATTTCACTGTCCTGAAGTTTTTGTGGCCCAGAAGGAGGTGCTTGCCTATTCCAGTGCTATTGATTAATTTGGGACCTTAGTCATTGAACCACACTCATGATTATGACTGAGTAAACATTTCTTTCAATTTGTAACTCATGTTTCCTAGCAATGATAAAGTACAGAGAACTGAGCTCATGATAAAAGAACTGTGTGAATAGCTATGATTCTTCAGAAACCCTCTTCAACCCTACAGTCCATATTCAAGAGTCCTTGACGTGTTGGGGGAATAAGGACAGATGATGAGAATAATTCTGGAATTTATAGAGGGGTTTAGGAGCGGGTTGTCAAAAAAACATGCAAAGCTGCTGAAAGCAGACCTTTTATTATCCAGCTAAATTGTCTTATTTCTTTTGTAAAAAGGAATCAGAAAGAGATTTGTTCATTTGTTCATCTACTGTTATAGGTTATCTTATTTTGGAATTTATAAGGTCAAAAACTCTACTACTATTAGCAAACACACTAGGACTTGCTGTTGACCTCTGGTGGAATATTTCAGTTTAAGGGGTGCCCAGGATCTAAACAAATTTTCTTTCCCATAGGAGTAGAAGAATAGAATCATAGAACCATAGAATAGTTAGGGTTGGAAAGGACCTTAAAATCATCTAGTGCCAGCCCTCCTGCCATGGCCAGGGACACCTCCCGCTAAACCATGCCACCCAAGGCTCTGTCCAACAGTGTGTCTTTTAATACAATGACAATCTTCTATGATAGATTTTATGGAAATCATCAAATCACGACTTATAAGGCAATTCACAGAGTTTTGATCCACCTGGCAGCTATGCTAAGGTACATGGAAAACAGAAAAGTGATTGATGTCAGCCAGCTTGGCTTCATGAAGGACAAATCATGCCTGACATTCGGTGGACTTCTGCAACAGGGTTACAGTATTGGTGGATGAGGGAAGAGTGACTGATGTCATCTCTCTGGACTTGCACGAAACGCTGGATACTGTCCCTCATAACATCTTTTTATCTAACAGGGTGAGCCATTAAATTGTTGGGTGGACCACTTGGTGGATGAGGAATTACTTGAATGGTTGCACTCAAAGAGTTGTGCTGAACAGCTTGATGTTTCATTGCTAAGACCTAGTTTGAAAAGATCATCTCATCCAGAATCTTGTTCCAGTGAGAACTGATCACTTTTGTGCAAGCAACCTACCACAGTGAAAGCTCCCAATCTTTTAATGCTGTATTTCTAGCTGTGAATTGTTTTTTTTTTTTTTTTTTTTTTCAAGTAAAATCAGTTAAGGCTAGACAACGGCACTTGGAATGAAAAATGCATGGACAAAATTTTCCACGTCAAATAGGAAGAGTATTTTCTGAACAGACTGTAAACACTTCAAGGATAATTTGTAGAAACAGTGGGGAGATAAATCCAAGGTGAATCATAAAAGCTATAGCTTTAATGAAGAAAAGAAAAAGAGTAGAGTTTGATTTTTATTAAGTTTAATCTCCATCTTGTTATAAAGGGACAAACTTGCAACTGGGAATGAAATTCTCCACTCTAGTATGCTGCCAAATAATTATATGGATCACAGTATAATTATGTACATTCAAGGTTTTCCTATAAAGCTTAATTTATTCAGAATTGTTAAGCCTATGCTTTTGATTCTAAAAGGTCTTTGTTTCCATCCCCATTTATGTAATGGCTGCCATCTTGGCTGACATTTAAGATTTGAACTAGATGTAGCCAAGCTGAAAGTGTAAACTGTTGTAGCCTGAGCGCAAGTTCCAGGGTTCTTTCGTTGGGGCTGGAATAGGCTCAGAGCATCTGCACATTGAGCATGCAAAGAGGCCTGTAGCACATAATCTCCACTGTACTATGAGAACATGAATTCTGCTTGATCATGGTTTAACACACTATAAGCATTCACAGATCCATTTGGTTTACACAGATTTAAGGAAAAGATAAAAATTGTTTCAGAAAATGAGAGTGATTATCAACTCCTTTTTTCTTGTAATAATTGCTTGTAGGGCAAAATCGTCTCTCAAATAATATTCTGAGAACTTAATATCTGGTGCAAAATATTAAACTAAAAGCCAAAGGTAGATAGAGGTGTGAAATTTGCCCACGATTGTGATACAAATGATAATCAATGAATGTGCTGTTTTTGCAAAAATATGAATCATCTTTGCAATGTTTTGTGAACAACTCTTTAAACCAACAATGATCATTTATGTGTTTGTGTGCTCTTATGAAATTTAAAGGCTTGAGTATTCAGCAATTTTGTGGCAATTGCTAGGAACTCATGACCCCTATATTGAAAACACAGCAGGCATTAGTCTGTAAATGAGTAAAATTTCCAAATCTACATCAATTTCTAAAATTTCTGCATAGTGAAGAAAGGTACTTATATAGATTTGCACAAACCTTTCTCAACCAAGAATATCAAGGGCAACATTTCTTTGCTGATAAGTGTTCCAGGTTTAGCTCCTGGGAAAAGACTGAAAGCATCATCACAGAGAGGCAGAAAAGCTAGAGGGAAAGTAATATGAGTACAAAAATGACCAATATAAATGAAACTAAATATAATGAAAAATGGCAGTGAGGTTTATTTACACCACAATAATTTTTCTATGAGATATTTTTGTGCAAGACATAATAGAATTAGTTAGGTCGAAATATAAATGTACAAAGAACCTGAAAACATAATTGTTTCAAATAATATTTGGACCTGACTTTTGACCATACTCTTATTCAAAGAATTCTAAAACTTATTTTTGTCCATGTGAAAAAAAAAAACCCTTGTAAATATTTTTTTTTGTCATAGTATGGTGTTCTCATTATCCATTTTGATCTCCCACAGAACTTAGAGTACCTGTAAAAGCTGACTCAAGCATTTTTTCTCAACTGGAGTTCATTGTGGTCACTGTTTGAAATGCAGCTACTCTGATGACTGAAGGCAAGAACACATGTAGGTATCAGAAGAAAACACTCTGAAAAGAGAAGTGTCCCAGGAAAGTCTCTTTTGTCAGACAGTCATGTAAGGTTAGTCTATAGTGCAATTTTTCTGCTAGAAATTTTAGACAAGCAAAGTCTGTATTCTTTCCAGGATTTATAAATAACTTTTTATAATTTGTTTAAAATGCTCCATTCTATTCTAGAAATTGAAAATCTTTTCTTTTAAGGCATATTATAAATAACCATATTATATACCTCGGAATGGCAGCATCATTGCTTAGGACACTCTGTGTTGCCCATTTTTCTGATGCAACTTTGGCCAGAAACATGACATGTCATACAGCCTGTTTTTCTGTAATATGAGAAGTAAAGTATATATAAAAGTATGTGGTTTCAGTTGTTATCTGTAAGAAGCAGTTTCCAATAAATTCAGGGTCATGATTAAGGCAAGAATACTAAACACACTTGTCCGGCCTGTTTGGTTGCAAGTCCGCTCCTTGACTTAGTTTTGTCTTAGGTTGCCTACCACTTCTCAGATCAAGGTCTGCCATACAATTTCCCATAAACATCACATACCTGTAAAATGAGAAAATGAAGGTGACAAAATGTACTAAATATTTTACTGGAAGGTTCTTAGACACAGCTGTGATAATGATATATGAAATTAAAATGAATAGAAAACAACCAGTATTCTGGATTTGGTAGATTTCTGGTGTGTTCTCAAATTAAATTTCATATGTTTATAGGTGTTATTCCTAGTCAAAAATTTACACCAGAATTTTGTCTCACCTTTATATATGATATAATTCATGAGGCTTTACTGATACTTAGGATTTGAAGTAATTTGGTAGAGATAAGTATCGTTTCCACAGCATAGCTACACATGTGCTTCTCAATGACAACAATATTATAACTAATGTACTAGCAAACTATACAAGGCCTAACCATGATGCTTTTCATTTTCCAGGTGTCTGAACTCAGCTAGATTCATAAATCATGGATGTTGGACTCTGAAGGGTTCCTTGGTAACTCTGTCATGTAATGATGCTTGGCAAGGTTAATTTTCTTTTTTAAAGATCCACATTTTAGATAGGAAACCAGTAACATTAAAAGTCACATAGTACTTATCTTGCTGTTGACTACTATGAAGAGAACTGAAGCCACATTTGGTTGTAGTGGCTGTCATAGATCAATTCATGACTTCAAAGTTTTTACGTGTTTTCATTAGGATCACCAGCTGTAAGGCGTTTTATACATGCATGAGTCTTAGGATGGGTGTACAAAATACAGACTAATCTGTCAGTTGCATGTATGAGGTAAATGAATTTTAAAAAGCCATAGTTTTTGAATGTCAACAGGCTCATTCTTCATAAGGTGAGCTCCTCATTTTTTGCCTCTTTTCCCTGTGTTTATCTGGACACAGATGCCACCACATAAAATATAGTTGAACATTTTTCACCATCAACTAAGGTCAGTATAAACAAGAATTCCTTCTATTTGTTGACCATAAAACTGAATGAGAATAAGTTGTATGCTTATCTAAGTTTGTAAACAATTGTTAGTAGAATACTCATGTTGTGAAGTGTCTCCTGCCAGTATACATTGCTGATGATACCCGTGCATCCTGAATAGTCTGAAGAAGAATAGAAATCCTTGGCCTGCATGGCCACAGACTGCAAACTAGGGACATATTGCCCTAGAGCAGTCTGGAAGTGACAATCTTTCAATGGTATCTCTGGAATAACTATCATCCTTGCATGAAATCAGAGATGATAATTATTAATTATTTATCATCACTGATAACTATTAAACAAAGGTCTTTCTAGCTTGATATCTGGTTTCCAAAGGTGACCAACAAACCCAGTATAAATGGAAAGATCATAAAAGACAGGACAAGTATTATTGATTTCCTGCTATAATGCTTCAGCTTCTATCATTATTCTGACAAGCTTCACAAGTTGACTAACTTAATAGCCACTAATGACTCTATCCCTCAAAACTTGTTCCATACTTTTTTGGCTTTAGCTACCACAGCATCATATGGCAAAAAAAGTCATATTCTAATGATGTGCTTCTTTTGATTTGTTTTCATTTAGCTTCATTTTTTTTTTCATTGGTTCATTTCTACATTGTGAAAAATACTGAATTGTTGTTTCCTGGCTGCCCACGTGATAATATTCACATCCTCTCTTCATCCTCTCCTTTGCTTTTTCAGCTGGCACATAAATAACTTTTAAGATATCTTTATACACAAATATCTTCCTCTAGAAGATTTTAAAAGAAACATTGGCAGAATCTGAGCTTTTAACAGATTAAGATAACGTTTTTCAGGGAGAAATTAATTCTCTATCAATTCTGTAGGCCTGCTGCTTTTCTCAAATGGGGCACGCTCTTTATAAGTCTGTGAATGATAGTTTCACTAAGTGGGTATTTTAAAGCTGCTGATTCTGGGTATATGTCTCAAATATATGATCTCATCATGTCAAAACAGCTCCCTTGAATAAAAAATTTTAGTTCAGAGGATATTGCAAAAGTGAAAGCAGCCATTATACTGTACAAACTTGTTATATTGTACTCCAAAATAATCACATTGGCCCCTTGTCGCATGCTTGCATAATCAAGTATTGATTATAACTTTGCAACCTAAATGGTATAAATCATCACCTCTTTTTATGACTACCTTACATGAAATATTCTTGGATTTCAGAAAAAATAGCCTCTTTCCTATGTCTTTTCTGGCTTACTCCCATTATGCTATTCCAGTTTTACTGACGAACAGTAACCCTATGAGAATGGGAGGCTGAGAGAAGCATATTTTTTCCAGATTTAAGAGACGGCTAAGAGGAGAATTGTAGCCTAGGTCATCCACGACTGACTAGTGGGAGGCTTTAGAGAAAATGAAGCCAGTCTGTTCTCGGAGGTGTACAGGGGAAGGATAAGAGACAACGCACGCAAGCTGGAGCATGGAAAATTCTGCCTAGAAGTAAGGACAATATCCTCCCCCCCAAACAAGAGATGCCGACAGGTATCTACCCTTGGAGAGGCTCAAACTTTGATAAATGGCTTCTTTAATACTGTGTTTAGTTGGCCTTGCTTTGTGCTGACCTGCTCAGGTGAATTCAAAACTGTACGATTATATCAATTTATGATTGTGCTTATCTCAATGATGCAACTTCTGCCCACAGTTTAGCCGTAAATGTGTTCCACATATTCATATGTAACAGCAGGTGGTGATAGTTTCATACAGTTGAGGAATAATAATTTATATAATACACAACAGACTGCTTCTTACAAAAAAAAGTAAAAGGAATCAAGATGACCCAATCTTCTCATTACATCTGGGAGAAGAAAAACATAAACACAGATAACTAGAATTTAACACAGGTTTCCAAAGAAGTCCAACAAGTAAAAAAGGAATTTGAAGGAAGAGCAGCTCATTTCATTCAAATGAGTGAGTTAAGACGCTGAGGGGGATAGCTCTGACTAGTCTTGGCATAAATAGTTAATATGAAATCTCCTTTAATCTAAGTAGCTGAATATACAGCAGCAGTTTATGTAATTCTGGTTTTGTAGAATCCCTGACTGGCTGACGCTTACAACATGGTGTCAGATGTGTTCTTGTAAGGGACCATGGTTTAGAAAGGCACTTAGAAAAAAGGAGTTGTAAAGTCTAAGAAAGAGTTCTGTCAGTACAATACTACAAAAGGCCAAAAAGGGAGCACAAAATGAAATTGCAAAGAGAATTGTTTCTAGAGCAAAACCAATAACACAATGGGAGGAATGAAAGATGAATGGAACAGAAAATGAGATGATTTATTTTTAGTTAATATCTGAAATGGGGGAAAAAGAAAAAGAGAATAATTCCTTTATGACAGCTGTAAAATAGTATTTCACTCAATGATTATGGAGATCACACAGTAGATTGTGAAGTCATAGAATCACAGAATAGTTAGGGTTGGAAAGGACCTTAAGATCATCTAGTTACAATCCCCCTGCCATGGGCAGAGACAATTCACACTAAACCATGTCACCCGAGGCTCTGTCCAACCTGGCCAGGGATGGAGCATTCACAACTTCCCTGGGCAACCCATTCCACTGCCTCATCACCCTCACAGGAAAGAACTTTCTCCCTGTATCCAGTCTAAACTTACCCTGTTTAAGTCAAGGTCTATGAATGGCTCTGGAGCCAGCTTGTGATATCAGATGCTCCTGCATATAGGATTCCATTACTGTTTATAATGATATTTGTGGCCATATCATTGATAATTTACCTTCTAGGGATAAAGTTATTTGATGTATGCCCTTTTTGTTTCTTGTCTTCAGGTCTCGTTTTCCAATCAACTATATGTATGTTCGATTCAGAACATCTACTTAGGAATGCTTCCACTTGCCAGATATGAACATTTTTGGAGGGGTCTAGAGGAGAAAGCAAGGAGTAACAAAAACACTTTTCAGCTAAAATTCTGTCTCTTTCACAAAGAGGAGTCTAAGGCACATGAAAAAAAAAAAAAAAGCGCATGTCTGACGCTATTAAAAGCCTGATCCATCACATATTCCAACCTTTTCTGGATTTTGTTCCCCCCTATACCAGAGTGGTATATACCACTCCTATATATATTGCTTTTACCTTCATAATCTTAGGATCTTGGAAACTTTTAATAAAGTCATGCAAGGCTCACAGTTTAAAAGCAATAACTGACAATTATCCACTTAGGGGGTTAGAAAACTGCCTTGAGAATGTAAAGTACGCTACCAATCATATCTCTGTTATTTAATGGAGAGCTACTGTAATTTACTTGGTGCAACTGTCATGTAATGGGCCACAGTAAATTTACTTGGGTAAAGAAGACCGAAGGCAGAACATATTCCAGTGCAATAGCTCTGAGGGTCCTAAATTTATATTTTTGTGCAATGCTAAAGAGGTTTTTCAACTCATTTTCCTTTCCAAAGTCTAAATTCTACAGACTGAATAAACCATCACATGTAAACCCACTAGGACAAACAAGAAGGCAAGTGTATCTACATGAAATATAAATTTAGTAAATATTCCTCATATACAGGGAAACTGCTGATATGTGTATAGCCTACTGGAGTCCTGTCATAGACTTCTCACAAAGTGTGAGTGCTAATGTGACATTATTTCTGGTAAGACTCCTGACAACTGACTTTTTTACCTTATTTCAGTATTGCTTTTACCTGACATACTAAAACATGCAGAAGCCCATGTTCATGAGAATACCGGGGAGATAGATACACCTGAGAATCAAATGAGTGTTTGCAGCTTAAATTCAATGTTGGAAGAAAGATTGAAATATTTCTAATATTAACCAATCCATTTAGTAATTCTTAGTTCCAAAGTTTCCTCAATGCTCAGGTCCACTTGTATCTTTTAATTATTAATGCAAGAACAAAACTTTGGACTACTGAAGTTCTGCCAGTTCACTTTACATGTCTGTCTATGTAGATCTGAGCCTGGAACCTCAATCTTCAAAAACTGTAATAAAGTAAGAAAAGAAAATACTGCTCTTTCTTCTAAGACTGTAAGCCTTCAGCTAAACTGTTCAATAATACAACATCTCTATAATTCACTGTATGATTTGTGCTTATATTGTCAAGCACTATTATTACACAATTAATCATAGTGACGATGGTGAAGGAAGATAGAGAACTGAAGAAGTTCTGAATAGAACTGCTCCAAAATATTATTTACATATCAGAATTTTTATTATTATTATTCTTATCAAAGCTTTTCAATAAAAAAAAGTCTTCAACAATTATTTTTATTTGAAGGAACAAGATGATCATAATAAAATCCAATATAGTGTTACTTTTGGGTTGCTAGTTAAATATTGAATATTTTGGCTAAGATGGAAATTGTTTTAAGGGCAGGAAAGGGAAAAAAAGAAAAAAGTAATTAATTCTTCACAGTAATAAAAAAGCTCTGGCAATGTGCTTGTTTCTATAAATAATCTTGTCATCTTGCCACAGATGCAGGAGTGCTCCATTTATGGAACAATATTATAAATACGGCTGGAAACCAAATTTCTACCATTTTCTGTGTTTCTATTTGACATAAATCAACATTACTTTTCTGCATGCATTCTATTATAAATGCATTCCTCTCACAATTTACTCTTTAGTAACGGGTAACGCTTTGTATGAAAGAATACAGTTTGCCTTATTTTCATTTCATGCTAATTTTTTTCAAATTCTACCTCAAAGACCAGTATCTGCCTGTAAAGAACCTACCACATTCTGGCTTTATTGTGAAGTTCAAAATGCACCAGTGATTGTCTGTATATCAGAGCTGGAATATTTTGAAAGTTACCTTATTATAATTATTAATATGAAAAACTCTTTACCTGGCTTGACTCTACAAAGCAGTGATTGCAGAAGAGGTTGCCATTAGCGTGAGATATTACAAGGGCTAATCCGGAGCAAGTAAAACAATGTGACAACTTACAAGAGCAATGGTGATTTACCATAAGAATGCTATTGAATATCCACTTTCATCACCCTTTTGGTGTGGAAAAAAAGCCCCGTATAAAATATGTTGTTTTGTTAAGCACCCCAACCACATATCTGTACAGAAAAATTTATTTGCTAAAAAAAAAAAAAAGAAAAAGTCACTTAAAACCCAGAAGTCTTGCAACTTTATTTGCGTAGTATGAAGGACACTTATGTCATTCATGAGATCATTTTTTTTTCCTCCAGAATGTAGGCATTAAAGATATTACAATTTCCAATCTACTTGCAGTGTAATTGATTCTTTGATGTCTGTTTTCTCTGTTACAAACATTAAACAACTTGTCTGCAGGTCAGTGATGATTTTTATTTTAGTGGGTTTTTTTTTTCTATGTAATTGATGAAAGCTTTGAGTTATTTATTTATTTTCTTGAAAGTACAGTTTATGACTTAAAATCCTATGTTTGCTATAAAGGAGTAAGAAGTTGAAGACACCTGACTTGGATAGGCTACTCTGTGCTTTCCCTACATCAGAAAGATATAGAAAAATTGTAGGAACATACGAATAAAGCCATTGATAAACTAAAATATAAAAATATAAAGCTTTTTAGAAGGAAAGATTAGCTTGGATAAACAACATTTTTTCATAGTCTATGAAAAATATTGAGACATTCCCTGTCTTGAAGAATATTAAAAAGTCAGCATTTTGAAAGCTCTTTTCCTAATTTAAAATGTGCAGACAAAAAGGTCTTGTGTCTATCAAACTATTTAAACATTAATATTTTGTCTTGACCTTCAGCTCTTTTTTGTAATACTTCACTTAATTTTTGACTGAAAGCAATTTCTTATCTGGGACAAAGAATTTTTTTTTTTCAGTTTGGCAACATCAAAATGGGACATTTGAAATATTTCTTTTAAAAAAATGCAATTAAGCAAGAAATTTCATCTGAATCCTAACTGTTCCTTATAAAAAATGAAAAGGAGAAAGAAATTAAGAGAAGGAAGTTTTAACACTTGTTCCTATTTTTCTTCTTTGAGGACTGCTTCTGGATATCTAGATAGGAAAAGACTTTTTTGTTTTTTTGTTTGCTTGTTTTGTTGGTTTGTTTTTGTGGTTTTTTTTTTAATCCTGGTACAAGAAGTATCAAATACATCATTATTAAAGTATGCTTTATAAATTAGATAATTGTGTGATAGTATATCTAAAGCAAATTTGGTAAGTGAAATTTGCAGGTTTAAAGACAAAAATTGTTAATATCTATTTGGTAATGAAAGTATCTCCAGAGGGAAAATGTCAGATATCCTTTTCTTTCAGGTTTATCAGACAAACTGGATAGTTCCTGTAGAATCCAAAGCAGAAACAGTATTTTGACTGATACCATAAAGATGTTGTTCTGGACAGTATCAAGGACAAATTCTTTCATTCTAAAAGCCTAGTTAGACTATTCTCATGTCTGAAGTATTAAGTCACTATAAATATTTTGCTTAGGAAGTCTGAAAGTTATCTGAAGGTTAGTGCTAAATAAGGCAGGATTACATTCAGTAACATTTCTGTCATTTTGATTTTAATTTAATTTCTTTTCTTAGTCTACATGATAGTCTGCTATTCCATTGTGGAACTTGGAAAAACATGTGCTAGGACTTGAGTTTAGTCATTAGAAACTACCCATTTGACTCCCTGAAAGTCAAATCCAACATCTTTAGAATCACGTAAGCAAAGTGACAAGCTAATGAAAGCCAAGAAGAGCCTATGATGATGCACTAAACTGTCAAATTGAAGTGATGTTACAGAATTCCTTTCATATGATATGCAGAAAAGAAAATCATGTCATCATGTAGGCTTTAAACTTAGATATATGTGCCGCTGCTGGTCCAAGTCTTGAGAATGTCTAACAGTTACTAATAATGTTCAAACAGAAGAGCTATTGAAGCCAGCAGCCCCTGGATTTCAGCAGGAAAATTAATGGTAGGATAGTAGTGAATAATGGAGTGAACTAATTATTGCCTAGGTACCAGTGATTTCCCCCGCCAGATAGAACAGCACATATGGTTAGGATATATGGAATGTAAATATGTGTGGCTTCTGAGACTATCTGGTTAGTGCTTGCTCTGCATGGAAAATTAGAATGAGAAACAGAAATAACACATTAAACAGATATGCAAATCCTAACAAACAGGGGTAAAGGAGGCACTACCAACAACCACAGCTCTCAGGTCACAGATTTATTGATGTTGAAGGGACTGCTGGAAGCCGTGGAGAGGTTCAGACAGAACCATCAGCAGCTAATAAGAAGAAAGAAATAAGATCATCATGAGTTTCAGGGTAAAGAGCAAATTTACTGTGGGGTGTTTGAAAAGGCTTGGGATGTTGTGCAAAACTTACTGTGGGATGTTTAGAGAACAGGTAGAAGGTAAGCAAAGGGAATGAGCCTTCTGGATCAGAGAGAAAACACAGGAAATGGACAAGACGGGGGATAAAAGATATCATCTAAAGAAGGTACAAATCAGTGGGCTCTTGACTAGCCAATGCCTCTACCTGATAAACAGTCTGATCTTCTTCTTAGTATCTTCTTATCCAACTCTACTCCTACCTGCTTTCTCTAGGTTGCTTGCTTGCTAGAGAATGCTTGCTGTTTTGTGTGTGAGAATAGTGAATGACATGATGGAGTAGTTAGAATAATTAGAGTTCTGGGAGCCAGCTATTAGAGAGACTAGGAATCTGTCAGCAATCTCTCCCACAGCAATGGCAGAGATCTCTTTGTGTTTGTGTTGCCATGGGTACAAAATCTGATAGAAACATTGAGCCTGATTAGCCAGCAGGCATGAGCAAGATTAAGATTTGTGTTATTCATGTTTGAATGAGTGCTCTTTATGTATATATAGCGCTTGTAAGTATGCTGTCCTTTTGTTTGTATTGATTAGTTTATATTGTATCGCATGCACATTCAGCCTTGCTCCTGAAGTATGGTGGCAACCTGTAGCAGGCTAGGAGGGAGTCCTATGGGAGTATTGGTTCCCAGCAAATTTGGATTCCCTTTAACATTGACTACAAATGCATAACAGCATCCTGCAAAGTTACTAATTCACAATAGCCATGTTACCATTCTGTGCTTCACATTAGCAAAGGCAGAGAATCCTGCAGGTATCCTGCAGGTATCATAGTTTCTGTTCGGAAGGTATCCAGGTGTTTCTGCTGACATTTTGCCTTGTGGGCATAGTCATAAATTCCAGAAGATTATGTGGCTTTTCCAAGCCTGACATGTGGCATGTGGGCACAGTTCAAGCTCCATGTAAGGCCTTGTGCTTAAACCTCTTGACCAGATGCAGTAGAGCTGCTGAAGATCAGGGCCAATGTAGCATATTGCCTGATGATCTCTTCTTTAGAAGAATGAAAACATGGTGAGTGGCTTTCTAAGGTTAGGAAGTAAATTGATTACGAACTGGAGTTTCGTCTACCAACAATTTTTAATATGCAATCTTGTCATGAGTGAACTGAATTCATTAATAATACAGTAAGCAAAATGTGCTACAGTTAACCTTAAATTACAACTTACAAAGAGCATTCTTGCAGTTTCTGCCATGATTTATGGGCTCAGTTTATTCTATGCAAATTCATGCACAGTTTCTAATAAGAGGGAGGAGGAAAGATAAAAGAGCCCTGAATATTTTATAAGCTTTTTCCACTTACCTTAATTTAGAAATATGAAGCTGAATATGTAAGTAGAGAATAATTACCTATTACTAATCTCCCACATAGTTTATCTATTTCAGCCCTGAACATCCTGAGCAATGCAAAACATAACTGTTTTATTACCTGTGCCACTGTAAATATGATAATTAGGCATACTTCAGTGCTAGTTTTTGCTGATACATGGGAAGATAGATACTGTAATATAACCAGGCAGTGCTTCCCTATTGTTTTATATCCCTTTTAAAAATAATATACATGCTGTTCAGTATTTCACTCATTGGACATAGTAAAGTTAACTTTTAAGAGAATGATGCCCTAGATAAGTTCCTTGAGCATGTTTTTCCAGGTGCAAGCCTTAAATTTTAGAAATGGTGTAACAAATTTGGGATTACCATAGAAATCCATGCAAACAGCTACAGCAGAACTCAGTACTCATTGCTTTGTAGAACAAGTTCTTGAGTACTCAGTGCTCAGATGAGACCTTGACTCATAAAAACACTTGGGCACCTACATCATGTTAGACAACTGGTTACAATAGAGCAATATGCAAGCCGTCTAGCTTTGAAGGAACAGCATGCAAACCCTCTTCCATTCTGTTTCTCCCATTCTTCAGCTACTTGGGTAGCTTTTGATTGATTCAAACCAATGTCTTTTTGGAGGACTGCCATAGCCCCAAATCGCCACGTTGTCGGTGACTTTCATCCACTGGCAATACACCAGAAGGATAAAATATGTGGGTTGTATTTCATTTACAAAAATCTGAAGGAAACTAAAGTTTTCTTTCACTGTTATTAACACTAATAACAACCTAGATGGTGGGGTCCACTGATGGTATTTCAAAACTCCCAGCATAGAAAAACACTGATGATCTTATTCAAGGAATAAATCCACTTCTGAATCAAAGAATTCCAGTTTTCCAGGGAATCTGACAGTAAAGATTCCTCTAGTTCGTACATTTTTTTTTACACCACCATCAATAGAAGAACACTTGAATTAATCAACTGCATTATTGCTAGGAAGGAAGGAAGGAAGGAAGGAAGGAAGGAAGGAAGGAAGGAAAAAAGAAGGAAGGAGTGGGGTGAGAGAGAATCCTGGTTTATCCAAAAGTACAATGAACCAACTTTATACTGAATTGTATTTTTCATTAGTTAGAGAACAAGCCAAATTTTTTTCTGTTATCTCCACTTCTAGCTATCAAATTATATTAAGATCAAATCACAAATGGCAAATAGACATCAGTCAGGGAAAAAAATTGTTTTCTGTAAATCACAGCCACATGTTGCATTATCACTCCCTGCTCCAAACTATTTTCTACTCACTGTTTTTCATGCACTTGCATTTCTAAAGCATACTAAGACCAAGAGCTATCTCAAGGTGAAACTTAGGTATGCTGGAATCCTGAAAGACCATTAGCTGTCTTTTCTGGTTTAAGTCTCATGGCCTTAGGTACTTTGCAGCACCTAGCTCAAGACATCTATTTTGTGGTGCTTTGTGATGTTCAGACCTTGCCTTAGCCCTGATAATATCCTCAAGTTGGATTTTTTCTTGCTGTTTTTATCTCTGAATCTGGATCCAGAACTGTTTCTCTAAATGGCTTCTAAGCTATGGCAGCTAAACTGCCTTCACTCAAAGGACAATGAGGATCATCTTGATCAGAAACAATGCTATTTTATTTGGAGAAAAGCAGGAAGCCCCAGTTTGGAACTTCACTTTCTGAGACATATCCAAAAACCAGGACCTATATATCATTACAAGTGTTAAGACTATCACATGTCCACATGTATAAGCCCAGTTCAGTCACCGAAGATGTACTGTTGGCTTTTCAATATACCATCCCTCTTGCTCTTAATGCGTCTGTTCTGGTTATCTTTTGTTTAAAGTTATTTCAAATTCAGCCTTACATGAAATCTGAGGGGGGAAAAATATACTAATAAAATCAAAACTGTAAGATTATTCCATGCTCAGAGTTCACTGGGATCCTTCTAGAAGATTTGTGTTGAGTGATGGCTTTAGCAGGTTAGTGATTGGCAGATTTTCCCTGTGCAAATTCATGTTTCACTGGAGAGCTTACCAGTTATTGAAATTTTCCAGTGATAGCAGAACCTAAACAGTCATCCTGGATATTTTATTTGTGCCTTAACTGGAGGGTGAAACAAGCAAACAACAGAAATTGCCACAGTGGTATACAAAGGGTATTTCTTTTCCCGTTGGGGAGCAGCAAAAGTGGCTTGGAGTGAAGAAACCCAACTTGCTTGATTTCATCTCCCTTCTCAGGACTTATGAGAGTGACCCTGCAAAGTATTAGATGCTCTTTTCCCAGCAGACTCCAGTCACAGCTGAATAACAATTCCTTCCATCTGACTTTTGGCAGCTAACTGAGCTGCCTAGATTATCAACATGCTTGCCCTCTCGCTTTTACTATAGTTGGTGAAAAGAAATAATAATCTCTAAATATTAAATTCCCATGCCCTACTTTTAACTCCTAAAGCAAAAAATTATAGTAATTTTTTTTATAATTTTAACTTAGTTGATGGTATAATTAACATAATGAAAATTAATATAGAATTTGAAAATGGATTCTTAATTCTTAACTTTTCTCTAAGGTATGTAATTATGTTTGTGCAAAATGACCAATAAGACATCCTGGTTGAAACTATAGGAGTAAGCTGGCACGGACGCTAGCATACTTTGTGAACTCCATGAAAGACTTCTTAAACAGTGACCTTTGCCACAGCACATGCTTTTCTGAAAGCCACAAAAGCTTTAAGACATATATCAGTTTGTTTATTCTCAGCTGTCCCAGATACTGATAAGTGTTTTTTATCTGTTTTTCTGTTCAAGAACATTTGACCTGTAACATCCCAAAGTTTTCACCTTTTTGCACAAGATTACCAGACATGTAAAAATGCTTGAAATGACTGCGGAGCTCCTGTGAGCATCTAACTTGTTATACTTTTTGGATAACCACAGGCTGGAACTGGTAGCTCTGGCTGCGGACTGCTGGGAACGCTCACTGCAGTCACTTGGGAACTTTGGCTAAAACAGTTTGTCAGATCTAAAGTCTGGAAAAAAGTTGAGACAAATGCAGTTCTAAGATACCCACATGATGAAGTGCTACACAGAACAAATAGAGGTTCTAAGTTTTATCTATGCAATTAGTATCGGTTGCTGTCATGGTCTCCCTGATATGCTCCTGAGCTCTGTCTGGAAGAATGCTAGATCTCATGGGCCAAGTACCAGGGAGCATGTTGAGAGCTGACCTGAAAGGCCAATCATGAGGAAGTACTCACACCTAGTGGTGTTTATTAATACAGAACTAGTCTAAGCAGCTCAGAGGCTGAACTTCCTGGCTAGAAAACCTTGTCTATCTCCTTCCCCAAAGATTTTTCACTAAAGAACAAACTCAAAAGGTCTTAGTTTGCATGGAGTGTAAAATATTTGAAAATCAGGACAAATGTAGGTGCATAAAATTACGTGTGTTGTCACTGATGGCTTTTAGACTATGTCCTGTTAATGAAGTTGTCAGCACTTGCCACCTCCCAGGTTCGATTCCGAGAGATGGTAACAGAGCAGAAGCTGGTAAACAAAAGTGAAGCACAACAGGCACTAAGAACTTCACTGGAGATTGAAAGCACTGTCATTTCCAGCTGGAAAGGAGCCCATATCCTGCAGGATCACACCCGTCAGTCATAGGAAGAGAGGTGAGTGAAGACCTCAACTTATGTCACTGATTGCCAATGACTGGAGAAAGAACAAGCAGGCTGATTAGCCCCAGTTTTATGGTGAAAATTAATATAACCTGGATCCTTGGATGCATGGAACACAGTGAATGTCTCTCTTTGTCTTGTACACACTCATCCACATATACATGCCTTCAATTTTTCTTTTTTTTTTTCCTAAGATGATACTGCTTTGAGGGAAGGAAGATTGCATTTCTTCAATGGCTGCATTGTTTATGAGAAGCTGTCAGTATTGATCAGTGATTAAGACCAGCAGAAAGAAAACAGTTTACATTTTCCATTTTAAATGTGTGAAGACTAAATAATCTAACAACCAGTTCTGGGCAACAGATCTCTCTCACTAGCATTTCCTTTGTTTCCTGGGGGTTGGGTGCACCTTCAATGAATTTGCAGATGACACCAAGCTGGGTGGGAGTGTTGATCTGGTGGAGGGTAGGAGGCTCTGCAGAGACATATGGACAGGTTGGGTCCATGGGATGTGTCCAGTGGTATGATGTTCAACAAGGAAAAGTGCTGGGTCCTGTACTTGGGCCACAACAAACCCAAGGAATGCTCCAGGCCTGGGGAAGGGAGGCTGGAAAGATGTTTGTCAGAAAAAGACCTGAGGATGCTAATTGATGATTGCTGAATGCGAGCCATCAAGATGAGCAGTGTAGCAAGGTAGCCAGGAAGGTCAACAGCATCCTGGCCCTGAAAGTGCTCGAAATCCATGTAGATGAGGCTGTTAGTGATATGGTTTAGTGGTGGACTTGGCAGTCCTGGGATAATGGTGGGACTTGATCTTTAAGGTCTTTTCCAACCTAGCTGATTCTATGATTCTATTATTCATATGTGGCTGAGTACTATACATGTCCTAAAGGAAATTCAGCAGCTGGATTTCCAAATCACAGTGAGTAGTAGCCCCTTCTATTTTCCACTGCTCCCCTAGACTTACAGTTATAAATTTTCAGTAATAACAATAATAAAATACTAATAATTTTTGTCTTAAATATTTGTCTTATATGAAATGAGGACAGTAGCAGGAGCATAATGCCTATGTTCATAGAACATAGGTATGAAGTAGAAATTCTTTTGGGTTTTTTTTGTTTGGTTTGTTTTTTTTTTTCCTGGCTGATGACAAAGGAAGAAATATTTGTTTAATTTCCCTTCATTTCAAAACAAACTTCTTATTCTGTTTTTATTTAATTCACTTTGGAGAAATTAAATGAACAAGAAAAAAAAAAAGAGAAACCTTCTTTAAAAAAAAAACACTGCTAAGAGAGAAATGAGAATGACAGGCAAATGGTGGGTATAGATGGTACCTGTCAACCAGTCAAGTTGTTTGATAGTACTTCTCTGTAGACACAAGGGGGGAATTGGTAACGCAAGAAAGAAGGGTTAGCAATACCTTCTAGGGTTTTTATGAGGCTTACTATTAATCACAAACCTTTGCTGTTGAGGAAAAAGCTAAAGGAATAACTAGATAAATTGGAATTGACAAAGCTAAACAACCTAGAGAGAGAAATCTGAGAAATCTCTGGAGTTGTCTGTAGTCAAAGAAGAGATATTGAAAGTGATACAATCAATGTAGCACGGGAAGACTCTGGGGAAAAATGACTTTACTCGACAAGTAACCATAGTTAGAGGCATGTGGCTGGTGTCTGTTTTTGCTGGTATCTGTATCATCAAGTAACCATAGCTAGAGGCATGTGGCTGGTATCTGTTTTGGATGATGTGCTAACTGAAGCTTCCATCCTTTCTACATTTCATGCTGTAATTTCAGGATTATTTTGTGGTCAAATGGACACCATTTTACTAACTTGCCTATGTTACAGTCCCTTTCAGTTCTGGGGCATCCAGCATTATTTTAAGCACTAAGAAATTAAATTTGGCTGAACAAATAAAACGGTCCTAGCTGTATAGAAGTACTGCACTTGAACCATTGTCTCAGAGACATATTTTAAGAGCAGAATGAAACCATTCTTCTTCATACAACCATCTTTCTCCATTAGTCATGAAGAGAGAACCATTTTCCCACCTAAAAGACTCAGTTACGCACTTAAAATTAACTGAGAAGAATACAAACTTTTATTCATATAAACCTTTATTCATATAAGCATTGATTTATTAAAATTAACTGTCCTAACCTCAGTTCACCCTGCCACAGGTCTCAGCCATTCTGGTTTTCGAGTATTAAGTGTTTACAAAGGAGAATTACTGCCATTGAAAGATCTAATGGGAAAGATGAATCTTCAGGGTTTTTTTGATTGGCTGGTTGGCTTTGGTTTTGTTCTTGTTTTCCCTGGGAATGGAACAGGAAGTATTATTTGAAAATTTTTCTTCAGTAATGCTGTGACAGCCAAGCCAACACCCCTAACACTTTCAAAAACTATGCAGATGTGTCTCTGAATCCAGCTTAGTTATTTGTATCTATGTGAGGATTCACCCAAGTCAGTCCAAAGGCAAGGATGAAGGCACTGGGAATTCATGCAATTACAGAACAATGCACAGTTCTGTGTATAACTTTACGTTAAAAGGTACAAAATTATAGCTTCATTGGAAGAGCTGCAATGCCTAGAGTGGCTCTTAGGGTATAAAATTCTGTTGTATCAAAGCCTCAGCATGGATGTATAACGACCATAATATTGAAGGTTCTACATATTTAATTTTCTGCCTGCGACCAAGCTCTGGTGATTTAAGCACTTGTTTGTCTTATCCAGAGCTATTTGCCTATACTACTTTTAGCACCAATGATGATATACTAAAACCTTTTGTTTGTGGGGGTATCAAATAAGAACTTATCTCCCAATAGCAGCAGTTTTGCTACTTTTATGTTGTGCTTTAGTACATGAGGACTGGTATGTCTCTGCTGATTTAAATTCTCCTGAATACAAGACTTCCAGAGCTGCAAATAGAGAGAGGTTAAGGCCAGATCTTCCAGCTCAGATGAAGTTGCTTCACCATTTGTTATTGTTCATTTACAATCAAATTATTGATGTTCTCAACATTGCTGGGGCTACTGCATGATGCAAGCCACATGAGTGAGATAGAGGTAAACAAGAGAAAAATAATAATGTGGAGAAGAATAAAGCACTCAGCACCGGCATGCACAATCATACAGGAAATAAAGCCAGAATGGTGCAACAAAACTATGCTTATTTTTTTCTCTTTCCTGTTTTTCTTGCACAATTTAAAAATTCTTTGCATGGAAGATGAGAATAAATAAAGTTAAACATTCTCAAGAATGTCAAAGTTCAGCTTTTCTCCTTGAAGCACATAAAATATTAAGAATGCTCAGCAAAAACCAATAGGGATCCTGCTTAGATAAGAAGATGAAAATTAATTTTAATGCACAAAGGACTAAGTAGTACCCTTATTTCACAACCTCAATCAATTTTAATATTTTAGTCTTTAAAAGTAGTGTTTCTCCAATAATATTTTAAAAGTTGCTTGTGTCTCTTTTTACTAACACTCTAAGTTGTTATATTTCTCTCTTTCTTTGTCTCTCTTGTTCATTCTTTCTTTCCAATACATACAGCTTAAGGTGCATTTTCTTCTTGGTAATTATCAGTAAATGATGATTGATGGTTTTTTCTCTTTCATAGTGTGGTATTCCTTCTCTACTCCTCTCATGCGTGAAAATAAAAGTTTCTTGCAAATAAACAGAGGGCAAATTCAGTGCACTGAAAACACTCATCTTAACAACAGCCCAGCTAAGTTGCAGTGGAAGATTGCATAGACATAGTTGGAGTACCTCTCAATTAATTACTTTGAAAAAATAATCCCTAGGGACCAAGGTTTCAGTGCAGGCCATAAAAATGCATCCAGGAGCTCAAGTGAATAAACGCATCTAGGCCAAACGTCTCCATGAGACTTTGTGGCTGTATTACCATTACTGTCTGAATTATGTAGTTTAAACTCATCTTATATAGAGCTACATGGGTGAGTTGCTCCATTAAAATACAATCTAGACATGCTTGTAGAGGAAATTCTTATCTTCCAATTAAGCAAAAACAAAAGCAGAGAAGATACTAGAGGAAATTGATTTATACAATGGTAATCATGTCCAGAAATGGCCTTAGGAAAAAGGCAAAGCAGCTGCAAAAATAAACTTAAAAGCTACAAGCTCTGAGCCTATTTCTAGGTGAATCCTTAAAGATCAAGGAATCTTCTTTTACTCCTAGCACTGCTTCAATTGGGTGCCTCAGAAAAAATACTTATTATAGTCATTAACTGCTCAGCTGTCAATAAAAAATGTTATCTGCCTTATGCTTCCATTTAGGCATTTATCTCCACCACCACATACCTGACTCATTTTTTAAAAGAGCTAGCGATGGGTACGTCATTTCCCCTGCATTTCCCCCATAATTTTCTTTGAAAGCAGTACAGATTTAAGCTGATGTGAAGAGAAAACTCTCTGAAACTATATTCATCTTAGATAAAGAATTACTCTCTTTATTTGTACCTAATAATTTTAGGCATAACTGGATAACATCTAAACAGAGCACTGCACATTAGAAAAATGTCCATGCATGATATAGACAAATATATCAGCCTTTACCAATAACATTTTCTTTTTCATTATACAAGATATCCTAATTGTCATACCATGCTAGCACTTAGAGAAAGAAAAGATTGACTAAATACTACCTGTAATGTTATGGCATATAGAACTGGTATTTTATATTGGTTTATTTTATTTTGTTTATTTTTTTAAAGTTTCATTCACAACAGCTCATGAATTTAGAATCATGTTTAATCAGAGAGAGATTTAGAAAAATATTAATATTTCTGATTATGTGTAATTTTTTTTTTTTTTTTAATTGTAGCAGAACTAGTAACTATGATGATGGGCAGAGAAGAGATTCAGGGCAGCCCTGTGGAGAAGGACTTGGGGGTGTTGGCTGATGAGAAAATGAACATGAGCCGGCAGTGTGCGCTTGCAGTCCCGAAAGCTAACCATATCCTGGGCTGCATCAAAAGGACCAGCAGGTCGAGGGAGGTGATCCTGCCCCTCTACTTTGCTCTCGTGAGACCTCACTTGGAGTATTGTGTGCAGTTCTGGTGTCGTCAACAGAAAAAAGACATGGAACTGTTGGAACAAGTCCAGAGGAGGGTCACGAGGATGATCAGGGGACGGGAGCACCTCCCATGTGAAGATAGCTTGAGAAAGTTGGAGCTTTTCAGTGTGGAGAAGAGAAGGCTGCGTGGAGACCCCATAGCAGCCTTCCAGTATCTGAAGGGGACCTATAGGGATGCTGGGGAAGGACTTTTCATGAGCAACTGTAGTGAGAGGACAAGGGGTAATGGGTTCAAACCTGCACAGGGGAGGTTTAGACTGGATATGAGGAAGAAATTCTTTACTGTGAGGGTGGTGAGGCAGTGGAATGGGTTACCCAGGGAAGTTGTGAATGCTCCATCACTGGCGGTGTTCAAGGCCAGGCTGGACAGAGCCTTGAGTGACATGGTTTAGTGTGAGGTGTCCCTGGCCATGGCAGGGGTGTTGGAACTAGATGATCTTAAGGCCCTTTGCAACCCTAACTATTCTACGATTCTATGATGGTATGGTTACTTCCACAGGAAAAAGCTCTTGCATGTACAAAAGCGTAGAACAAATTAAAGTACCCTACAATAGCAGCAAGCTGTAGTTCCCAAATATAATCTGGTCTTCCATTATTTTCTTCTCTTTGATGACATATTCTCATCAAAATAAGAAGAATCCATTCACAAGTTCCATCCCATTTTTTTTGCTTAATTAAATGTTTAATAGGTAATGATGCTTCTGGAATTTCAAATATTATTCTACCTAATAATTCTTTTGTATACTTGAAAATTTTTTATTACAGTAAAGTCCTTTTTTGTTGTCCAGCACTTGATGAGTTTCTAGCATTCTTGTTTAATTTCTTATTGTGCATTTCTTCCTTTTTTTTTTTCTTGTTTTTTTTTCTCTGATATTAAGGTGTCTGAAACTGTTAGTGACATTTTACGAACAATCCTCTTAACAGGGCACCTGTTTATGAAACAGAGCTCTCTGAAGTGTTAGCATCACATGAATTCTGGTAAAAATGTATCTCTGCTCCAGGGAGGCTAGTTCAGACACATCCAAAATGGATATGTAAGAAATGCGGCTAGAGATAAAATGTTCGGATGAAAAATGTTTGTTGGCTTGCATGTTTTTCCATTGAAAAATAAGGTTTTATTACATTCAAACTTGTATGTAGGTACTGTCCATTTTGACGAACCTTCTGGTTTTGGAAAGCAATAATTTGGAATGTAACAAAATCATAGAATCATAGAATAGTTAGGGTTGGAAAGGACCTGAAGATCATCTAGTTCCAACCCCCTGCCAGGGGCAGGGACACCTCACACTAAACCACGCCACCCAAGGCTCTGTCCAATCCAGCCTTGGACACCACCAGGGATGGAGCATTCACAACTTCCCTGGGTCACCCATTGCACTACCTCACCACTCTCACAGGAAAGAACTTCTTCCTCATATCCAGTCTAAACTTCCCCGGTTTAAGTTTGAATCCGTGACCACTTGTCCTCTCACTACAGTTCGTTATGAAGAGTCCTTACCCAGCATCCTTATAGGCCCCCTTCAGATACTGGAAGGCTGCTAGGAGATCTCCACGCAGCCTTCTCTTCTCCAGGCTGAACAGTTCCAGTTTTCTCAGCCAATCTTCATACAAGCGGTGCTCCCCCCTCCTGATCATCCTCGTGACCCTCCTCTGGACTTGTTCCAACAGTTCCATGTCCTTTTTCTGTTGAGGACACCAGAACTGCGCACAATACTCCAAGTGAGGTCTCACAAGAGCAGAGTAGCGGGGAAGGATCACCTCCCTCGACCTGCAGGTCACGCTCCTTTTGATGCAGGCCAGGATATGGTTGGCTTTCTGGGCTGCGAGCGCACACTGCCAGCTCATGTTCATTTTCTCATCAACCAAAACCCCCAAGTCCTTCTCTGCAGGACTTCTCTGAATCTCTTCTCTGCCCAACCTGTAGCTGTGCCTGGGATTGTTCCCACCCAGGTGGAGGACCTTGCACTTGGCATGGTTAAACTTCATCAGGTTGGCATCCGCCCACCTCACAAGCGTGTCAAGGTCCCTCTGGATGGAATTCCTTCCCTCCAACGTATCAACCAAACCACACAGCTTGGTGTCATCGACAAACTTGCTGAGGGTGTACTCAATCCCACTGTCCATGTCATCAACAAAGATGTTGAACAAGACTAGTCCCAACACCGATCCCTGACGGACACCACTCGTTACTGGTCTCCAGCTGGACATTGAGCCATTGACCCCAGCTCTTTGCATGCAGCCATCCAGCCAGTTCTTTATCCACCAAGTGGTCCACCTATCAAATTGATGTCTCTCTAATTTAGAGACAAGGACAGGTTGGGCAGAGAAGAGATACAGAGCAGCCCTGCAGAGAAGGACTTGGGGGTGTTGGTTGAAGAGAAAATGGACATGAGCTGGCAGTGTGCGCTTGCAGCCCCAAAAGCTAACCGTATCCTGGGCTGCATCAAAAGGAGCGTGACCAGCAGGTTGAGGGAGGTGATCCTGCCCCTCTACTCTGCTCTCCTGAGACCTCACTTGGAGTATTGTGTGTAGTTCTGGTGTCCTCAAGGTAGAAAGGACATGGAACTGTTGAAACAAGTCCAGAGGAGGGCCACGAGGATGATCAGGGGACTGGAGCACCTTCTGTATGAAGATTGGCTGAGAAAGTTGTGGCTGTTCAGCCTGGAGAAGAGAAGGCTGCGTGGAGACCTCATAGCATCCTTCCAATATCTGAAGGGGGCCTATAGGGATGCGGGGGAGGGACTCTTCATGAGGAACTGTAGTGATAGGACAAGGGATAATGGGTTCAAACTTAAACAGGGGAAGTTTAAGCTGGATATGAGAAAGAAATTCTTTACTGTGAGGGTGGTGAGGCAGTGGAATGGGTGACCCAGGGAAGTTGTGGATGCTCCATTGCTGGTGGTGTTCAAGGCCAGGTTGGACAGAGCTTTGGGTGGCATGGTTTAGTGGGAGGTGTCCCTGGCTATGGCTGGGTGCTGGAACTAGATGATCTTGAGGTCCTTTCTATCCCTAACTATTCTATGATTCTATGATTCTATGTCATGTGAGACAGTGACAAACGCTTTGCACCAGTCCTGATAGATGGCATCAACTGCTCTGCCCCTGTCCATCAGTCCCATAGCCCCATCATAGAATGCCACCAGATTGGTCTGGAAGGATTTCCCCTTAGTGAAGCCATGCTGGCTGTCACCAACCACCTTGTTGTTTTTCATGTGCCTCAAAATGTTTCTTTTAAAGTCAAAGTTCAGACCTAACCCTTTCTTTTTGAATTGACATTTGAATTATGTAGAATTTGAGAGGCATTTCAATTTATGATGCCAATTTGATACAAAATTTATGCTTCACATCCGCTTTTCAAAATTAAACATTTCATTTCAAATCAACATTTTGATAGCATGTTTCATTTTATCCTGTCAAAACATTTTGTTTTAATTGAAGATTAAATAAATCTACCCCATTTTTTGTATCCATTTCTTTCTGAATCCTGGCTTTTTATCATTCTCTTATGGCGTATTTGTCAAAAAACAGATGTAATATAATTTCCAAACACACATAAATGATATTTTAACTAATACAATTTATTCTTAAAATTAAATAAATAAAGTTATAAATTTCTGAAGAGAAATTTGAAATGAACAAAAGAAATTTTTGTATAGCTGCATTTCTTCATAAATTAATATTTAATTTCCCTTTAATGAATACTGAATAAATTAGGTTTATACACATGGTGTGCATTTCACTATTAATTGGCTTTTAGATGCCAGCATGATCTTAAAATATTGTGAAAAAATCCTCTAATATCTTTATAAAATTAGACATTTTTTAAATAATTATAATTATTATAATGTAGTGAATTATTTGCATAACTTATAAACCAGAAAAAGTAAATATTTAGGATTGAATTAGAAGGAAAGAGGATTTTAGTATTAGTGTTATTTATGTACTTATTGAAGTCTGAATGACATTACAATTGGTGTTTTTTAAAATCCACTCCAGTTCCACTTACTGTTTGAACTGTGTTTTTTAGAAATATGTAAAAAGTCTATATTTTCTTTTCTTTAAACTTAAGTTTTCACTGCTATTTTCCAATTTGTAATTAACTTTTTAAAAAACATCTTCATATTAGAGTTCCCCAACTAAATAAACACACCGTGAAAATAACAAATAAAAAAAAAAAAAAAACAGCAAATTTTTTCAAACACAATTTTCTGAACAGAAGCAGTAGGAATTATTTTTTGTTATTAGTCAAACGAATTTGCTCATTTTCTAATAGCAGCATCTCTAAAATAGGATTAACTATAGGTTGCAGTACTATTTGCCAACTATAGCTGGAGAAATTAGATATCATAAAGCACAGAAAAATAAAGCCAAAATAACCCTTGCTCCTGTTTATCTTTTTTTCCAATTGCTTTGATTGCATTCTACATAAAAGAGCCTAATACTGCCCTACATATATATTGTGAGCAATATTTTGCACATGAACTATTGTAATAGATAACTAAATGTTGTCCAGATAAAACCCAAGCCTATTAAAATATTTACAAATCTTAGCAGAAATAAATATGCATAATAGACTTCATCCTATTCTGACAACCATTTTGAGAAGCTCTTTTCTATTTGCACAATGAATTAAAGCAATTATTGTTCATTCTACTATAAGTCCCAGAGGCTCCATTATGCTACATAGTCGAGAAGGATGCATAAAAATATAGAGTTCTATCTCATATTGAAAACTTTACGGTTTGCATAAGGGGAAAAAAATAAGAAAAAAGAAAGGAAAGAAAAAAGAAAATATCAGAAAAATTAAAGCCAATGAAAAATATGCAAGTAGTGAACTGATATTCTCACAGCTGCATAGGTCTTTGGAATCAGAAAGGAGAAAATGTAGGTTTATTTCCCCAGTACAATCTTCAGGCGCAATACCGCAGGTCAGTATTTAAGGATAAATAATGAAATGAGTCTTCATTAATATTTTCTTAATTTTTAAACTAGAGAGAGTGGGTGCCTTTCCATCCAGGTAGGGCAGGTGACATTGAGCACATGTTGTTGACTTTGTTACTCATCTTTGCTAGTCCTATGAACAGGTTTAACACTCCAAATAAACTAATCTGTAGATCTCAGCTTGAGAGCAAGTCAAAATACACACAGGATTAGGACATTGTGTCGTGCAGGAATGAAGATACGTGATGGCCTAAACCTACCCTAGAAACTTTCATTTGCTCTGTCAAAACTTTTTACACGTGTAACCGCAGTGCCTATGTTAGGAAATAGTTGTGCTAGACTATCTGTTCAGCAAATGCAGAAAGTCATCACAGGATGGCAATTAAACCCTCTAGAAGGTCCCGTTTGCTACAATAAAAGTCAATCTTGGCTTCTAAAACTGCATGTGACTTATAGAAACTGAGATGAAAACAGGATCACTACAGGAAGTTTATTAACAGCTGGAATGGCTCTAGTCTGGAATAACTTAATATTGTTTAAAGCAGTGGTAGGTCTCCACTGATACCAACATAAGCTGGATTTTGTCTTGGATTTTTTGAATTTTTTTTGGAATTTTTCAAATCTTGGAATTTGCTGGATTTCATTTAAGAAATGTTTTTGTTTTTCTGCACATATGTATTTAAGATGAATACTGGGCATTTTTCACACACAAAATTTCAGATGATGCGAAAGCATACAGAATGCTGTGATGCTGATATGTTTTCAATAAACTCAAAATTTGACACTAAAGGTTTGGTGGTTTTTTTTAAGACTTTTTTATGTTGTTTACTAAAAGAAAAGTTAAGCAGAAAAGGAATAATTTTGACATTAAAGGTATGGGTTTTTTTAAGGGTTTTTTAATGTTGTTCACTAAAAGAAAAGATAAACAGAAAAAAATCACATTCCTTTAATTGAAACTGAACATTCAGTTTGGCTAGAGACTAAATATTTTTGAAACTAATTGCAGGAAAAATGTTTTAATTTTTTTTCCCCAATTTAGCACCAGTAGAAACATGTGAAGATGGTGATATTTTTTACAAAGAACATGTTTTGATCTTTCCTAAGTCTTGTCTTCAGGATGTATGCATCTCTTTTTTTGGCTGCTAATATTCCAGGACAGTATTTTCAAGCTGTGTTTCTTTACTGTATAAAGCAACTACTGAATTAAGTCTTGGAAGATTTTTTGCAAGCTGTATGCACAAACTGAAGTGCTCCTCACTTTCTCTGTTGTTCGTTCTAGCCCTCCTTCTGCCTCCATGTAATTTGCTACTCTTGTAGCCTCTTATGAAACCTGACAAATTCTGATTTTTAGTAATCAGTTCTCTAAATTAATCACATACAGGTAGTCAGCTTTCTTTCCCGCAAAATTTCACCAAAGGGGAACAAAATAAAGTAAAAAAAAAAAAAAAAGATAGTTTCATATTGACTTTTTGTTTTGCTTCTTTTGTACTTTTCCATCTCTGCTTTTCATGCTGATTGTTTTGACTGGCAAGAGAGAAATATTCTTCCATTTTTATATGCTTTAAATGATGCTTTTTTTATTTTAACTGATACAATTTTCAGTATGCTGTTTAAGTCAAAATGGAAGGATTATTTGTTTATTTATTTTTTGTCATTTTATTAAAAGGGGCTTGTGCATTGAATTACAGAGGGGCTCCATGATCAGGGTATCATTACTGGAGTTTTTACTGCAATTAAGCTGTTAGCTCCTGAGTGTAATTTCCTCCTTTCTGCTGCATGCAAAGAATTTTTGGAGATAGACAGATATTTTTAAAGCATTATCTTCTTTACATATACTGCAGAAATTAATCTCCGCAATCTACTTGCACTCTCCAGTGAAGGAGATGTTGAGTCCTCTCTTTCTGCCCCATGCAATATATAATAGGATATGCTCCACTTAATGTCATGTGCATGTGATAGAAATGAGCTCCCACAGCTGACTGAATTAAATCAGATACGATAATCTCTGACTGCAGCACTGCAGTTTGCTTCTGATGATCTTTATTTAGCACACAACAAGAAGAAATGAGAAATGTGCTTTGTTGATCTGGCCTTGTAAATAGGGTAAGAATTGGGAGGAAAAAGTTAAAATTTCTTTCTCTAATATTTGCCTTTCATTGGGAAAAAAAAAAAAAGTTGTTTTTCTGAGTGAGTTTCAGGTTTGTGACTAATATGTGTAAATTCAGTTTTTTACGTGGAAGGTAGGTTTCTAAGCTTTTCTTTCAGTACCTGGAAGGTCTAGTCAAGGCAGGCATCAATTGCATCTAACTACACAGGTATATCCTGTAGCATTTAAGATGTGTTAGAGTATCAGAGCCATCCATGTGGGACTGATAAATATGTGAGACTATGGGAAACCCTTGGCCTTCCAGACCATCAGCTGGAGACCAGATAAGGGTGCCTTTAGGCATCATAGTTGTTTTTATGCCCTGTACTTTAAAAGTTGAATCAAGTTCCACTGAATGTATTATTTATAGCTCCTCTGAAAACTCTAGCTCACATGTAGGCGCTTATGCAGTATCTTAATTTGGTTTAAGCTGTGAATTGAATCTTGGCCTTATAAAGCATGTCATGTTTGCAATCACTGTGGAATTTACACGTTTCAATGGTGAATCAAAACTAAGACTGAAAGAATAACTCCCTGAAGGTGATGTTCCTTTGGAAGTTATCTAGATAAAATGGTTTTATTTTAGCAAACTTATGAGATGCCTACATTTCAGAAGAATGCTCACAGGTGGTTGTTGCTGGGAAAGAACAACTAAACAGAAACTTGTCAGTACAGAGATGGTTTCCATTACCATCTGAGTGTGTGATAGCTGACTGCGGAGCATGTGTCAAGACCAGTATATATACAGCAGTTCAGGCTCTGAAATGAAACTGAGGCCATTTTTGGCTGGAGTTCCATTTGAATCAAGCTGAGCTGAACTGGAACACAGATAACCCAGGATCTGATGGTGGTTTGTGGCAGTAGGTCTCACACAGTTTGCAGATCTCCAAAGAGCAGGAAGGCTATGCATTGGGTTGAAGGGATTAAGCACAAAAATAGAGTGTTCCACCAGCTAAATCCCTGTTGCTAAGATCTTTCAGCGCTGATCTCTACAAGTGTGCCAGTGCTACCTTTCTTTCCGGTGTCATCTTATTTTTAAAAAATGTCGGTGTTAAAGTCTTTCAGTATTGTGCCTTAATGCCATCTTTACCAGAGACACAACAGAAAATAAGACAACCTATGTGGTCATTCTTATAGTGATAGTTTGTAACCCAAACTTACAGCCTTAAATCTGAAAACTAACTTTTTCCTAGAGCATTTTATTATCTATTATTCTTTATTCATCCTATTTTTTTTAGGTATTATGCAAGTTAATTGATGGTCAATGGCCTACAGAACTCGTTATATGGATTATAAGACAGTACATTGGATAGGACAAAAGAATTAATTATTTCTCTACCAGTATCAACTCCTTACATTTATAGTGTTTGCAATCAAATAATATTATGCTGGACAACTACCTTCTCCAACCAACCTATTTAAAAGAAATAATTAAACATGTAAGAAACATGTTAAATCACTGAATTTCCACTGTGCACTAATGTAGTGCAAACTATCCATGCAAATAGATATTTGGGTAAATTGTCTGCTGGTCCAGCTTCATTGGCTTTAATCAGCAAAGAACTCAGCTGAGGTTTCCCAAGGGAAGATGCTGGATTTTAAAATGATGCTGTATTTGAATTTGCCCAAGAAACCATGATGAATTAAATTTATATTCAAATATATTGAAGATTCTCTCTGTTCCTCATATGTCTGTGTATTTCAGGACACTTTCCTTTAAAAAAAAAAAAAAAAAAGTTAAAACAGAATATTTTTGCTTCCCTATTTCCACAACTGGAATTAATAGAAATATGCATTTGTTAATACTTAAATTGCTACCAATTGGAGTGGGATGCCCAGTAGTAAGGAAGCATTATGTTTAGAGAAAGGAATGTGAAACATAAAAACATCTTCCCCTGCCCCATGAACACACAAAAAACCTTACCATGCTTATCACTTCCTTCCCAAGCCCCCCATAAGAAAACAAAACAAAACAAAAACCTATTAATATATAGGGAGATTTTTCCTTCACTGATGATATTAAATTGTTCTAAGAAGAAAAAAATGTTACTAAGTATAATGAGATGCCAAATACAAAAAAGCCATGCTGCTCATCTCTAAGCCCTTCTGTTCCTTGAAGTGAAAACTCATTTTAAGAAGATTATGCTGCATATATTAGAAGATGGGCTGATATTCTGCATTCATACTCTACTGGGGCTTTGGCAGTAAAAGAGAGAGAGGAAGAGAAGGAAAACAACAAAGCTAAAAACCAACATTTGTTCCTATTTGCCTAATATACTAACATGAGGCATAAGTCTCTTTTCATTCATTTAGGCTTGAATATATATAAAATCTGATAGATTCTTCAGTTGAAAAGGAGTCACATAGTATTTTTGATTAGCAAGGAGGCTACAGAGGGGAATTAGATGCTATTTGAATGAATTCCAAATTCAACATGAGCTACACAAATTTTCTAGTTTCAGGGAAACAAAAACTGAAAAAATTCCTTTGATTAGAGAAGAAGGGCTCAGATTCCCCACAAAATACTTCCAGAGTTGTAAAAATGTAAGAACGTTTAATTCCTTTACTGCATGAGGGGCAGGGAATATATCTCCAAAGAATGAGTAGCTGAATGTGAGCTCCTTAATGAATTTGTAATGAACAAAACCTTTTTGATTCATACCCAAGGAAGATATTGCTGGGGTTGGTGTTAAAATTTTAAATAAGAAATTATGTGACTGTTCCCCGCCTTAATTATCTCTTAATAATATTTTTTGCCATGGGAATTGACTATAAGGTTTTAATCTAATAATTTGTTTAAGGTAAAAAACTGCACAAGTAATATTTTTCAGTAATTTTTGAATGCTTGTTATGTCAGGTCAGGACTATGTTTAGTTGTTTGTAGTTGCAAATGCAAGACTTGTTTTATCCAGATCTCATTCTTAGGCCCATCTAATTTATTTTTCCAGAAGAATTAATATAAAATTATGTCATTGACCTCATGTTATATTGAGCTAATATTAAGGTCCTGCTTTGAGCGAAGGGTTGGGCCAGATGACCTCCCACTCCTCTAACATAAATCATTCTGCTTTGGCAGTTATTTTACCTAAAGACTTGTCACCTATTTTATTTCAATTTCATTATTTCTTTTTGTTTCATTTCATTAGTATCAGTATCAGTGTTCTGGGAAGAAATAAGGGCCTGATCCTGAATAATTGCATTTTGAATGATTTTTACATTGTGCATGAGAGGAATTAATTTGAGTAGCAACTGAACAAAATAAGTTGGACACATTTCTATATTACATTTTGTAAAACTAAAACATAATTCTTTGTTTCTCTCAAAAAAGAAGTTTCACTATAATAAATTTGCATATACATGAACCCCCTTAGATATATATGTGGTTGTTTTTTTTATATATATATCATAGAATCATAGAGTGGTTAAGGTTGGAAAGGACTTTATATATTATATATATGTATATATATCCTTATACACATACAGACAGATAAATGCGTGTGCACAGCCTGAGATACAACAAACACATTTTAGGTGCAAAGAGGTTATATATTTAAAAAAATCAAGTACTTAAAGGCTTTAGGGTCAATTTAATTTTCATTTGTGTCTTTCATGCTTAAACATCTCATTTTAATTGAAATACAGGGATTTAGACTCCTGATTACTAGACTACCACTGAAAATTATATTTAGGCTTCTACATTATTTACAAATTTTGAAAAGCAAAACAAAACCAAAACCTTCAATCCTTTAAAATGTGTACGTGCTTATATAACTTAAAAAAGATTTCAAATGAAGCTCTTCCATTACTAAACATAAATGCTTTGACTATACCTGACTAACAAATCGAGAAGGAAAAAAAAAAGAGTATTTTACACTTTAAACTGGTCAAAATACATTGATTTTTAAAGGAAAGTTTTAAACTGAGCTTTCTAACTATTAAGAAATTAATTGAAATTAGTGTTCACTTTATAATGCATTGAGACAAGACAGAATATATTTATATTTGCTTTTGCTGAGTGACTTCTGTCCATGGTACTCCTTTACACACTCCAAACCTATAGTGTCAGAGCTAAGGCTTGAAATGCTGTTCATGAAAGTTGAGCAGTCTGAAAAATACACAATCCATCTTATGTTTTATGTATACCGACAGGTCGATAATGCAATTTATCATTACAGCATACCAGCATGTAGACCGAGCCCGAGAGAGGACCATAGGGCTATAAGCCAATGGGAAGTACAAACAAATGACATTTCAGCACTGCAGTGCATCTGTTTAGTAGCAGTTATCAGTTTGTGAGTAACTACTGGAAAAGCTGTGGAAGAAATGACCTAATGACCACAGGTGATGCTTAGAGACCTCTGCACGTTGTGTGGAATAAACTTGCTAGCTATGCTAGTTGTGTGGAAGAAACTTGCTAGCTATGAGACAACATAAAGTATTCTGAATTAAGTATTAGTAAAAAAAAAAAACCAAACCAAAAACTGTTTCAAAGCTTGCATGTGTTACTTCAATGACATTACACAATGTCAAGAAACATTTTAAAATTAACACAAGAAACAAGTTTCCATATTAATGAGAATTTATTGAGTATTTTGTTTATTTATGGCTGCCACATCAAATTTTAATCAGATAAATCAGTTGATGTTTTCCCATGGAAGTAATAATAAAAGTACTCAGGTTACATTACCTAATGTGCCACACTTATGAAGAAATGAATCACTGCAAACTCCTGTGTAGAAAAATAGTGTATCCACGCCTTGCAAACATTACTGCACATAAAGGCTAAATTGCAGTGAGTGTCAGCCATACTGATCACAGTTCAGGGCTGGGTTCAGTTTTTTCTGGAAGGTTGAGAGGAAGAAGAAATGCTTTCCAGTGCCTTACCCACTCCTTGATTACAGATGTCAGAGAACCTGTATTCTGCAAGCCAAGCCCTAGGGAGTTTGAAAGAGAAAAGGAAAGACATAAGTAAGTAAACTGAGCATTGGAGGAAGAATTACCTGGAGGTCACACAATGGGTTGGCATCAGAGCTGAATGGTTTAGTGATTACTTTCCCATGAACATACCTCTGAGTCATGGCTTTGTAAATGTTAGTCCACAGAGTGCCCTTAGGTATTCTCCAGAAACAGTTCTAAAATGGCAAGCTCAAGATCATCTTTTTTTCCCTGCTTATTATGTCCCAGCCTGTTACCCCTTAAGAGGAGCATGGGATATTATTCTAGGTTTCTCTCGGTTAGGTATTTCCTCAGTAGGACTGTGACTGTAATTTCTTATGCAGAAGAATTCACATTTGAAGGAGAGATTTTAAATAGAGGAAGAAATCTTAAACTGAGTTGCTGGCAAAAAGAAAGATTAAAGCAACCTGGAAGTCTTTTCTTTGGGAGGGTCCAAACAGATTCAAATGAGGGGTTATAAGAGGAAAATTACATTTATATACTTAGAAAAGGTTTGTTTTGTTAAAGTAAATTGATCATGATGCCATGCAGTCTAGCTGTCACACGCAAGATATGGGAATAAGTTAACATCCATCTTGAGAAACGCAACTGTTTGCCTTGGTCTTCCACTCTACATGATCTATCCTAGTGAGTTGGATTTCTGAATAACTGAAGAAGGGATTAGTTCTGATGCAGTCACAAGAGAATGGTTCTTGTCTTACTTTCATGGAACCAAGTCTGTGTTTGCCTTACTTTTACCATCTTATTTGTTTAAACACTAAGACTTTGACTAAGGTTCAAACTTGGCTGAGGTCTGGGGGCAGAGTTATCATTGTCTTTTTAAATGACTTGCAATGACTGCAAAGAAAGCCAAATTTAGGTACTTCAATTAAGTACTTAAATTAGAATGACATGAATCTACTCCTTAAAGATTGTGATTGTCCCTTGAAGAGTGACTAGCACAATGAAAAGGGCTGAGTAAAACTGTAATACAAAATAATATATAATAATAAGCTGCATAATGATAACTGAAGTTGTTCATTACAAATCAAGCCAAGTGACATCTCTCAGCCATGAAGCTTGATTTATTTCCTTTTTCTTGGCATGGCTTATAGCATGTTAGCACTGCTATCCGTGCATTATAAATATTTATTTATGCATTTATATTTTGAGCTTTTATTTAAGCATTTATATTTTGAGCTTTTAGAGGCCAGTAAAAACAAATAACTGAACAAGTTTACAGGCAGTTAATTTGGTGTTTAATGGAAATAATAGTCTGCAAATGTCCTGCTTTGTGTGAACACTGAGCTGAGCTTCTCAAGGGAACCATTTATAACAACTGAGCTTTTCCCTCTGGGTGCTGTGAGCCCAGTCTTTGAGTCACTTTTTTATTCTTTGTGAAACAATGAAAGCAACAAAATTCTGTCAATGATACTGAAAATTCTCAGCAACTCTTCCTTTCAAGGATGCAGCTGTTGTATCATAGTAAAAAAAAATGGACAGCAGCTTGTTGTCATGATCTTAGATGTAGTAATTCAGGCTTTGATCTGACATAAAATAATACTTAGAAATTCTCCTTTACTTTCCCCCTTTTCTAAAAGAAATGTTAAAGAAAACAGAAGGGAAGAAGTGGGGAAAAATTAAAAAAAAAAAAAAAAGAGGAATGCAAGTACAGAAAAGAGAGAGTACTTCCATAAAATATAAACTGAAGAAATGTCAGTGTTGATTAGTTTCTTTGATCTCTTTGGTTGTGGTTTGCTGAAAATGAGATCATTAGGAAACACAAGATTTTATATGGAAAGCAATAAGGAAAAAATAAAAATAATGAAACAAAAACCCCAGCAATGTTTAACATTTACAAACACAAAAAAGTAATATTTTTTTGTCTCCAGGATGTCCCATGGTCTAACTGTCTCCTTACTACAATTTCACTGCCACAAACAGTTTTACTTCATTGAAAGGTCACATCTAATAGGGTCAGTTTTCTGTTTAGCTTAGAGCAAAAATCAGCTATACAACATGGCAAGAGAGGCATGGCTGAGGAGAGGGGATGGTTGGGTGTCATGGGTTCAGCAGCAGCAGTCATTTTTCTCCTTCTTGGTAGCTGGTGCAGCGCTGTGTTTTTAATTTTGGGCCTGGGAACAGCGCTGATAACACCAGTGTTTCGGTTACTGCTTAGTGATGTATTGGTCTGACCAAGGACTTTCTGAGTTTCATGCTCTGCCAGGGAGGAGGGGAAGCCGGGAGGAAGCAGAGACAGGACACCTGACCCAAACTGACCAAAAAGGTATTCCATGCCACAGCATATCATGCCCAGGATGGAGAGCAGAGAGCAGAGACCCGGAAGGATGGGGGTGCACTGCTTGGTCGGGTTTGGTATTAGGTGGTGAGAATTGTATTCTTTCCTTGTATTTCTCTTGTCATTATTATTGTTGGTGGTAGCAGTAGTGATTTGTGTTATACTTTAGTTACTAAACTGTTCTTATCTCAACCTGTGGGAGTTGCATTCTTTTCTATTCTCCTTCCCATCCCTCCGGGAGCGGGGGGAAGAAAGAGGGGGAAGTGAGTGAGAAAGAGACTGCTTGAGTTAGAGAGGCTTAAACCACGACACTGGGAACAACAGCATTGTGGGTTCCTGCCTTTGCTGGAGGTGAAGAATCTTGTTGAAAACTTGACCAGGCTCAGCAAATCAAGGTAGAAAAAAAAAAAAAAGAAAAAAGAACAATCTTTTTCTCAGTTCTGTTTTGAAGAGTTTAAATGATCATTAAATCCCCTGTGAAGGAAATCTGGGTAGCAAGTTTCTAGTCACTACAGTCATCAACTTGTCCCACAGTGAGCAATTTTATTGTAACTCTTCATCAGCAAAGCCTTTTATTTCCTTAAGTAAGCTTTTAGTTGCTGTCCTTGTCTTTGGTTTGTTCTGGCTTAGCTGTGTTGAGTTTGGTTTTTTTTGGGGGTTTTGTGTGTTTTTTGCTTTTGTTTTCTTTTTTCTGTCTTGTGGGGTGTTGTTTTAAAGATAGTGGCTAATTTTTTTTTTATTTTCTATAATAATAAAAGGCGAAGAACACCCACACTGAACAACCCATTTTTTTGTCTCACCTCCTTTAAGCAGTTCAGAATTCAGCTTTCATTTTGATGGTGGCTTAACAGCACTCGAGTAAGGAAAATAACTAATTACAGTGGAAGTGCAGCTTTGCAAATTAAAAAAAAAAAAAAACAAAACACATTGTTTTAGGGTTCAGTTGATGTACATTCATTTATCATCTTTATAAGAGATGTACAGGGCAATGATGAATAATCCCTGGCTTCCAATCAGGAAATGCAAATTATTCTTCCATTTCTTTTTTTCCCCCTCTCCTTTTCTTGTTTGTTTGTTTTTTTTTTTTTTTTTTTTTTTTTTTTGTCTCCTAATGAATAATGCATGCTAGTAAATTTGAAGGGGGAAAAAAAAAGTGGTGCCAGAAATCTGGCAGGATATAATGACAAGCAAGAAATGTAATGTGATACGTTACCAAAAAAGCCTCTAAAGAGAAGTTAAATGCTGCATTTCCTTCAGTCACAATTACATCATCAACCTTGAATTTAGGGTAAAGTCTGCAAAGTACTGCAAAATATGATCCAGAGAAAGAATGGGAGAGGAAATGTTCTCCATGGGAAATAAAACAGATAAAATCCATCTCCTAGTTTTGGAGGGGTTTTGTTTGTTTTGTTTGGTTTGATTTTCTTTGGTTTTCTTTTGTACTGGGGCCCAGTACCCAGACAGACAAATCTGCACTCTTGGTGCATCATAGAGCTCTTAGGTTGGCTGAACTCGTTGAGCTCCCACCCTTCCTCCAGCATGGACTAAAGGAGTTTCAGTTGGTAGGCATTTTTCCTTAGACAATGTCTTTAAAAACTTAAACTTGCATGGCTGAATTTAGCTTACAGCTTCATCCTGCTGTCACACATGAGTCAGCTCTAATGAAACCAGCTGAATAATCACAGTTTAAACATACCACAAGATCTCACTGAAAGATGCATAGCTATGCATGTGCTCAAAGAACTATATAGCAAGGTCTTATGCATTTCACTGAAATGCTGCAACTCAATGAAGTCATATTCCTCTTCAGAGCCTGCTACTTATATGTGAGATCTTGACTTTAACCCCTAGTACTGGCATTTCATAAAATGCATAGAGAAACCATTATAAATATTTTGGTTACCTCTTTTCTTTCCTTTTTTTTTTTTTTTTTCCCTTGCTTTGGTTTCTTATTATATTTTCCCTAGCCTCTTAAAAACTTAAGTATGGAAGGTTATAAAAATTTTAGGCTGCAGTGCCTGTGCCTGTTGCTGTTTTAGTTACAGCGGTTTAACCCAAAATTGCATCCTGTAATGAAAACCTATTACCTCTAAGTTTGTCCACAAACTCATTAGATCGAAGGCTACCTCTGTCTGCATTCTCTTAACGACAGGAGAACTTTGACAAACAGATTAGACAAGAAGAACCAGAATGCAGATTTTTAAGCTCTTATTATTAACCTTAGCATGGCAACCGGAAATCATTTTTCTATTTTTCTTTTTCTAAAATCAGACTTATTTTGAAGTGCCCTGATTTAAAGTCTTAAGCTGCTCAGTTCCGCTGTGTCATTTTCTATGTGACGGAATCTTCCTGAGTTTGGTTCATTGGAGACTGTTGAGAAAATACGTTAAAGTACTCAAGAAATATATTTACTTTTTCTTTTCTTAAACAAAGCTGTAATTTGAAAACCTTAAATAAAAAATATTCAAGATGAACTCACATGTAATCCTTGAAATTTTAAGGCTTTTTTTTTTTTTTTTCTGTTGGCTCTTAACTGTCTCAAAAATCAAGCTTTGAGGTTTGATTTTGAATTGGTAAAATAAATTAACTATTGAAAATGAAAAGATAGGGAAAAAAAAAAGTGGTCAAAAGATTGCAGGAAGAACTGAATATTTAGCTTAGTGATAATAATAAGTTGGTCTAAATATCTTAGGTAGGCATGTCTAATTTTTCTTGCAAAGCAGAAAGGGAAAGAAAGTCTGTTGCATTTCAGTCTACACTGATTCTCCCTTGGGGTTTTCTGGTTTGGATGCTGGTTTTTTTTTTTTTTTTTTTCACTTAAAAATTATTTTTTGCTAAAAAAACCGAAAATTAAAAAACAAAAACCAACCAAACAAACAAAAAAAAAAAACACCCTTCTGTTTTTCTGAGAAATTGGGCTGGTTTATTACTTATCTTAGAAATCTACATATAATTTGCTTCCAGTCATTCAGAAGAGTGTTTGTGATGAGGATTATGACAACCCATAAAAATATAAAAGTTAACTGCAGCTACAAAAGCTAAGCTACATAGAGAAATTATTAAAAACATATGCATAGAAAGCTTTATTGAAGTGTATTGGTCATCCAGACAGCACCAAAAAATTTTGTTTCTCGGTTTTGAGTAGTTAGAGGCAATTGTGGGCACATTTCATAGTAGTTAAGATACTGGAAGAGTTTTTAAGAAAATGGGCTGCTAAATCAGATTGGATTTCAAAAGGATTTGGATCACTACACTTTTGTAGATTTCTGGAACTTTCAGAGCTCTTACTACAGATCTATGAACACGTTAGACTAATGTATAAGCATTTGCATCTTAAAACCAAAACCATATCGGCAACTACTTGAAGTATTCTTCCTACTGGAATGTTCCAGCACCAGACCTAGAATGTAACTGTATCTTACTCCCTATTATCCTTCCTGATAGCCACCAGCGCTGTTAAAGGAAATATCACAGTTTATGAGTTCTTTACAGCTTACTGGAATAATTTCCAATTCCACTGCTAAAGGGCTATTCTTTCAGTAGTGAACAGATGGTTTGAGTTTCTTCTGATGACCAAGTTACACCCACTTTTTTATATACAAGTGCACATTCAGGGCATAACCATTAAGATGTTTATTTCTAAACACATGCTCTTTCCAAAGCTAAGTTTTCTTCTCCTTTTGGTAACAAGATTGAAATTATAATTTTAATTTTTTGACTTCTACATTGTGTCGCTACTGTTATTTATTGTTTTTCATCCTCTTTTCTTTCCCCAAGACCACCAGAAATCCCTAGCAACAATTGTTTATGTAAAAAAAAATATTTAATGAATGGATAAAATCAAAGATCAGATTAAAGACAGCAAAATGTCATTTGGCATACCTTTAAAAAAATCAAGAAATCGAGGCAGGATGGGACCTCTCATTGTGTTAGAAGCCAAAATGTATTTATTGTCCAGACGTAATTTCAGTTTTATTGCGCAGATCACAGGTCATTGGTTAGCAGATGCTGGGCAGGGAATCTAGCCGGTCAGCTAATAGCTTCCCCACTGACGAAATTAACTAACAGTCAAAAGGTTTAATAGCCAAAGGTCACAATAGGCTGTTTGAAGAGTCAGTAGGAATCCAGCTGATAAATTATCTTCTTCTGTTCTGGGAGAAATGCTGTCTCACCTCCCTCCGTGATATAAAATGAGAATTAGAAAAGTAAACTCTTACTCCAGGCCAAAAAGTTGATTTTCACAGCTTGCTAACATCTTCCAAGGAGTGCACTTCCTGTCCTAAACTCTTCCCTGTGCTGTTGCTGCCAATTCTAAAACCAAACCTGATAAAATTAGTAAGAGGAGCAAAAGCACCAATAAATGTCTTAAGAGGGAGTGGAATTTTTGGGGTTCATTTTTCAAAAAATGTTTTGAGAATATCAAACAGAAGATACCATACAAGCATGCAGAATCCTTGTAATACTCAATTTCATGTTTGCATTTCAGTTATTCTCCTAATCTACCACAACAGGGTAAACAAAATGTATTGGAGTTAGGATTAGAGTCCTCAAAAAGACTATGAATTTACCATAAAATATACCAAACCATCAGTCTCGAGTCTAATTGCTGGAGGCACATAGATATATATTTTATCATGTCCCCTGTTAATTTCATCATTCCCATCCAAAATGTCAAGAAAAGGACAACGTCTACCCTTGATAAGTTGCCACTGTTTTCAGTAAAAAATTACCATTTGTGAGCAAAGAATGTTGCATACTTATTAAAATTACCTTTTTTTATCTTTAACTTTTCTCTGAAGTAGGAAAAACTTATTTTGCATAGCCTTAAACATGCATGGCCTTATGAAACATCGAGGTCTGAAACAAGTATTAACATTATGAAGCAATTTTGAGCAGTGAGGAGAGGGAGAAAACTTTATTTTCTCGTTATTAGTATCATCCTTATGTGCTCCTTTATTCATATATGAAGACTTGCCTGGCCATTTCAAGCCCTTCCATCACTCATTTCATGGGGCTCTATCCCTGCTTTACAAAAAAGGTCTGAAGGCATACAGGATTCAGGCTATGATATTAATATTAGTGGAGAGATGCACCAGGTTTCATTATGCTTACCCTATGGTAAAGTTGGTCCTAGGCTTGAGCTTGATTTGCAAGCTAAGTCAACTCACATCGATTATGCCCGTACTTCCAACAGGGGTAAGAGTTTGCATCTAAAATACTCAACATCTGGGTTGATTCTTGTACCTGAATTTTCCTATCTATCTGTCTGACTTCCTACCTTATTCTAGATGTGAGTCAACTCATTGTCAATGTGAAGTATGGATGGGTATGGTCTAAAGAAGGTAAGCCTGAGTACCAAGAAAGCGTAAAAACAGAGCTATACTCTGAGCATACAAACACGATTAAGTAGCAAGAGGCGACTCATAGAGCCAACTTTTAATGATGGCCCAAACTCAGTCACAGAGATTCAATTTTAAAGAGCAAAAAACTTCCATGCTTGGAGGAATTTTATTCATAGCCTGTAGGATCACAGCTGATTCTGTATTATTCAACATTTTCTCATATCCCTGTGCTGCACTCAGACTAAAATAATCATCTCCTTTTCATTTCATATTCATGCCTTGGCTCAATGACTCTGAGGAAAATGAAATAACATGCAGACCTCTGGACCAGTGCTGCAAACTCACATGTAAAGGAGATGACCATCACTGAAAAAGAAATATGAAATACCTTGATAAACAGAAAAACACTTAACAAAACACAATGAACTCAACACACCCATGTGAGCATGCAGGAGATTTATGCAGAGAGCACTGGACTAGAAAAGAAATTAAAAACAGCTACAGGACAAGGCTTGTGATACTCTAGCAAAGTATTGTCAAAAATCTGAAGTTTTCAAAGTGGCAAGAAAGCTAGTGAGCTCAAAAAGAGAGTAATTGATCCTTGTGAACTGTAACCTACAGTTGAAAATAAGTCCTTTTTCTTAAATTGAATGTGATATGCATGGCTTCAAGTTATCTATCCAAAGGATTTGTGACACTGAAATTCACCTGACACATACATGTTAGAGGAAAAATTGCAATTTGCTGTGAAAGAAGACTGGTAAAGAAGAAAGACAAAGGCTGTAAAAAGAAATAATTAGAAAGCTATATTTCTCATGGAACAATTTTAATTACTAGATGGGGCTTATTTGTCCAAACATAGATGAACTGATCAATAAACACTTTTAGGAGTGATTGGCTCACTTATATGTCAAAACTAGATTAATATAAATCAATCTCTGTAAATGTCTGTTTCTCTCTATACTGGACTCTCATGAAGGAAGTCTAAGGCAACAAGATCAGACTTAAGCCTCTAAATTTTAGACAACTGAAGTTAGAGGATATAAATCACAACCTTACTTATTTGTGATAAACTAGTTTTCACATAATACAGCTCAAGGAGACATATACAATCCGTAAAGGTAATAATACACTCAGGGCTATGAGGGTTACTCTATGAAAAAGAGAAAAATATTGAATTATTTTGGTTTTTGACAGAGTATCTATTAATTAGTTACCATTATGGATGTTGATTTGAAAAACACAAATCCCAGAGAAACCACTGCTGCTTGGGATGCAAATGAGCAAAGTTAATTCTTGCAAGCATTCTGTGAATTTTTAGAAGATTTAGGTGATGTACCCTAAGTTTCCCATTTAGGCAACAGCTTTGCCTATGGAAATGTTGTGAAATACTTCAGAAATAGCGAATATGTAGAACTCTCAGGCAGGTAAAGAGCTATTCCACATTTAAAGACTTTCTCTGTACTTGCACGGTGATTTCGGTCTAAGCTTTTGAGATGAACATTATATTAGTGTCCCTTCAAAACCATTCTTTTTCCTAGTTGGCCTTTTTTCTCTTTTAGTCACACACTTCCCTTGGCCAATTACATTAATGTGTGTTTGTCAATACTGAATTTCATTTGCTGCATAGCGGCTCAGGGCCCAGGAAATCTTGTAGAATTTTTCTTTCCTCTTAAGTCTGAGATCTTGTGTCTCCCCAGCTTTGTGTTGTTAGCAAAACTTAACGGTCTCTTGATCTAGGGCAATTACAGAGAGAAGCAACAGCAGATGCAGGAGGCTTAACAACACACGGATGTTGTACTATCATTGTGGTCTCAAATACTGCATTAGTACCAGGATTGTCAAATTGGTTCAAATTAAATTGACACGGTGGTAGGGTAAGTATCATACAGTTATAAATCTGGGACTTTCTTGTCTCTAATGCCTCAAAAGGAGATGAGGAGAAGGAGACAAGGATATGCAGAGGCAACAGAAGGCAGCAAGAGTGAATAGGGAAAGGGAATAAAAAGGAGAAATGAAAAGGCTCTAAGAAGCTACCAACAACATCTGTGGATTGTTATCAAACGATAATTGATGAAGACACATACAGTTCAGAACACAGGAAATGCATACATCATGATTCAATATTTTTTTCTATTCCCAAGGTAGAGAATGAAAAGCCTAGAGCTTATAAAGGATGAAACTTGGTACCATATCACTCATCATTTCCCCATCAGGCCACCCTGTGGAATGTAGAATCTTGACTTGAGAGCATCTGGAACACTTTCCTGGAAGGAAGGAGCTTCTAAGTGAAGAAGAAATTTTATCAAGGTCTTCCGTATCTGGAGTGATTCTTTTGGGTCATTATGTTGATATAAAACTGGCATTCTCTAACTGTAATTGAAAGCTTTGAGAGATCTGATTCTTTTAGCATTCAATAGACTTTACAAGAGTACTTTAAACACATCAAACTCTTCAAAGGACTTGTGGAAAGGATATTTCTTCTATCAGGTAGGCCACTGTAAGTAGACTGGTAGGGTGGGGAACGTGTGGGAGGGTGTCTTCTGCATAGGTTGGCTCTCCAAGCAGGGAAAAAAAGAGCTGTAATTGTTAACTGCCATGGTTTAAGCTCAGCCGGAAACTAAGAAGCACGCAGCTGCTCACTTACCTCCTCTCTTCCCCCCCAGCTCTGGGAGGGATAGGGAGGAGAATTGGAGGAGTGCACATGGGTTGAGGTAAGAACAGTCCAATAACTAAAGTATAATATAAAACTACCACTACTACTACTACTACTAGTGATAACGGAAATAACAAGGCGAAAGAATATAAAATTAAAAGGGAGAGGGAAAAAAAATAATAAACACGAGTGATGCACAATGCAGTTGCTCACCACCCTCTGACTGATACAAAGGAGGAAAAATATCTGTTACAGCCGACAAAAGGACAGAGCCTGTCAGACTGGTACATTTCTGGGCACATGCAATGAGAGAACTCTGATCTCTAAATAAGTCTGATGAAGAGTAGGCTGCTCACTAAGATAGCCACCTTGAAGTCCAGACAAATATTTCCAAAATATGAAGAAGGCATTATGAGACAGCATGACTAGTTCAACAAAGGAAAATGTAAAGTCTTGTTCTTTGGGAAAAATAACCCTCAGAACCAATATGCATTGAGGGCCAGTTGGCTGGAAAGCAGCTCTGGCAAAGAAGGACCTAGGGATTTAGTGGACAAGATGTTGACTATGAACCAGCAGTAGGCCTTTGCAGCAAAGAAGACCAACAACATTCTGGGCTGTGTTAGAAAGAACATTGCCAGCAGTTTGAGGGAAATGATCTTTTCCCTCTAGTTACTGCTGCTGAGAAGCTCTGCAGCATAAGAGAGATATGGACATACTGGATCAGCTCTAGCAAAGGGCCACAGAAATGATTCAGATATGGGCGCTAAGCTGTCTACACAGAAAATATATGTTTAAGTTTCCATAGTAATCAACAGATAGTGACCAAAATGCAGGTAGTCCAGAAAACTATGTATTTAGTCGTAAAGCACACATTTAAACACTCCAAGTTGAATAGCTCCATTTGTTATGTTTGTAACTTAGCAGTTTGGTTCAGCTATCTAAAATGAAACCTCTACTGTCATTTGAGAATACTTAAAGAGTATGAAACATCCACATGGTTATGGTAGGACTACACAATGCGTATAACCCTCTGGACTAGAATTTGGAATCCAGAAGCAATTGTCTAAAACACATTGAATGCTTTAGACACCTCTTTTAAACAGCTCAATTAAATCTCTGGTTTCTTTAAATCAGGCATTAAGAAATCTGTTTCAGAGGTAGATGTTTGCATCTAAATATCTGCATTTAGGTTTTCAGCCTGTGAGTTGAATCCCACCCCATATACCAAGATGAATTAAATCTCACCCGGAATACAGTCGCATGAGTGTATGAAGGAGCAACAATTCCCTGATAAGAACATGCATTTTTGCTAAAATAGCATAACAATAGGAAAGGCAATACAAACAGGCAGCCACCTTACCCTCTGTTCTGCGCAAGAATTCTGTTTTCTGTTTACCCTTTGGTTAGTTGAGAAGAAATTTACTCATTCCTGTTGTTCTAAGACCTTTCCTAGGATTAAGTGGTCCTTCAGCAAAGGTTAAGGTACTGACCCTGCCTATGGGTTTTAGTTTCTGAACTCTACCCATTCTCTCTGTCCAACAACTGGAAACAAATGGCCTGCTCATGAACCAAGATACTTGAGGTGACACATTGTGTTTTAGAGTAGAAATGAAACTGCAGTTCCCTGACTAAACTACAGTGTTGGTAAATCTCCTAAATCCCACATTTTGAAGTATCTTCATTTGTGAAGCATTGCTCTTGAGGGGGCAGTTGTGTATACACTGGCTTCACTTTCTGTGGAAAGAATAAAAGCAGAAAATTTTACAACTTAAAAGAATATTTAAACATTAAGGTCACTATCATGAGATGGACTTTTGTGTCGTCTCCATCTGTCTCCTTCAAAACCCAAGTCTTTTCCATGAGGACTTATTGAAATTACTATAGATTGAGTGCCAAACTCATAATATTTATCTTTTTGATAGATTTACTCAAGCCATTTTGTTTAATTTTCCATATGTTTCACTGCAAATTGATTATTTTACCATCATTGCTCACCTGTTCTTTTTCCTCTGACTTTGACCTTCTCAGCTTCGAGGCCGCATTACAGCTAAAATTATTTCATCCAAAGGTTTGCACAAAACTGAGATTATAATCTCTTAATCACCTATCCAGTATATTTAAGAAAGTGATACACACAGAGAAACAGACAGACACACGCAAGCAGATCATATTCATACATTGTAGCTATCTTTTGGTACCCTACAGAAGAGAATCTGTTACTTAAATATAAGTCCTTTTACAGTTACGCTATGCCTTCTACCAGATTCCTGAATTCTGGCATCAGAATAAAATTTACTGTAATGCACTAAAATGATCACTCATTTGTGTGTGGATTTTATGAAAGTGCATGTATATTTAGAGTTATTTTAAAATACAAACAAATCCCGTCTGTTGATTTATAAAGACTGGAAAACCAGTCTGTGTGTCTATAAGAGTGAGGAAGTTTACCAAAGTCTTTCTAATAGTATGTTGTTTAAAATAAAATTTTAAGAACTTATTTATTTTAAAACCTAATTTATTTCAAGAATTATAGGCATTAAGAATAGTAGAAAATTCTATTTTTTTACTCTAACCCGAAACCAGAAGGAAACCTTTACAGAAAATGCTTATCTATACTGCTGAAGAACAAAGTTGTTGGTCAAACAAAGGCAACTCCGAAAAGTAAAAATGGATGTTATATAAAGGACTGTAATCATGATGGAAGACTCAGAGAATTACATAAAGCAAATGAGCAAATGAAATCTATACTGTGGAAATATTTGATTGGCTTGTATGATTCTCCCAGGGACTGCTGGGATATTCTCCAGCAGATGTTTCATTGTTCAGATATTTAAAACTAGATTAAGAAAAGCAATAAGAAAGCAAGTGCAGTGAAAAAAAATTCACAAAATGGATCAGAATGTCATTGGAACACATGAACTGGTTCAACGTTCATTCTTAAGTATTAAATATTCAATTCTTATGATTCTAACATACCCTATAATTCTTTACAACTTTTTTTGTATTTTTAAAGCATTATCAAATGGAATAAATAGTAGGAATGTTGATTTAATTAAAATCTATAAGCAGATGATAGCCTTTGGATATTTAACTAAGAATTATTAAAACAATACTCTGATGAGCTCATGTCCAGCTTATGACATAGTTCACAGGTGTTAAACACCTTAATACCAAACATTTTATATAAAAAATATATATGCAAAAAGTGAAATAAAGGAGTTATTTCACCTATCCCCTTCACATTGTCTTCCTCCACATTACAAATTCTTACAACATCCACCTATCAAATCTTTTGGTTTTTCATGCCCCGTGCTGTCTCTAGGCTTCTAGAAGACAGTATCGTCTCTGCCCCTGAAAAATAAATGTACATCAGGTACCATCAAATGGAAACAACTCAAGACAGAGCACTGAAGCATAAATGATTCTTTCTAGTCAGGGCACTGTGATTTGTATGCATATGTGGGTGTGCAGACTGTGTACGGTGATATGGAAAAGCTGAAGACTAAGGAGAAGAAATAAGACTGCACTTGAAAATTAAAATTACAACCTCACCAAATGCAAAACAGAAAGAGAACAGACTTTTAAATAGGTTCGTAGATAACATCAGCTCATTAGCAGTTCTATTACAGCTTACACTGGTTTGTCTTCTCTGAGCACAAAAAACCTCAAGTGATATGTTTGTGTGTATGTGTCTGTGTATGGAAGGAAGTAAATTAGGAAGACATAGCACAACATATTTTAGGACAGTCTCAAAATTTAAATGCACCTTTCAAGAAAACTTGGGGTGGAGAGTGGAAGACTGCTGAAGCTTATTTCTTAAAATGCCGATGTCTCAGGTAGACCCATGTCTTGTGCAAAACTTACACTGCCTCAAACTGACCATCATTTCTTCCTATTTTAAACCATGCTGTTCAAATTCAAGAACAGTTCCAGACAAATGGAAGCCAAAGCCTTCCTCCTGCAGTCTGTCACATTGTAATGAAGGTCAAGAGGGCAAGGCACAGCAGAACAATGGAAATAATATGGAAACAATTTTTTTACATTTATAAACAAAGATGCACCAGACTGGTTTTGTGATGGTTTTGTTTGTTTTTTTTTTTTTTTGTGTGTGTCTGTTTGTTGGGGCTTTTTTTGTTTTGTTTTGGTTTGGTTTTTGTTGTTTTTTTTTTTTTTTTTTTTCCTTTTTCTTTTTTTTTTTTTTTGGTCTGGTTTTTTTTTTTTCTTTTTTTTTTTTGTGGGTTTTAGTGGGGGATGTTTTTTGGTTTTTTTTTTTGGTTTTTTTTTTTTTTTTTTAGGTTTCCTTAAAAGAAATGAAATAGGTACAGCAGAAAATTGAAGATATTACAATACCAGAAAGAAAAAATAGCTTCCTACTTCAAGACCAGAAGTTTCATTTTTGATAATAGATGTTATCATGAATGGTCCAAGAACTCTGTTTGCATAAGATTTTATTGCTATTGTCTCTGTGATAATAAGTCAATATGTATCAGCTTAATAAAATGAAAACAGAACAACAGCTGCATGCAAATATTAAAGTGAGATCACTAGGAAACAGAGAATTGATGGTGGATGACAGAAATGTGAATGGGTCTGGGAAGATTTTAATGGGATACCAGAAGGAAGAAGCAGAGAAGTTTCAATTAGTTTCAAATCAGATTAAATACATAAGATAATATATAACTTTTAATGATTGATTTGCCTTTGCATTCTGAAGAAGAGAAAGCTGCGTGAAGACCTCGTAGCAGCTTTCCAGTATCTGAAGGGGGACTGTAAGGATGCTGGGGAGGGACTCTTCATGAGGGATTGCAGTAATAGGACAAGGGGTAATGGGTCCAAACTTAAAGAGCAGAAGTTTAGATTCGATATAAGGAGGAAGTTCTTTACTGTGAGGGTGGTGAGGTACTGAGATGGGTTGCCCAGGGAAGTTGTGAATTCTCCATCGCTGGCGGTGTTCAAGGCCAGGTTAGACAAAGCCCTGGGTGGCATGGTTTAGTGGGAGGTGTCCCTGCCCATTGCTGGGGGGTTGGAACCAGGTGATCTTAAGGTACTTTCCAATCCTAACTGTTCTATGATTCTGTAATTCTGTCTCATGATTAGAAAAGAGGAGAACCCTGAGCACGTAAAAAAGAGGGAACTATTCTAGGTTTGGTGGAATGACACTATCAAAAATTGCTATAAAAGCATTAGTAATAGGTGTTTTCTTGCTAAAAGGAACTATTGGCATATTGCATAATCTCTTTCCATGCTTCTAAGCAGATAAAAGAACATTAGAGACAGAGGTATTAGATGACTTCATCTAGTTTAGGTGGTGAGATGCATCTCAGTAGGTGCATTGCGTTTAGTCTGAAATATTCTTTAACCAAACCAAAGCAGCTGTAATTCATGCCACTGAGGCAAAAAATCAGGGCTTTAGATTCAGTTTCAAAGCTAAAGGCCACATCATTGATCTGCAACACATTTCTGTCTTTTCGGATGCTAAAAGCTCCTGAGAGTTCATAGAGAAGACTGTGCAGGTTAAAAGGAAAAAAAAAAAAAAAAAAGAAAAAAAGATACAAGAAAAATAAAAAGGAACATAAAAAAAATAAAAAGAAAAAAATAATTAAAAAAAATGGAAAAAATAAAATCATCCTGGGTTCAGCAGTATCAGTTATTTTTAATCCTTCTTAGTAGCTGGTGCAATGCTGTGTTTTTGACTTTCAGCCTGGGATAGGCGCTGATAACGCCGATGTTTTTAGCTGCTGCTTAGAATGTTTAGTCTGACCAAGGACATTTTGAGTCTCATGCTCTGACAGGGAGGAGGGAAAGCCGGAAGGAAGCAGAGACAAGATACCTGACGCAAACTAACCAAAGAGGTATTCCATACCACAGTATGTCATACTCGGTATATAAATGGGAGGCAGTCACCCGGAAGAGTTAGATGACTGCTCGGTTGGGCTGGGTATCAGTCGGCGGGTGGTGAGTGGTTGTATTCTTTTCCATTGTTATTTCCCTTATCATTATTATCATTGGTGGTAGCAGTAGTGGTTTGTGTTATACCTTAGTTATGGACTGTTCTTATCTACCCATGTGAGGTGCATTCTTTCGATTCTCCTCACCATTCCCCTGGGAACGGGGAGGGGAGAAAAAGGTGGGGAGTGAGCGAGAGAACTGCATGGCTGATTTACATCTGGGCTTAAACCACAGCACCAATAAAAATGAACTAATAAAAAAAATAAAAAAAGAGATGGCTATTAAATAACTGAAAAGCACTCTTCATTAGGAACTTAAAGAATTTGGAAGCTAGAGAAATCTTGAAAGAAATCATGCTCACTTGCAAAGCTTACCATAGAGAAGTCAAGTGCATCATAGTAGTGACCCTAGTTATTTGTTTATGGATTGTGTTGGATGGAAGATTCTGGATAAAATTAAAATTAGTTCTTACAAAGTACATTTCCCTCAGATATCATGTGCGTAAGTGTCATCCAATAATAGGAAATTTATATAGGTCTAGATAAATGCAAAGTAACATTTTCAAATTTTTTTTTATGAATTGCAAGGAGAGTTACGTGTAGTTCAGACTTGGGTTTTGTGAAGTAATTTACTATTACTCATGTATCATTGACATGTTGCTAAACCAGGGAATATTTGCAGCATTTCATAGCAACTATGTGCAAGAATTTGATTTATAGGTCTCAGTTCCAGTAGAATCAATATGGAACATCTCCCCATCTGGGGTTTATTTCTCCAGAATTGGCTGTTATCCACTGGTAGTGAAAGAAAAGTTCCCTGGAGTACTTCAGAAGGCAAAAAACAAAGGAAACAAGCACTGGGAAACATTTAAGTCACCACAGTGACCTCACTGCTGTTACACATAAGTCCACTGTAATTTGTTCTGTAATTTACAGCTAACTGTATTACATGGTATGGACACTGCTCCCTCACCAGTGCAAAGATATAGAAAGACTAGAGCAAACAAAAAACAAACTTAAGATAGTATGTGTTGAGTCAACCCCCCATAAAAATTAAGGCATTTGGAAACCTTATTAAGGCATTTGGAAACCTTAACAAAAAAAAAAAAAAAAAAAAAAAAAGTATTTGTTGCACTCTTGCTTTATAGAAGTTATTCCAAAACTTTTGCAATCAAAGGTTAATCCGTATATGAATGAACATAATGGCAAGGGAAAGAAGTTGGTGTGGGTGATGGTATCAGGATGATCACTATTATATGTCCAAAGAAAGGTTTCTTTCCCAATAACAGTTATTGGAACAGTCAGAATACTTTGGCATGTTCAACACTAAACTTTAATCCTATGATTTCTGATGCCAATGTATTATTTTCACTTCAAAGAATTGCTTTGAGTTGGTAAGAAAATACTCAATATTTCTTATAACTTTTGTTTCATAAAATAAAAGCTGTGTGGAGGAACTTTAAATAAATTTTAATTTAACGTCAGCAAAAGTGAGGTGGGGAGACAGAAATCAGGAAAAGCTGGCCTTTATGGAAAATTAAGTAAGACTCTGGAGGTGACGGGAATCAAGACAAGGAAGTGATTATGGGAGAAAGAAACTCAGGTAAATTTTCCTTTGTATTGTTTTTATGCACATACGTCTTGTTTTGTTGCTGAAACACTGCTATTGTTTATTTGTTTTTTTTTTTTTCAGAGAGGAAAGGGATAGACATAGAAATACGGATAGGTACTTTGCATGAGTTGCATTACGTACATTCATATGTTTCATTTCTGCAGAAACATGGCTTTGAATGTCCACTGAGGGTACAGTAATTCTAGCTTCCTGGTATTCTGAGCACACTAAAATCCCCTTCCTAAGTCCAGTTCTATACCACTCTGATTCTGTTTTCCCGTAGGATGCTTTGCAATTTCCTATTTAAAATCAATGTCTGTATTCATCCAGTTTTTACCAAGAACTCTTACTAAGAGGTAACCAGGGAAGTCTCTTTGATTTCAGTGGATCTTCATGGTCTCATGTCGTCCAGAGTTCTGACTCTTAAATCTTTGGGGCCAAAGAGGATAATATTCCTCTACTGATTGTGTACAAAAGTAAAATCAGATCCCTTAATCCAGAGGCCTTGAATATCCACTAGTAATACAGATAATGAAAATACCATCTTAAAGAAGTGTTCAGGTTTTTTTTCCATCAAATACCTGTAGTTGATAGTAACTCCTAAACCTGAATTTTTTCTTTCTTTTCCTTCCCCCATTCTATCTATGTTTGTGCATCCCTGTGCATGTATCCACCCTCAAACTTATTTTTGACATACAGATATACTGCTTTAAACTTAAGCAAAAATCCGTCCTTCCTTACTAAGTATTAACTGAGATATTGTCTATATATTTTCACAGTTAGTTTAATTCTGTAGTATAAAACTGTGGCTATAAAATAGTCCAACTCACTAGCTTTAAACTGAGATTGTAATTGAGTGGAGAAACTGGTGAAATGGAATGACGCCAATTTTACATCAGGATATCTGAGTTTAATCTTATGATTAAAATTTGAAGTTAGTAGCATACAGATGACTCTTGTACTAACAACCAAATTATTTGTTTGATATTTCTGCACTTTCAAAGCGCAGGTAAACACGGATGTTCTGTTTTTTCCCAGAAACATAACCTTTGAAAAAAGACAAAGCAACTAAAAAAGTCTGGAGGTCTTCTCTCCAGACTTCAGAGACAGTAGTCATATTTGTCAGTGCTTGCACACAAACACAACCTGTGACCTCAACACCCATGCACATCAAGGCAGCTAAAATAAATCAGACTAGAGATCTGCCCAGCTCAGTCTCCTGTCTCTGACAGAAGGGTAAAGCAAGTATCTCGTGTAGGGTAGAAAATCAGGACATGTAGTAGAAGAGGAAAAAGAAAGCATCTTCAAGTCATTTCTGAGCTCCTCACCACTTTGGGGCTCAAGAGATTCCTGAACTGGTGCAGTGCATCAGTGTTCAGTGGTCTGAGAAAGATTTCTCTGCCAGGAACTTTCCCATTCTCCCTTGAAATATTTACCCTGTTGGTATTTAAAATTTAAAACAGCTGTGAAAAAGAATAATGTGCTTTTGTACTGCTAAGATGGTCAGCATCATAGTGCCACAGAGAACGAAACAGGCAAATCTGGAAGCTCAAGAAATTTGAATGTCCAAAAGCAGAGCTACAGGTTAAGCCCCTCCAGTATCTGGTTGTAGATCTAACAAAGAGGAAGACATACACTTGTACGTTACACTGAGTAAGGAAACAAGGACTTCATATTCCAGCCATAAACTAGCAACTCTCAGACCTTCTCTTAACATAAGAGAAGTAGAGAAGTAAAGCCAGTGACTGAGAAAAATGGCGCAGATTCTCCTCTGCTAAAAAGCAGGAGTATTCACTTCAGTTTGTGTGTAATTGAGCTTACCTCAGAAGGATATCTGGTTCAGTGATGGCACTTCAAACTGTTTTACCCAGTGTAGATGCTGCACTCAAAGAGCATAACACAAGCATCAGCTTGTTCATGGACAAAACAGCTCATATCTAAGGACAGTAGTGTAAATAAATATCATTATTATGACATAACTCATTCAAGCATTTTCAGACACCTAATGCAAAGTTAGCAAATCACCTCCTAGGAGTGCCTATTTCCGCCGTTGAATACAAAGGCATCTTAAGTGACGAGCTCAGGAGCAAACAAGATTTGTTCAGCAGTAGGTTTTTTTGTCTTTCAGTGATGACAAAATTGAAATACAGTAAAGTTTAACTAAGCAGGCACACTGCTGGAACACAAGCCACCCTGGCAAAGCACATTCACTGTACTCCCTCATGCTGGAAAGCAATACACAGTGTCCCACAAGTCTCATGCGTCCCCAAGACAAGAAAGATCTAGAAAGACCCTACCTAAATACACGTTTTCTTCTGTTTATTTTATTTTTTCCCCTTCTTTCTAGAATGGCACTATGAGTTGCTCTTTCCATTAACTTTGGGAAACAAACATCAGTTTTAATAGAGCTTGACGTGCTTAATAGCCAATATAAACTATGCCTTCACATTGATTATATGCACTTTGGACAATTTTCTTTCAGTGAGGTCTTTATGGAGAGAATAACATGCTTTTCACTTTTCCCAGTGTGATGCACTTACATCCTGTAAGGCTTTGTATAATGTGCACATCAAAACACATTTGGCTTCCTTGACAATAATATATTTTGGGCTGGAAGAAAAATGAACCACTGCATGACTCATTTTAACTCTGTATACTGGGTTTATTTCAACCTTTATAAACTTTATGTAGCCAAGGCCAAAATTAGCTGTAAAATGCCAGTATGATATTTTCTGTTAGTTTTTTTTTTTTTTTTTTGTTTTTTTTTTTGGGAGGGTGTGTGTGTGGTTTTTTTTTTTTTTTTTTCTGTCACTTACAGTAATTTGAGCTCTGAGTGGTCCAAAATTTATTGCTAGTGGCAGCTGGTCTGCCTTCATGGATAATTGATCCATGTATTGCTTCAGAAGATAAAATTTATTTGATAATATTTTTTACTGGAATAAAAAATAACCCAACAATACTATCCAGCTTTTTTTATCAAGTTTCAATTGCAGGTCTCAGTACTGTTGCTGCTGGATAGGTGCATCTGTCAAAGAATCATCCTTCTGTTGAATCTGTCAGTTGTAACAGAACAACCAGAAATTCAGCATGCATGCACACACAGCTCTCACCATGTCGCTAGACCTGAGAGTCAAGCTTCCAAGAGCTTGTAGCATGCCTACTTTGACTTAAATCTACTATCAAAGCCAGGACAGTCTGAAGAGTGAGCAGAATAGCTGTTAGGATGTGCTTTGCCCTTTTCTGGATCTACACCGAGCGCCCTTGATTATGAAGAATAAAGTTCACTGGACATAAACAGCAAACATCACTAGCAGTGAAAGGAAGAGACCTTATGGAAAGCTTTATGTAGTGCTCAAATTGTTCATGGTGCTGTTAACTTCTTTCCTGCTATGTAATTTTTTTAAGAACTCAAAGTTATGATCTGAGTGGTAATGACAGAGAAAGAGTGTAGGAGAGATATCATATGGCTTTAGAAGCATACTAATACTGCAGAATTGTCAAGATTTATTTATTTTTCTACAAAGGTCTGGGAAATGTAAAATAGTTACAAGTTGTGGTAATAGTTGCCTGAGTTTATAGAGAGACTGAGTGCTTTCCTGTTGTCTTCTGGATCAGCAAATTTGCACTCCACCAAACACATCTCTCTCTCCCTGTGTAAATATATAGAACTATAAAGATAGAAGATCATATGGCTGTGATTCAGATGCTGAGTGATTCAGATGCATGGCAACATTGAAATTGTACTGAGCAGTTCCAGTCTCTCCAGTTTGGATTGTTGAGTAACTCTAAAGCTGCAGAATATGTAGAGACATGCATGGCAACTAATGCAAGAAGTTGGACTGTTCTTAATGATTTCTGTAGCATAGGGCACAGCGGACATTGAAGGAAGAGTTAAATGGAAAGCCATCAAGCATAAAGAAATGTCTTTTGAGAAAAGATTTATAGAGTGACCCAGTGGATGGACCTTGGCTGATTGTAATCTGCACATGAGGCCAAGGCAGAGGGGAAAAGAACTAAAAATCAACACTAGAGTAATTTGCCTGATAATAGAAAATTAAAGAACTGGAGAGGCAAGCAGCAGCCTGCAAAATTCATGCAGATTTGGATCTGCTGTATAATTAGCCACAATAGTTAAACCGAAAAAAAAAAGATAAATTAAAAAAATGAATGACATCAAATTAGAGAAAGATTTCTGCAGTATACAATAAAATGGCAGAGTTTATACAAAAAGGGAGGCATAGATAGTGGGGAGAAATTTAAAAAGCTAGCAAAGTACTCATAATCTGAACAGTAAAAAGTTTTGATATGATTAGACAAGCATCTGTGACTTTACAATCAGTACAGGTTGTAGTGTGATAATGAAATAAAATTGATGTACAATGTGCTTGCACAGAACAAAACTATCATACAAACATATACTTCAGGGATGGGTTTGAATGACACTCAAAAGAATGCAATGGTAAGGGAAGGATTTGGAGTTTTTTGCCCTGCATCCATCTTTAATTATATTCTAAAGATGAAATGTACCAAAATCTTATCCTTTTTGGGGCAATGTATATGAAAGCTAAGCTTCTCTGGAAATTAGGTGAACATATTATAATACTACTGGCTTTGCCTGTCGTTGAGACAGGTTCTTCTCATGGGGTGAACTTAAGTCCTGATCTGTGAAAGCTTCTGGCCAAAGGAACTGCTGCAATATTTTTCTTGTGCTGTCACCCATTTTCCTACCAAAGATGAAAGATATAACATTCTTTAATAGAAACAGGACTTGATCAGGATTGAATCCAGGAACCAGGACTGCATGAGACACTTAATACTAATCTGCCTTTGAATACAAACACAAAAATATACACTTATATTTGCGATTCCTCTTTGAAGCAGCAGGGTATTGGTGCTTCACTTTGTACTTCCAACATAGATTACCAAGGACATTGGACACTGTAACTTTTATTATACATCAGCACAGATGCTTATCTTCATTCAAGTGAAAATTGATTTGGAATGCTTTTAAGGACGCTCTTATGCTGTGTAGTGACCAGAGATGCCTGACCATAGCTCCTGGGTTATCGAAGGCTGTAGACTATACCTTGAAGATGAGTGAATTAGGAGAAAACTAAACTAGCTTTCCTAAGGCCCTAAAATCTGTAACTGAATGAAAGACAAAAATCTTTAATAATCAGCCCTTCAATATAAAATCTGCGTCACTTTTCCCTTTTCATCTGTTTTTGTCTTATTGTGTTAAAGCTAAGAACTGTACTTTTATTTTTCAGCTAAGTAAACTCAGCATGCCTGTCTGATTCTGCTCATTCCTCTATGGTTTCTATTGCGATTGGTGAAAAAATGTTGCAAGTATGCTTTGAATTAACCCCCATTTTCAAGAAGGGGAAAATGGATGAGTCAGGGAACTACAGACCAGTCAGCCTCACCTCTCTGCCTGGCAAAATCTTGGAGCGGATTCTCCTGGAAGGCATGCTAAGGCACATGGAAAACAACAAGGTGGTTGGTGACAGCCAGCATGGCTTCACTAAGGGGAAATCGTGCCTCACCAATCTGGTGGCCTTCTATGCTGGGGCTACAGAACTGATGGACAGGGGTAGAGCAGTTGATGTCATCTACCTGGACTTGGGCAAAGCGTTTGACACTGTCTCACATGGCAGCCTTGTCTCTAAGTTGGAGAGACATCAATTTGATAGGTGGACCACTTGGTGGATAAAGAACTGGCTTGCCGCATGCAAAGGGCTGTGTTCAATGTCTCAATGTCCAGCTGGAGACCAGTAAAGAGTGGTGTCCTTCAGGGATCGGTGTTGGGACCGGTCTTGTTCAACATCTTTTTGAGTGACATGGACAGTGGGATTGAGTGCGCCCTCAGCAAGTTTGTTGATGACACCAAGCTGTGCAGTTCGGTTGTTATGCTGGAGGGAAGGAATGCCATCCAGAAGGACCTTGAAACGCTTGTGAGGTGAGCTGATGCCAACCTGATGAAGTTTAATCATGCCAAGTGCAAGGTCCTACAGCTGGGTTGGAGCAATTCCAGACACAGGTACAGGTTGGGCAGAGAAGAGATTCAGAGCAGTCCTGCAGAGAAGGACTTGGGGGTTTTGGTTGATGAGAAAATGAACATGAGCCGGCAGTGTACACTCGCAGCCCAGATAGACAACCGTAACCTGGGCTGCATCAAAAGGAGCACGACCAGCAGGTCGAGGGAGGTGATCCTGCACTTCTACTCTGCTTTCGTGAGACCTCCCTTAGATTACTGTGTGCAGTTCTGGTGTCATCAATATAAAAAGGACATGGAACTGTTGGAACAAGTCCAAAGGAGGGCCACGAGAATGATCAGGGGAGTGGAGCACCTCATGTATGAAGATAGGCTGAGAAAGTTGTGGCTGTTCAGCCTGGAGAAGAGAAGGCTGCGTGGAGACCTCCTAGCAGCCTTCCAACATCTGAAGGGGCCTATAGGGATGCTGGGGAGGGACTCTTCATGAGGGACTGTAGTGAGAGGACAAGGGGTAACGGGTTCAAACTTAAACAGGGGAAGTTTAGATTGGATATGAGGAAGAAATTCTTTACAGTAAGGGTGGTGAGGCAGTGGAATGTGTTACCCAGGGAAGTTGTGAACGCTCCACTGCTGGCGGTGTTCAAGGCTGGATTGGACATAGCCTTGGGTGGCATGGTTTAGTGTGAGGTGTCCCTGGCCATGGCAGGGGGGTTGGAACTAGATGACCTTCAGGTCCTTTCCAACCCTAACTATTCTATGATTCTATGTTTGTAAACAGCTGATTCATAAGCAATACACTTAGAAATATGCTGAAGAGTCTCTGGGTTTTGCAGAGCATCTTATATCTCTGTGTTCTCTTTTGAGCATCTGAGTATTTGAATACTCTAATACCAATACCTGGCCTAGAGTTCTAGGTACAATAGGTATGCACACTCAAACATGGTTAATTACAGCAGATTAAAAGTTTACTGTGGTTTTGGCTTTGTTTGGTTTTGTTTTGTTTTCTTTGGATTTGGAGCAGGTGAGTGCTGAATGCATGTATTCCCCCACCAACTAGTATTTAAGCCAGCTAAAACTTAATCATATATTCTCAGGCCACCTATATATACATTTTAATGAATAATATAATTCCTCTTTTTTTTCCTGATCAAGTTTCCACTTAAGTAGAAGCATAATGCAAACTTGTAAGTGAAAAATTGACCTAGGCAAAGAGAAGTAAGAATAGATTTCTCAAGAAATAACCTCAAGAGGTTAATTACCTTCTTATTTAACTTTTTTTTTTTTTACTCCACAGTCATCATGATAAACATCCTCTCTATTTTTTTTATTGCTAGACAAAGGATAAACAGAAAAACACAACAAATGAGCAGAATTCTGAACATTAACTTACTGTCCATTAGAGCTACTATGAGACCCAGTATAGCATGGCCAGAGGCAGTTTGTGCAAAGTAGAAGTGTTGGTTATAGAAATTAAATCTAATTTTCTGTCCCCTCTCTCTCTTTGTTTCTTTCCTTCTTTGCTCAATTTGTTAACTACCTATTACTAAGAAGACAAAGTAAAAAGGGTAAGGGTTACTTGAAACTGAAAGACAACTGGTTCAAGTTGACAGAAATAAACTGTAGATAAGTGCAATCTTGCTTGTTATAATGACTTCTAGAAGTTTCAACCGAGTAGTGTTTAGAAGCTACAACTAGACATATTAGAACTTTCCACTATAATTTATATATGCACTCAGTTTAAAATAGAAATGCTTGTATTCCATTTCATGTGGGGCTAGGACAGCTGCTGATCAAATTCTGGAGCACCATGAAGCACAATGTACTGCAGAGACTATCTGATCTTGAGGAGATCCCTTATAATTAACAGGGGTCAGAAAGAACAAGTTTCTTTTTCTTGAGAGTTAAAGACAGGGATGACTATTGGAATTTCAATAGTGCAAGATGTAACTGTACTAGATAAATAAATTCTCTAGTCTCAGTTTCTTGGGAAAATTAACCCCCTTCATACTATGATCAAAATCATATCTTAATTCAAAACTGAGAGTCATTTTAATGGGAATAGAGACTGAATAATTTTCCATATGTAAGAAACTCCCCTGTTACTTTTTCTCTGTGACAGTGATAAGAAAATAAGTTATTTACTAGATATAGTTGCTTTCCCACTGCATTTCCTTGCCTGTATTTCTCTGTTTTATATGCTTTACAGAAAAATGTTCTTTTACCTGTAATACCACTGTAAGACTTCATGTTTATCCTCGATAATAATTCAGTTTTCTTTTAGGAAATTAGAATTTTGATAACTAATGTTGCTTGTACAAAAGCACTTTTCACAGTTGGCCACTACCAACTGACAGTCAGAAAGCAAAACAACTGCTCATTTATCTGCCAGGAGTCTCTCATTAAGAATTTTTTGTTAGATATTTAATCAAATCAAGACTTTTCACTGGGGACTGAGATTAGTCATTCTTTTCCTATTACAATATTTTGTTGCCTTCTGTAGTAAATTTAGAAGTTGTCCCTCTCCTCTTCTGTACTGGTCTCATATATTACCATTCATAAAATTTTGAAGAACTTGGCTTTTCGTCATCATTAAAATACTTGATGGAGGGTAGAAAGGAGAAAAAATTAAAACAAATCTAAAAAAATTATCGGTAGTAATTGTATTTCAATATTTTAATTCATCAACTTAAAATATTCTAGTTACCAATCTATCCATCAGCTTATATATCTATCTTAACTTCCACTGTAGAATAGATGAGATGAAAGAATATATCCCATCAAGCATGTAAGTCCACTCGGTAAATTCAGATAAAAACCTCAGATATTCCACTTACGCAAACAGGCAGATGAATAAGATTTATTGCCAGTGTAAAACATCAACAAAAGGTTTTGAATTTTGTCAAAGTTAAGAAACCAACATTCAGCTTCATGTGATACGTTCACCTGCTTCCAAGTAAAGGTCTTCACTTCACATTCAGGATGGTATTTAAATAGACAAAAGAGAGGAAGATTTTTTATTTTTTTTTTTGTCTGGTGTGTGTGATGTAATTATTAAATGTAATAAAAAGTTCTTACTTTTCTCTACAAATAGGAGAAAAAATTATTCACAATTAAGATAGTGGGCATTTCCTAAATTGTAATCACCAGGACTAAAAAATCAAGAAATCACGTGAAATTTGTTTCATTCTATTTCTATATATCTCCTGCCAGTTTTGACTTTTGATTACTCTTTTTTTATTTTTTATCTGTATGATATTTTCTTTCAGATATTTTTGGCTTGGCTCGAAGTATTATATTGATAAGCCTGTGGACTTATCTGATTGTCTTTCAGACTAAAGTCCTCTGTTTAATTAATAGTGCAAGTAAAGAAGAAGAAAGGGTACTATCAGTTGTACTGCCTGTGCCACTTCCAAACAATTGGATCAACATTCTTTTCACAAATAACGCAAGAATACAAGAAGCAAAAACAGACAAGACTGATCTGTGTTTTGATATGCTCTCATAGTTTCCCTCTATCAATAAGTAGAACCCTCATGACTCTCAAATTTGCATAGATCATAGTCAGTGATAAGACCTAGCGTCTATATGCTTGTCCTAAATACTTCTTATTTAAAATTTACGATTTTGAATGTATCATGACATTCTCACAGTGAATTTCAGAATAAAAACCCTTGTATGAGAAAGTTGTTTGTGTTACCTGGTTATTTTACTGGACATCTTTTATTATTTTTCATGCGTAGAATAATCTACTTGATTTCAATTTCTTTACCAATCAGGACTATACATGAATGGTAAAGAACAAACATATGCCCTTCCATCTGTTCACTCTTCAGACAGAAGATTCCCACATGGTTTCATGTCTCCTCATCTGAAAAGTCCTTCAGGCACTCTACCATCTTCACTTCACTTTTGGTGATAGCAATAAGATAGTAAGGTATCCTTACTTGGGAATGACGGTTTAGCAATAATGACTTGCAGAGAAGGACTTGAAAATTTTCCAAGCGTGGTGCTCCCATCCGAGTCTGTCACACTTGCTCTTCAAATCGCGAGCAAGTCAGCTCTGTCTGTAACTTTTTTTCCCTACACATACTGAGGTGCCTTTTTTTTTTTTTTTTTTTTTTGGGTACATTTTGTTGTTGTTTTATTTTTTCCCCAGAAAGAAGTTTGAGACTTTGAAAACAGGCCATAAATTCAGTCTGTGTAGGCTTTATCTGGGTGTACAATCAGAAACTACAACTTTCAGTTCAATTGAGTATGATATAAAGAGGACAAGATATATTTCCTTAATATATAATTCCATTTAATGAGTAACTGCTCATTATTACAAAAAGTTAGTAGGACTATTCTGGATATTAGACTGATCAATGAATTTTGCTTCTATCTATATCTAACTAACTTTTTTATAAGATCAAAATAAATATTTTACCTAGTAGTGGGATATGCCAATTTTCCACCTCTGTTAAAAATGAAAAGTGTGAAGCTCATTTGTATACTGGGGTTTTTTTGCTATTTCATTTCCCTTTAAAACCACTTCTATCATACTTGGAAGCAAGAAAAACATAATATCTATACCTGTCAGTACATAGCGAGTGTACTGCAGGATTTTTGCAGGACACTTAAAGCCAGTCTCCTTTGGCAAATTTGCAAATACATGTTTTGATTTAAAACAGAAAAATGGCATATCCCTCCCTGGGAGAAAACCCGCAACAGCTAATGTTTCTCAAGAAGTGAGTTATGAGAAAAAGTCACAGGTGTATTAGAGACGAAGGTTAAATTCCAAGGCACTAATTTGTTGAAAAGGTGAAGGTAACTAACTAAAGAAAAAAAAAATCAATACATCAGCTCTGAAATATCTTTCTTCCTCACCAAATATTACTGGGTAAGTTACAGATCTTAAGAAGAACAAATGCCATAAAATTAAGTAAGTTAGTTTCGCTTATGAAATGTTGATACAGAGTTATTGTAAAGGTAAACATGCATATTTTTGACATGTTAAGATATTTCTACATGAAATATTAATCCTAATTTAATAACTTGAGAATATTAATGATAGAAAAATAATTTTGAAAGCCACGTGACTTTTTTTGGCTATTTTATCATTCATTTGCCTCACTGATATTTCTCACAGACTTAATGGCCTAGCTTCCAATCTAAATCAGCATAGTTGTAGTTACGTCAACTGATTAAGTAGACAATAACCCAATATTTTATTCATAAGTATACATGAGATCAAACTTACCTGGGAGTTGAAGGTCAACAGGCAAAATTCTAACAGAACACAGAGAGGATGTAGCTGCATAGGATGAAGTGAAAAAGGCCTCCATAATATTCCATGAACTTTAATGGCCCATGTTTAACACTTATTCCATTCCAGATATGGGTATTTGAACAATGTTCTGTTGCACACCGCAGGCTCCCAGCAGAAACAGGGAACAATGAGACTTCAAATCTGAAGAGCATATTTTATACTGTTTCACAAAAAAGTAATCTCTATCAGTAATAGAAGCAAGCTGTGGCTGCCCATATCTGCCTGAACTTAGGCAACTATAAGTTAAAAGTTTAAGTTTGAATTAGACCCTTTCAGCAACTTTTAAAGTCAACAGAGAGACAGAGGTGTTTGCATAGCAGCTAAGCCAATGGAAATTCTCATCCCAGAAGTTGGTCTGAAAGTTTCTTCCCTTTTTACTCCATCTTCTCAAAACCTCTTCATCTTCTCTTTCCTTCCTATCTTGTCTAAATATGAGTTGATTTGTTTTTCTTTTCTTATGCTTGGCATACCCTCTTTATTCCTTCCCGCCATGCTGCAGAATCACCCAGTAAGATTCCAGAGACAAAATGTTCCTCCTGCCTTCCTCATGCTTTGCCATCAGTACTGCAGTTTCTGCATTATAGGGAAAGGTGCTTGAATTAAAAGATGAAGTCTTCCTTCATATGTCAGTCTCTTAAAAAAAAGAAAGTACATGTGTGTATTTGTGGAATTATGTTAACAGCAGACATGTGATTTACCATACCCAGTCAAAACCTGCTGTTTTTTTCTGGGACCTTATTTTAGGGACTCTACATGGCTCCTCAAAGTAGGGGAATTTTCCAATCAACTTTGGAATCTGGGGACATGACAAACAGGTTTTGTCAATCAATATTTAGACTGCTACTAAATCATATTAACAGAACCACTGCAACTCCTTTCAAGTCTGCAAAACTCTTGGAATAAAGTTAAATGTAAAGGACTATCTGAAAATACAGGCGTTCAAATGCTAATTTTAGAAGGGACTGTGACAACTTATCTATCACATTGCTGTGTAATCTTAACTTTTTTAATTACCCAAATTACTTTTAAAAATAAGCCTTTACTTCTGCTTGGACTTCCTATCTTTTTTAGATTTGAATAGCTAAGAAGCTTATCAGCCTTTTAGGCAGCTTCCTAGAGCAGTGGAAGAAAAACGATAGCATTGAGACTTGGTCCTTATTCAGACCCACACCACTACAATTAATCTCTATTTCAAGCAAGGTAAGTTAATAGCCTGCTTATTACCTGAGTAAAACCTCAAGCATAGAGAAATTTTAAGCCAATACCAGTCAATTATTTATATGCTTTTCCACATTTTAAGCAGTTTTGCCCGCAAGCATTGTACATATAAGAGGGATGGATTTGTGCGGAGGCTCAGAACAATAATCAAATCACCGAAGTTTAACAAGTTAACACATGCTGTATTTCTGCTTATGTAAGTCCTTAGCAAAGGTGAGATAATGAAAGGGCTTTAAGATAACTTTCATTATGATTCATCTGTTACAGACTCATAATGTACACGTTGAACAAAACTGAATTTCAGCTGATACTATACTATCTGATGAGCTGTAGGGACTTGACTGTGTTTTCACCCGGGGAATGGCAAATGTATCCATGAAGGCAAAGTGTGTATGTAAATACAAAAGGAGCAGCATCAGAGAACAAGATTTGATTGGAAGTACTTAGCAGACCTCATGTCAGTTGGAAGTGTAACGATGTTAACAATGTAAAGCATGACAACAGTAAAAACCTTGCTAAGGAGTTTAAAAACCAATAAAAACCCCTTTTCCTTTTGCTTTCCTTGCATCCCTGTCCTCTGCATTCCTTTTTAGCCAAATATTACAATTTTAGGCAGTAGAAGAATTTAACTAATAGGCAAGCAGATTATTAGTGCTATGCTATTCTGATTTCAGGCCATCAGTGATGATAATAAAACACAGAATACCAAAGTTTTCAGTAAGCAGAAGTCTCAGTCTCTAAGACATACTTAAGCTTATTGATCACACTGGTTTATGCGATAATAAAAGTGCAAACATATGCACACACCTTTTGCAAATAAGAAAAATCATTCGTCTTGGGCTATCTCCTTCTATGTGCTTTCACAGCAATTCAAAAGTCATAATAGATAATGGGAAAACAAAGTGTTTCCATTTCATGAATGACCTTGGAAAAGTTGCCAGATTTCTCTGTATTGCAGTTCTGACATCGGGCAGGAAACATCATCCTTCTGTAAACATTTGTGAGATCCTCTAATTCTCACTGGGATGAAAGAGAAAAGACTTTATTAATTTTACTTCAGTTTTAATTATTGCAAAGTGTTTAAACTGATATAATATTGTGAGCATACATTTTTTAATCTAAATAAAAAAAAAATAATATTTTAAGACCCAATGTTTTTTGTCCAGTTCAAAAAACTATGCCATTTTATATTTAATTTTACTTTATAAAAAAAATTTAAATCTAAAGTAAATGCACTACATATACATAGTAGTTTGAATGAAAAATAATTATAAGCAGATTTTTTAATGTTAAAAATATTCAATTTTGATATCTGAGTGTTCTTAGGTGGTAAATTGAAAAATTATTTTAAGAAGAGGTTCTGATCTACCCTCTACCTATAAATGGGATTAATTTTACCTGCATGTTTTTTTTTTGTAGCTTCTCCGCATGAGCTTTGATACTTTAGAGAAGTAGGTATGTATTTCTTCTTTGACTTGCAAGCAGATCTTCTGTCACATTGAGATCAGTTGGTTATTTGCCATATATTCATATTTGCAGGATATTATATGCAATTTAAGGACCAAAATGTAAAAGATAATGATATTAAAAAAAAAAAATGTAAAAAAAAAAAAAATTGGCATGAGAATCAGCCTGTCCTAGACACTGATCATATTTTGCCTATAAAAATGGAAATTTTATCCAAAAATTTGACATCAGCTTTAGCTGAGGTCCTGAGTCTTGACATTAATCCTGAGATACCTACTTATATACAGCCCTGAGTAGGATGGTTGGGTAGATCATGGTTGAAACAGTGCCACTGCCCATCCAGTCTGCCTCAGTGGGGATCTCTCCTTGCTCTTGACATAATTGATAAGGGAATTTTGCTCTTTTGTTCCAACTCAGATGTCACTACAGGTGCAAGAACTTCCCCCAAAAGGCTTATGAATAAAACTTGTCTGTTGCATTCACATGTCAAACATTGTTTGACCAGCAGAGGGTTAAAAGATAAATAACCTGCCTGCTCTGGTGCTGTAATCTGTGTTTCTGCTATTACCTTCCACAAGTGGAATGGAGATATACATTCTTGCAGCTCAGACTTGAATGTAGGTGAAATGGGAGTTATGATATTTAAATTGTGGCGTAGTTAGTGCATCTCATGGTCTGCAAGGTGTTCCTATGTCTTTCGAGTGCAATGCACATCTGTTTAGTATGGAGCAACATATACACAGCCAGACTTTGCTTATCCTAATATAGCCTAAGCCCAGTGTCTTTTATGCATCTCTAGTTATGACTTGCAGAATTCTGTGGGACAGTGAAGCACTAGAATTCCTTAGGGCAAGTAATATTGTATATTTTTAGGTTAATTTTATTATTTTATTTTAATTTATAATTTTATTTTATTTTATTTTGTTTTATTTGTTTTATTTTATTTTGTTATAAACTAGATTAATCAATGAACTCAAGCAGCTAGTAGAAGCTGAGACTTCTGTTTATGAGGAAACTTCTGAGATTTATTTTGGCCATTTTTAAGCAGGCTAACATCTGAGCTCTGAAGGAGGAAGAAATAGAAAATAAATTGAAGTGCTTTTTTTGAGGTGTGATGAGTCAAAATTTCCTTTCCTTTCCAGGGCCTCTACAAAGCACAAAAATGCGTGATTGTCTTATTTATAATGTTTTCTGTGCATGTGTGAAAGTAAATAGATTATTCCATACAAATTCCAAATAAAATATATGGCAAAAGTAAATTCTTCTTATGGATATTGACCATACTGACAGAAACCTTGTCCTTACAAATTCTTTTTTGTATAACACAAGTGTAATAACTTGGCTGAAAGAAGAGATGTGTATAACGAATTACGGAATTCAATATTTTACTTAACAGTGAACTGAAAAACTTTTATTCTTCACAGATTTGTGTTCTTATTCCCAATACAGTGCTGGCAGTGGAGGGGGGGATACTATTTATCTCTCCTTTTTTTTTTTTTTTTTTAAATAGTAAAACTTGGAACTACACTAAATAATGGTTGTCTTCTGCTGATCAAGCTCATCGGTATTTGTTAATAAGTATAGAAGGACAAAACCCAGTGCAAAAGAAGCTAAACCCCAAAAATGCCTCAGTCTACATTCTCATAGAGGTAAAGCTAAATTACTCCCACAGTACTTAGCTGAGGTGTTGGCATGTTTTTCAGGATTTTGTCTCTTGCTGCAATCACCTGTCTTCGTCACACACAAGGTTATGTATCTCCTCACAGGAGATCTTAGTTACAAGCACAATCATAAGAAGACAGTAACAGCCACTTAAAATCTTCAGCACCTGCAAGGCTGCTTGTCTTCCTCTCAGTAGACTCCACAGAATAGCTATTCTTAGCTCAGATCCTTAGGCAGCCAGATGAAGACAAGTGGAAAGAATCTGGACCAGTGTTCCCAGCAAATACTCAGGAATTGGCTGCTGGCCCACGAGACATATTCCTAGTCTAGAGAGAAAGAAGCAGCAGAAGTAATATTTGGAAGATTATGTGAGGTTCTACACCAAGCAGCAGATCATGCTCAGTAGGTACAACATTAATTATAACAGGGCAATAGGTACAACATATGGCTCACCACAAGGCTCTACAAGTAGAAAGCCAGTTTTCAGAAGAGTTAGTTTATGTAGACATGGAAGCTCTGTGTGGACCATGGGAAAAAAAGAAAACAAATTATGCCATCTAACATAATGCGTCAAAGTCAATTTAACTTAGTAGCAAGTTAATACATGTTGATGATAATTGAATATGTTGTGTTCATTGTCAGTAGAGATGAGAGTTGAGGTGGTGTGGGGAATTTAACCTAAAAGTTTTAATCTGATTTATTTATGATTCTCTAGTTTTCAACTTCTAGTTTTAAATAGGAAAGTTTAGGAGTAACAATGACCAAGCTATGGTGCATCCTGTTATACCAATAGCCAGGTTCAAACTTCACTCTATTTCAATGTACTTTTTCGTCTGGGGTTTACAATCTGCAACGGTTCTCAGTGTTCAGAACCCCTCTGTCTCTCATTGTTCTGTAACCATACAGAATAGGAATATTTTTTACATTTTACTGTCTAAAAAGACAACAGGCAGCGGATGCAAAGAACTGGTTTGCCCTACACCGTAGCTGATGGGTAGCTGCAGGAGAAACATTTTGCACAAACACCTATCACCTCCCAGTCACGTGGCACGTTTACAGTCTGCAGGCTGCATATCTGGGCAGGCATGCACAGGGCACTATTTGCTGAACTAACTCAAGCTTGAAAATTTGCATATATTCAAGCTCTCTTTGAGGCCATACAAATATATATGTATATATGTATGTGCACATGCATATAAATGTGTTCTGTTCATTTTGTCTTAAAGAGCCTGTCTTCAGTAAATAGTTATGGAGATCCACTTTTTATCCTGTTGCATACTGGGAGCCTAAAGCACCTGGCAAGTAACTGAGTTCATTAGGATCAAAAATCTCTGACAGAATCGATGAGGTAAACCTAGGTATCTTCAGTCAAAGTATTTGCTGCCATGGTTGTTTTATTTTTTACCTGTGAACACATCAGTTTTGTAGTGGTGATGTTTTTTTTAATATTTGAAGCCCTATATTTGACACACAAATGTTTCAAAGACAGCTCATCCTCATGCCATGAGTGCATACCTAATCTGTGCCCTAGTTTATTGATCTGCAAAATGAGAATAGGCTGAATCTGGCCCTAATTCTAGGAAATTTTTTGTCAAATCCATTTACTGTATAAAAACGTAGGAATCTGACCCTGTGCTGACAGTCAGTAAGCTGGAGTGCAAATGTTCTACATGTGCTATTTGACCTCTACAGTTGAGGATTTAAAACTTTAATTATCGGAACGAGAAGATGAGAACAGATTTTGAGTTAGCTACTTTTTTTGAATAGATATTCAGACTCCAGGGGGAATAGTGATTTGCAGGCTCATTGAGGGAGAAAAAGGATGTCCTTTCTTTCCTAGGTGTAAGGGGGGAGGAACAAAAGGGGGCCTTGATACTGTTCCATTAAAATAAATCACTTCTCAATCCAGGCGAGAATTTATATCAGAATATTTGATAATCGAAACTTTACCAACAAGAGCAAATCAGAGAGGGCATTCGATTACTCAGGGCCAGATCCTGCTAAGCCTACCTCAGAAGTGTCTTACTGAATTCAAGAGCAGATCAATATGCAGAAAGCTACCTGGAGAAGGCTATTAGACAGGGGAGTCTATGAAAGAGAGAGCTGTGTCGTTTCTTTGCTCTGGTGAAAGTTGGCAGTGGACATATTACAGGAATACTAATCATATAGCCTGACCTCCAGCTGCCATTGAAAACAGTGAAAAACATTTTTCTTTGACTTCAGCAGAGACAAGACAGGGTAGTTAGGGTTAATTAATTAATTACTTTTCAGAAAATACTGTGAGATCTGCTGATATGGAGATCCTACATAATGACAAATTTGCATTGTAATCCACAGAGATATTTAGAGAGCTGTCATTCATTGATACCACAATACAGTCATAATTTAGTAAAACTGCTTGTTTCCTTTCATTAAGGCAGAGGTATATTTTTAGGGTTTAAAATCTCTGATCAACAACAGCAGTAGTATTGTGGGAACAGGAGAAGGAATGAAAGTAGTGAAAAAGAAATTAGTTGATGGGTCTGTTTGGAAAGAAAATGTGACATAAATATGCAGAAATAGTCAACTACTTTGCTGAAGGCATCTCTTAAAATTGTGTGTGTGTGTGCAATATCCTAACTTGATCAGGAAGATCTTTCTTTCTGGAATAGAGCTACATATGATGCAGATTTCAGGGAAAAAACCAAAACAAAATAAAAAACAACAGCATAGGTTAAAACCAAAATATTTCAAAAGATAAAGTCCTTTCTTCCTTACTTTGTTGGGGTTTTTTGGTAATGTTAGAAGGGGAAAGTAATGTTGAGTATCACAAAGCAATGCTCCACTTCTTATTAAGACACCTACATTTCAAAAGTAAATACACTAGTATTTCTTTGTATATATTTATATGCACACCCATGCACTTACAGACATATTCCCAGATCTTTAGTTTCTGTGTCATTTTCAGACTCTTAGAGATAAATTACCCCAAAGCACCCCTAAATATAAACTTACAAGTCTGATTCTAAACAATTTTTTTAAAGATGTTAAGAAAGTTACAGTTTTTGCTCCAAATGATTATTAGCAGTAACAGCCTGTCTGCATTCTCTTTCAGCTGTAGATTGTAGTACATCTTATAAGCAGACATTTAGTTTTGTAACCCCATGACAACGTAGTACAATATTACCATTCCCATTTTATAGATGAGAAGAACCAAAGCAGAGCAATTAAGCAAGTCACCCAAAGTTATACAAGGTCTGGGGCAGAGCCAGGAATAGAATCAAAGTCTCTTGAGTCCCTGACCTTCATATTAAACACAAGATCATCCTCCCTCTATTTCTAGTTAGAGCATTCAATTCACCCCATCTGGTGTGCATGTGTGATTTCTACTGGAGAGGTAATTCATCCCTAGAGGAGGGCAGGTGGGGCTTGCAAGGGGTGTCAGCTGTGGACTCAAGATTTGCATAGCCTGTACAGTCAATGAAACGAGAATTTCTCCCAGGGAGCATCTCTAGCAAACACATTAAAAGTGGCAATGGAAAATTAGGTTCAGACCTCTCCAAGCTTTTAGAAGGTGAATTTCCTCAACTGTTTTCTTCCTTTGACTGCACAGCTAAAAATGAAGTTGATCCCTCGATAACTTCAGACTTCATATACTACCTAGAAACTGTCATTTGGTGTTTGGGACAGGTGATCATTTAACATCTTCCTCTTGATCCTGCAGGGGACAGTCTGTTGATGGTGAGTGTGAGCTGTTGGAACCAATCCTTTACGTGGTCTTCACATGCTTAATTAGCCAGCGTGAAACAAATGCCTCTCAGCTACTAGTGTCATCATTCAAGCTCAGGAGCGTTCTTTCTAAAGGAGTACTAAATGTTGGAAGGAAAGAATTGTAATAACATTAAGGATAACTTTAAATTATATGTGTGTGTGTGCATGCACATACATATATAAAAAAAATGCATAGACAAAAATGTTCATAATTTTTGGTAATTATAGAAAAGTTCCCACTTCATGTTCTAGGAAAACCTCTCTGGGAACTGAGGAGTTGTTTGCTAGTTAATTGACAACTTAATTGATTATTGTTTCTTTTCACGGCACTAATTAGGACACAAACCTGATTTAATGTGGTAGGTTGTCCTGGAAAGGTTCCCAGCCAGATGGCTCAAACTCAGGAGCTTCAAGTTAGGATAAGAATTCCAACTTTTTGATGCTTATATAAAACAAAGTTTTAAACTTGTCCAGGTTCACCTATAAATGAAAGTTAAAAGCAAGCATTGCCAGAAGGCAGACCTGTCCACTGTGAATCTGAAACATTTCAGCTTCAACTTTTTCAAAAAATCACAAAAAAAAGGGGATTGTCTCTTCTTTCTCGTCACTTCACTGATGATGTAATCCTGCTGTCATCAAAAGCTTTCCTCCAGATTTCTGTTACTGTATGGAAGTGGGAAGAAAATCAGGCTCAGTATCTGTGCTTAGAGCAAAAAGCAAGATGATTTGATTTGCTGTTTGGCATTATGACAGGCAAAATGTCACTCATTTAAGTCTATAAGCTTTACAATAATACTGGGCCATTTTCTGCTGAGGTTGAAGTCAATGAGTGTTTTCCACACAAGTTCAGCAGTCAATAGGCTTATATTTTCTTTAAGATTTCTCTTTCCCAGGGGAACAAACCACTTCTGGTGACTTCCCTTAAGGGGTCTAATCAAGCAAACCACTACTGACAATATGTTTTCCCAAGTTTGGCCCTTAGCAGCTTGGAGCAGGAGGTGAGAGTGGCTGGAGACCAGGGGAGCTTCCTCTCACCTGTGTGGAGATGCTAAGTCCTCATCCCTCTTCCAAGCCTGCCGTGCCATCCACTTGATTCAGATGTGAGGAGAAGGGATTAAATATGCCTTCAATCTCCTTCAATACCTTGGCAGAGACTTGAGATTCCACCCCAACCAGATCCACCTTTGAAAGGAGCATCTCAGAGACATAATAATTTTGGGGGCCAATGCAGGTAGAGACTGTGTGTGGAATAATTAGGAAATGTGGAATTAAATTTATATTCAAAATGCAGTATTGTCCACACATAAGGGAAAAACAAACTTCCAGGGTCTCTCAGGGCGAGATGCAGCCACACCTGGTATGCCAGGAATATGCACTCCACAGCGGTTCCCGTGGCAACACAGACAGAGAGTAGAGCGAGGTGGAGATCTCACAGTTACACTCTGTCCTAGCCTCAGCAAAAGATGGGAACTAGGTGGTGCAAGAAACTGATAAGCTGCATACTTGCTACCCTGAGCCAGCAGCCTGTCATCTTTTGACAGAATGCCATCCTCTGTGTGAACTTTACTCCATTATAATGTCATTTTAATGCATTTACATGTTAAAATACACTCCCATCTCCAATACGACACCCTTCCAAAATGAGACCACCCCCCTCTGAGCATGCACTCTGAATTTTTGGTGTCATATACCTTTAAAAGCGAAGAGGGAGAGACTTGCACCAATAATAATAAAGGTATGCATGACTAGAGTCACTCAAGCTGCACCTTGAAGGTGAAAATAGTATAAAGTGACTCAAGAGAGAGTGGGATATTGAGGAAGATACCATCTTGGATGAGTCAAGGAAGATAACATCAATGGACTCCTGGGACCGGTTGACGGGCTGGACCTCTCTTCCCCCCCCCCCCCCCGTAGGACACCTGTGAGTAAGACTTGCACTGTATCCAGTGCTTCCCAGGGAAAACTCAGAATCGCTATAGAGTTACTTTCACTGTTACCTTTATATTTTAGAGCCAGGCTGTGTTAACTTTATCCAGCACTTGTATCCATGTAACTATTATTCACATGTGCTTTGCAGACAGGATTTTTCACTAGCAATCCATAAGAACCTGTACCAGTTGCATCAATAAACTGCACTGTTTCAGTAGCCAGTTGTAATTTCCTCACTAAATGTGACCCCATCTCTCAGTGTGGCCGTGAAGGTACATGAGCACGATTGAACCGGCAATGTGGTGCATTATCAGTGAATCCGGATCAGTACGCAGCCGGACTGATAGTTGCAGCTGATTGTGCACGATCAGTGAATCCAGATCAGACGTGACTGGTCTGGTAGATGCATATTGGAGCTGTCCCTGTGGTGCATTATCAGTGAATCCGGATCAGATGCGCTCGGACTGGTAGTTGCATATTGGAGCCGTTCCTGACCTCTCTAATAAAGCAAGGGTTTTATTTTTTTGCATTTAACTCAACACTGTCTTCACCCCTTTTCCTTTCCCATTCTCAACCTTTCCCTGGATCAACAACTTTGCAAAGACTGCAAAAACCCTTGCTCAGGCATAGATTTCTTCAGAGAAGGTGGAGCTGCTCACATGAGTAAAAGTGAGCTGGATTGGGCCCAAATTTAGTATTAAATCCTTGCAGTTCCAGAACTGTAGCTTCGACAAGGCTTATTTGAGGTGAAGGCACATTTTTCAGTGCTCATAACAGCAGCAAGATTCTTATTATACAACATTTAAAAGCAATAATTTCTGCAGATTTAACCTCATAGATTTTCTAATACAATAAAATTAAATTTAAAAAACCCTGAATGCAGCAGATATAACCCCTTCATGTGCAATTAGCAAATTTTAAATAGAAACCTTAATATTAACATTATTCTTTATGCGTCGATGAGTGGAATATTATTTAAATTGATATGACATAAGAGGATATAAATAATTCCTAAATGTAGATCTAAACTAGAATTTCAGATCATATTGAAATGGCAAAACATTATCAATTCCCTATTTCCCAATCAATTATTCATTCTAAGCCTCATGACACATTTTATTCAAAAAGATTATATTAGCATTAGAGTGCTGATAAACATTATAAATAAATACAAAAAGCTATTCTGAAAATTTGGTGTAACACAAAATAAATGCCCCTGTTCCAACAAATTTCATCAACTCCCTGGTAGCTGAGAAAGTGTTGCAAGCAGACACATAAGTTGAGAGTGAACTGCTGCTCTCTTCATTGCAATAAAAAATGCAAACCTGTTAAAACTGGGTAACTTAATTAAGGACAATTCATTATTCCAAATAAACCTATAGTTCATAATGGAGAGAATTATGCTTGGCAGTTTTACTAAAGAAAATTAAAAATGTGCTCTGTGTTTCTTTATACAAACTAGACAAAACAGTGGTTTTCTCTCCACAAGCTATAAGAGTAAACCTATAAAATCAAGACTATCTATGACAAGAAAAATCCCTATAATCCATATACATTTTTTATCAAAGCAGTAAGGGGAGGCAGAGATCAGATGCATTGCTGTCTGAACAGCTTTTTTTCACTGACCACTTTTTTTCACAGTTTCAGGACTTTGGGGTCATGAGGTTTTGTGGTGTTTTTTCATTTGCTTGTTATTGGTTTGTTTTTTTGGTTTTTTTTTTTTTTTTTACTAGGTACTTCATCAAGAAATATACAGCTATAATGATAATAATAATGAATGTTGGGGGTTTTTGTGTGTCATAACAACACATTCAGCAGGTAGCAGACCTGTGTAATTTTCATGCAGAGTCATTTCAGGCTACAGGTGGTTTAAACCCTTTGAGGTGAGTAGTTTACGGTACAAATCCAGCAATCCTTTTCCAAAATACCCTGTAAATTCAGTAGGATTTGGCTTTTGCAGAATGGTATTTTATTGCTTCATCTTATTAAGAGATAAGAAGCAAATGACAAGGGTCAGACATTACCTGAAACTTGCTTTTTTTTATATGCTTAATAAGGTATCTTATCTGAGTAAGGAAAGCAATACCTAGCCTAAAGCTTCTCCCTTTGTTTCCCACAATGGTCTCCAGAAAGGCAGAATACAATTCCTTTCCTAATACTGTCAGAGCAGAATAACTAACTCATGGTACAGTTCAAGCTTGCTTGATATCTGTAGCTACAAAATACACACAGCTTGATATTCTGACACGAACCTCACTTTCTCCATACCCTTAATCTATGGTTAAAGTTCAGCCCATTACACTCTTAAGGCTGGAATGGGCAAAACCAGTCTTTTTTTGATGTTATTTGATACTATTTGATAGTGGAAAATACATTTTCCAAAATTCTTCAAAGCCTGAATCATCTGATATTGGCTGAACCCAGTTCACACCATGAGAAGGAAAGTGAATAAGCGCCCTCAACAGATCGTGCCTCAACAATGGTGCGGGATGGTATGTTGTCTGATGCGATGGACAGCTCAGGTACATGCTTGACTCCTGTGACAGTCAGTAAGGCCACACATGCACAGAGATGCTTATATGTCTTATAATTGCATTGCAAATTTCCTGTGCCTTAAACTCTTCATGAAATCATAAACTCCTGTAATTCCAAGACCTTGCCATCATAAGTTTTTACAGGCCCCATGGTCAAGTCTTCACCAGGAGTAAATTGCCAGAACACTAATGAAGTTGAAAGAGCTGTACTGAATGGACAAAGTTAGTGCCTCTTGGAACCTGTGAGTTCAAGCAGCTAAAAAGAAAAGAAATAAATGCCCAAAAGAATAAGTAGGTTAACGCAGGACTTTGAAGATTAATAGAGTGTTGAGGATCTCCTATAGGAACAAGAGAGAGGGAAAAGGAGGGAGGGCAAAAGACACAGGATTGGGAGTCCTGAGGACCTTGCTTTACTTAAATGTGAGATTAAAAAGCAAAATAAAACAAAGCACACAACACTTGCCCCAGTTTAGTTTCTCCATGAGTTTAATCACAGGTCAAAGATACCTTAATATTCACATTCCATAGGTTGAAGGAGGGAGAGAAATTCATAGAAGAATAATAAATTTTCAGTTATAAAGCTTCATAAGAAGGTGGGTATTTTTACAGTAATAAGGAAAAAATAATTTTATTTTTAATATGTATCAAGACTTGCAGGCTTCCCAATCTCTCTGTCAAAATAGAGCTGTTCTGCATAGAGCACTTCTCAGTGCTACCCGTAGTTTTTTAAAGTTTCTGTGGTAAGAGAGTAATGGGAAAAATAACAAAAGTATCCTAGAACCAACATGAACTCTGTTCTTTCTGCAGCTAAGAGTAGAATGGCAAATAAGAGGAAGTGCTTCCAGACGTACAAGCTAATCAACCATATACTCTGAAGCATAAGATTTGATTAACCTTAGTGTGTGCAGGTAAAAAAGCTGCTCTGAAGGCAACTTCATTTTTCTTTTCTTCTTCTTTCCTTTGAAGTGATAGGGCCAGGTTTTCAGTCTAGTTCTGGTCACTATTCTCTATTCTGTATGATCAAGGGTACAGTCTTTGTAATGACATCTACTATGCACACAGATCTTTGAAAGCATAAAATAACTCACCAAACCAGTCCAGCCTTGTTAAAGACTGGCACAGCTTTTTCTGCTAACCAGGATGAAATTAGGAGAAATGAGTATTAGGGATTCTAAAATACGTTACCAGCCCCGTAGTGTATTTGGCAATTTACATACCTCAAATATAAGGAAATCCATAAGCTGAACTATTACATGTTTGAAGGCAGGCAATGCAATTGTGTTTGGCTTCATACAGTGTTTGAAAAACTGAGACACACAGTCCCGCTTGTCTGTCTGTAATCACGATCAATCACACCAAAGTACATCAGCAGTGCAGCAAGCTGCTCACAATTTTAACACATCAGCAAAAAATGAATATGGTGAAACAAAAATGGTTCCAAATTCCTGTCTTCTGTTTCTCCTTTCTCTGAGTTAGCAGCAACATCACTCAAAACTGTGCCAGATCCAAAAGCCACCAGCATTATCCTTCAGCTGTGCTGAAGCAGGAAGGTTAGTTTTGTTTTTACTCCAAAGCTGGTGTCACATAACTGGCCAATGTGTGGTTATGCACTTTCTTGGTTTGACTTTACCCTAAAGATAGAAGTCCAGACTTCTGTAGATTTGCCTCTCCTAGTCTTAGGAGAGTTTCATAGTTGGCTCCTGTTGTATTGAGTGGATAATACTAAGTGAACATTTAATAAAATATTGAAATGTAAATACTTAGGCACAGTTAGTTGCTCAGATTTCCTGTATAATCACCACCATGGAGTGAATGAACACAGCTCTACACATAAAACATTCAAGGAAAAGCCATCAGAAAAGGTTTCTCTTATTCAACATCATGCAAATTAGTTTCTTAGCTATGTGTGGAGGAAGCAGAACCAGCCCTGCAGTCTGCGAGAGAAGAATAATACTCCTAAGTCCCAAACAATACCTCTCTGTGATATTGGCTGGACTGAGAGATATAGTTCAGAATTTGAAAGAAATATGGGAAGAAATAGGTGGAAATGTTACCTAAAAAGATTTCTAGACAGATAGATAAAGACTATGTCACTTTATCCCAAGCTGTTGGGGGGAGATTAATAATACTGGCTGTCCCTAGTTCTGTACTTAGTACATTTTGCTATGAAAACTGGCATCCTTATAGTGAAGACCTAGCAGCTTATTTAACATATGCACACCACAGTATCCACCTTAAAATGGGTTATCTGCGCTGTAAGAATGCTCTTAGACAACTTTTGGAACATGAAGTAATTAAAAAAAAAAGTATTTCCACAGGCTTTCCTTTGTTTAGGACTTTTTTCTTTCCATAGTTCCCACAACATACTTTTGTCCACTGTGATGTTTCTGCCATTGGAGCCATCATTGCTTCTGGTGTGTCTTCTCTTGGCTTAGTCCACTGCACTGTACCATCTCCTCTTTGCCTTTTTAGTACATGGAGCTCTTTTCTAGGTCCCTTGCGTCAGAGTCTCTGTGTGTCCCTTATTCTTTACTCTCATATCTCATTTTCTTCTATTTCCCCTCTGAAGCAAGGATGCTCTGTGCCTGCCACTCAGGTGGCTTCAAATCTTGATTCCCTCATTCTTGTTTTCCTCTCTTGTCCTTCTTTGCAGGGAACATTACATATCAGCCATTACTGTTTCACCTCTCTGTGGAGGACAGAAATTTCTCTGTGCCATTTTTCTCAGTCCCCACATTACCAACCCATACTGACTCTAAACTGTTCCACGTTTGCATTTTTATTTTTATTCCTGTCTCCACCGCAATTTTTATTCATTTCCAAAATCTGTAAGAAATAACTGACAATTCTAGACAATGGTAGGAAGAAGACTAAAAGAGAGTTTGTAAGTGTTCACAGAAAAAACGGGAATAGATTATTCTTCTATTTAATCAATTCAGGACTGACAATACCCAGTGTTTACCACTTGAGCAGTAACAAATATAAAGAAAAAAAATAAACAAAAAAAAAAATCCAACAAAAAAACATTAAAAATAAAGTTATAGTGGCAGTGGTAAACTCTATAGTGATGGCAATTTGAAAGTAAATTGCTTCCTTCCATTTATTTCCTCCTCCTCCCTCATCTCACATTCTTCTTTTTTGTTTAATATTCATTCTAATTGCATGAAGAATTAACTCAAAGCTTCATGAGCTGATTCTGTGTTCTGCTGATGATTGTGTTGCATGACTACAGTAGCCTGCTTGCATTATAAACCATGTAAAGGCTTATAACAGAGGATGATTTTAATGGCTGCCATGAATAGTTTCTTTTACCCTTACAAGTCTGTTGATTCTGGTCAGCCTACCAAAATGATGTAAGAATTCTTGTGTCCTTTATCGAAAGTGCAACTTTTCCCCAAAACCTATTACCAGGCAAGATCAAATGGAAAAAAAAAAAAAAAAAAAACAAAAAACCCCGACTTAAAATGGAGCTGACTTCTCTTTCTTCTTTTTTTACAGGTGATGATATTTTTGTTTCCTAAAATACCTAAGCGACCAAACGAGCTGGAAATCTCTATAGACAAATTTCTGTTTGTTTTATCTTTATGAATAATTTAATTAATACTAATTAACATTAGATTCTAATATTGCTTAGGAACCTCAGTCATACATTAGAATCAGATGCATGTCCATCTAAAATGCAGTACATGGTTCAGTCCACCAGCCTCTTTTTGTATGCTCCCCCCACTGAAGCAAAAGAAACCACACGTACCTAAAACTGCAAGAAATGCAAGGAGTAGGTGGAAGAAAATCCTTTCATTTGTAGTAGGAAGGGTAATTTCCTGACGGTTAGGTCCATTAGGATTAAAAATAGTTGGACAAACAATACTATGAAACTCCCCTCACCTAGGAAGCTTAAAACTGGGATGGAGCAAGCCCAGAGGATCAGCTTAGGGGAAGAACTCCACCCCGATCAGGGACTGGGAGCAAATAAACAATTATAGACTGTGGGGTTAAGTGCTGTCAGTCTATTTTATCAAGTACAGAATAGAAACCTTTGATAAAAAAATTTTGCTTCTCTGTATTTGTTCACCGTTCTTACTCACTAAGAGACTTATCATCTTTCAAACCAGATCAGTCTTACAGCACTTCTGCTAAGCTTTCAGTCTGCCTACAAAGTTCCTCTTCAGTTTCATTATTATAGCTTGTGCTTTCCCTTCAAAAGTGTCTTCAATGACTTGGTTTCAATGACTAGGCAACTTTTTAAACCTGTGATATGTTGGCCTCTTTGTAGTCTTTTGGAGATTCGCTGAGATCCAAAAGCTCTAGAAACAAAGCATCCATACCTGAACAGTTATGACGGATCTAGGTTTTCACAAATGCTCAGAAGCAGGTATTCCCTTTGCTTCAAAGACCAATGATAAATAACTGTCCAATTTACTAAGGCTTCTTGTACGTTGTAAATTTTTTAATCCCTCTAGCATGGGTATTTTTGAAGTTGATAGGAGTATAGGATATCAGACAATGTAAATAATCTGAAGCTTCAAAGGAACCCAAAGAACATTGAACTTTATTTATTTGATGGTTACTTTCTAATTTATTTTGAAACTGATCATTAGACAAATCTCATGATTTTTTATGTCTTACAGTGCTAAGAGTTGTTTGGGTTTTTTTGATTTTTTTTTTCCTTGAAGGCTATACTCCAAAAGTATACCACTTATCAATAATGTACAGGAGTAATATCTAATACAAAAAACACACCTGAAAGTTATGTTGAAAAATCAACTATGGATGTAGTCCATCCTCAACGACTCAAATCTACTTCCTCAAGAAAAATCAATTCTATCCACATCATTCCTGATAAGTGTTAATAATTTCTTGAAGACCTCCAGTGATGAAAAACCTACAGCTTTCTTAGACTTGTAATCCCAGAACTTCACTATTGTTATCTCAGTGATTTGTCTTCTTCCTTTTCTTTTTTGTAAGGTGTTTCTGTCCTCTTGTTTTCTCTCTGTGATGAACTGATAATTTCCTTCCTTTTCAGAGTTTAAAATTACAGGTAAAGGTTTACTTCTTCTGAGTGTCTTCTCTATTATGACTTAGTGCTTGTGTCTTCACACAAAATAAAGCCAAAAGGGCTTTAAACAAGAATCACTTCAAAAACTGCTAATACAAATGCATATTCAGAGTCCTCTCTTGTTTCAACCAGATTTTTCTGAAAAAAAAAATTTTTGTTTGTGAAAGATGTAAGACAAAGCCCAGCACATTTTATTATCTTTTCTTCCTTTCCAGATTTTTCCTACAATAAACAAAACCTCCCAAATAAATAATTAACAAAAAATCACTTATTTATAATCAGAAATGTTTAGCTACCAGATGGTCCAGAGTATATCTTTATATAATAGGATCCCGAATACGGTTTTAACTCTGTGGGAACAAACAGCAGAATATTAATAAAATGTCAATTAGTTTAATTTAGTCTCATATCTATTGAATATATATATTGTCACCTACATGGTTTTAATTTCATTTTGGGATTCCAGCTGCTATTGAAGACAGATAACTTTTAAGCAAGTAAATTAAAAAAAATTGCTAAGACAAATAAATATGCCAAGGGATGGAAAGAAATAATTTTAAATGAAGCTGACAAGATGCTTCACTGGGAATATAGAACTTGTTGTGCATCTGCATTGTTAATGTCATAGAATCATAGAATAGTTAGGGTTGGAAAGGACCTGAAGACCATCTAGTTCCAATCCCCCTGCCAGGGGCAGGGACACCTAACACTAAACCATGCCACCTAAGGCTATGTCCAATCCAGACTTGAACACTGCCAGCGATGGAGCATTCACAACTTCCATGGGCAACCCATTCCACTGCCTCACCACCCTTACAGTAAAGAATTTCTTCCTCATATCCAATCTAAACTTCCCCTGTTTAAGTCTGATATATTGCTTTCTTTCTGACATTAAACTGCAAGTCCTATCTTAATTTAAAATAGGTTTCATTATCAGCACAATCCTGAAATATTTCTAAAGTCTGTTTCTCCCCCTCCACAGTCCTCGTTTTCAGAATCCTAATGTTTTTTGATGCATGCGTAGATTTTTTGTATAATTTATGCAAGTTTATTTTCTGCAGACTTTGTTGACTCTTCTGTAATGCATTCTTCGATCCTAGATCGAAAATCACAGTTTTACATATTTTCCTGAATTACACTTGTGTTAAAGGCATCTTAATATAATAAACTTGCAGTAATTTAGCCACAAGATTGTATTTGACCCTCCCTCAAACACAAGATATTTGAAGAGTCAGGCTGAGAATGGATGATGTGAAAAATGTGAAACTGCAATTTAACTTCAGCTGTTATACTGGATCTGGCTGGGATAGAAATAACTTTCTTCACACCAGCCTGTATGGTACTGTGTTTTGGATTTGTAACTAAAACAGTGTTGGTAGCACACCAGTGTTTTTGCTATTGCTGAGCAATGTTTGCTGTGTCATGGTTTTCTCTTTTTCACTCTGACTCTTTGCAGTGGCTGGGGATAGGCAAGAAGGTGGGAGGGACAAAGCTGGGACAGCTGACCCCAACTAAGTAAAGGAATATTCCCTACCCTATAATGCCATACCTAGAACAAAAACTGACATGGATGTGTGGTTTGTCTTCCAAGTTTGCTGCTGCTTGGAAAGTGGTAAGACATCAGTCTGATTGTGGGAGGTGGCAATTGCCTTTGTATCACTTGGGGTTTCCCCTCTTTCCTTCTCTTGAACCATGAGTTTCCTTGCATTTGCTACTCCTGCTATCTCTCCCATCTCTCTGGGGGCAGGAGTGAGCAAGAATCTAGGTGGGTGCTTAGTTGCTGGCCATGGTCCAACCACCACAGGCGTTCATCAGTTGCAGGAAGTGGCAGCAAAATCCAACTAGGAAGCGAGTTAGTTAGTGCTAGATGATTAGGCAGTGTTGACCTCAATGCCATTGTAGAGTTACTAGGAGTAGAGTCCATCGGTCTATATCTACCTACAGCATAGCACTAAATTATATTGATTACAGAGACCATTTTGTTTTCTGACACATGCTGGCTCTCTCAAATCTGCGTCTTGGGATAGATAAATCCACATTGCTCCTAGGAAGAACAAAGATGGTGGTTCTAGGTGCAGGGTTAAGCTCTCATATTTTAGGCTCCATGCATGCCAATTCTGATCAGAGTTCCTGGTGCATACATGGGTCTCATTTTGCGGTCTGAGATAATCTAGTATTCATTCCACTCAAGTTCCAAAACTTATGCTGAGGTGCCTTGCTTTCACTGAGGTGAGAAAAATTACTGTGTCACTGGTGATTAAACTCTGAATTAAGAATAAACTCAGATCTAAGTTTAAATTACAGTCTAGTCTTAACCTTTAATTTAAAACTAGGCATGTCAACACAGATAGATGTCAAAAGTGACTGAATTAAAGAAAAACCCCTAAGACAGCAATTCAGGATTATGTAATTTTCTATCTGTGCTGCTGTGTGAGGTTCAAGCCGTGTACTTCTCTGAAAGTTCATCAGAGAACACCCACAACGGTGTCCTGTGTAGGAAAACTCTCACATTTCAACTTAAAGTGCTGTACAATAAGTCTAACCTCCTATAGTTGTAGTGCTAGATGTTAGAGTTATGTAGATAGCTTTTCTTTCCGAGCTCCATCTTTGATTTTCACCTGTTTCCATAAGGACAAAATATACAATTTCACACTCTCTGGCTATAGTGATTTCCTTTAGGGAAGGATGATTTACTAAGGCGAACACAGCTACCACTGCATTATCTGAGGCAAAAAGCATGCCCAGTACAAGGGAGATGCTAACAGAAGGGACCTCCCTTCTTCCTTGCCTCCAGTTCTTTCCAGAGAAGAAATCCTTTCCTGTCTTTCAGGCACACTATGTTTTTTGAAAACCAGGCTGCTACATTTAGTTTTGTTGGGGTTTTTTGCTCTCTTTCGTTTTTCTTGGAACTCAGGTATATTTTACCTCTACATAAAAGCCCATATGCTTGTGGTCTTAATAAAGCCTATGCTGAAATCTTATCCAGGACCCAGAATTTTGCAGTGCTGCGTTGCACTGGATTTGCTGACACCACTTAAATCCTGTGTTGTCAGAGGATAGTTTATTTCTACTACCTAGCTACTGCATATAATCCAGAACCATCTGTAGCCGCACTGGCTGCAGAGAGGTAGATTAACATTATCTCTGACATGTAGATCTTGCAGGTTTGTTTCAGTTATTATTTTGTAGGATGTTCCAACATAGAACAGCGATTCTTTGCACTCGGGGCTGTATAAGCATGCAGCAAGGGATGGTACTTAGTTCTGAAGAGTCTATGTCATGGGTTCAGCAGCAGCAGTAATTTTTTTTTTTTTTTCTCCTTCTTGGTAGCTGGCGCAGCGCTGTGGTTTTGATTTTGGGCCTGGGAACAGCGCTGATAACACCAGTGTTTTCAGCTACTGCTTGGTAATGTTTTGGTCTGACCAAGGACTTTCTGAGTCTCATGCTCTGCCAAGGAGGAGGGGAAGCTGGGAGGAAGCAGAGACAGGACACCTGACCCAAACTGACCAAAGAGGTATTCCATGCCACAGCACGTCATGCCCAGGATGTAAAATGGAAGGCAGAGACCTGGAAGGGTGGGGGCGCACTGCTTGGTCGGGCTGGGTATAGGTGGTGAGCGATTGTATTCTTTCCTTGTATTTGCCTTGTCATTATTATTATTGGTGGTAGCAATAGTGGTCTTGTGTTATATCTTAGTTACTAAACTGTTCTTATTTCAACCTGTGGGAGTTGCATTCTTTTCGATTCTCTTTCCCATCCTTCTGGGAGTGGGGGGAAGAAAGAGAGGGGAGTGAGTGAGAGAGAGACTGCGTGAGTTATAGAGGCTTAAACCACGACAGTCTACAGCATAAATAGACAGCAGAGTGGGGAGAGAAAGCTTTCTCAGAGGCTAGCCTAAAGTCACACTGCAGGGAAGATCTGCAAATAGTATCTAGGTCTCCTGATCCCCACAAATCTGTTTCTTTATTCGCTAGGTCATGTTGTATCCCTTCAGTTAACTCTTTTCTCCTTTATTCTACTGGATCGAATTCATCAGCATGGGTCCCTATATGAAAATAGACATTTGATTAAGGGGGAAAAAATCCCACAAAAACCAATCCTCCGAAAGAACACCCCTTCTAAAACACCCTTTTTTTACAGTGTTTTTGGAATAATATAGCGTCTGTGTTCATGATTTTGGGATATTTGTACAGAGAATTTCAATATATTTTTATTTGTAGTCCCTGAAAAAGTGATAAGTATTGTATTATATACAGTAAGCTTCGCATGTATTATGTGCATGTGGATGTTTACTAAGAACATGTCATCTGTGGATTGAAGGAAAAAAATTGCACTGGAGTGGGAGAAGAATTAAAATAATTGTCTTTCAATAGTGCTCATTATTACTTTAAGATCCAGTGAAATGTAAATTCAAAGAATTTCCCTTAAAAGTTTAACACTGATTGACATGGTATCCCCAGACATCTTCTGGTATTGCTCTTCAATTCTGCTGTAAAATGTAAATTTTAATTAATTTCTTTAACTTGATTTTTCAAAACAAGATAAAGGTTCAAAAAGTCATAAGTGAAATTTCTGGGTCACATGACACATTTGACTGCTGGACATTCCTTATAACTCCCATATCTTTTCTGCTTATTTTGTGATCTGCACAAGTATAAATAAAAATCATGGAATCACAGAATGGTTTGGGTTGGAAAGAACCTTAAGATCATCTAATTCTAACTCCCTGCCATGAGCAGGGACACCTCACACTAGACCATGTCACCCAAGGCTCTGTCCACCCTGGACCTGAGCACTGCCAGGGATGGAGAATTTACTACCTTTTTGCGCAACATGTTCCTCTGCCTCTCCCCCCTCACAGTAAAGAACTTCTTCGTTTTAATCTAACCCGAACTTCCCCTAAGTTAATCCCATTATGGCTTGTCCTATCACTATGGTCCCTAATAAAGAGTTCCTCCCAGCATCCCTGTAGGCCTCCTTCAGACACTGGAAGGCTGCTAGGAGGTCTCCACGCAGCCTTCTCTTCTCCACGCTGAACAGCCCCAACTTTCTCAGCCTATCTTCATACATGAGGTGTTCCAGTCCCCTGATCATCCTCATGGCCCTCCTCTGGACTTGTTCCAACAGGTCCATGTCTTTTTTATGTTGAGGACACCAAAACTGCACACAATACTCCAAGTGAGATCTCCTGATATCAGAGTAGAGAGACAGGATAACCTCCTTCAACACGCTGCTCATGCTACATGCTCAGGGCATGGTTGGCTTTTTGAGCTGCGAGCGCACACTGAAGCCGGCTCATGTTCATTTTCTCATTGGCCAACATCCCCAGGTCCTTTTTCACAGGGCTGTTCTGAATCTCTACTCCACCCAACCTGTGACTGTGCCTGGGATTGCCCCGACCAAGGTGTAGGACCTTGCACATGTCTTGGTTTAACTCCATGAGGTTGGCATTGAACACCTCTCAAGTGCGTCAAGGTCCCTCTGGATGGCATCCATTCACTAGAATCACGTTAATGCACAGGTTGTTTTATAAACCCGGGGTCTTGTACAGTAATGAGCTTTAAATCACTCTTCTTGGATACTCCTCACAGGAAAAATCTTTGTTGGAGATTTTTCGCAGAGCATGGTTAAGGTTGTGTTTTTAATAAGTACAGTAAAACTAAGATTTCTTTGTGACATTCTCCTTGAGTTTGTCTGAATTCTGTGTAAGCAGAAGCTTGAATGTCAATGGAGCCACTTCAGGTTGTTGTCCCTAAAGCACTTACCCAGCAGGTACTGAGCACACCTGTAAGGAGGGCTGTGCTGTGACCACTGTTAGCAATGAGTTTGCTTCCCCTTTGACCGAAGTCCCACATTTGCAAGAGAGAGTCCATAAACCCCACTGAATGCTATATCCCCAAACTGAGTTTGAATAACGTATCTGAAAGAGAATTGTTATGAGGTATCAGGAGTGAAATCTTTCTATAGACTCAGGGATGTAAGTGTGAGAAAAGTACAACAGTTGGTTATTCTTGTGGGAAAAGCTACCTATTGATCAGAAAGATGATTTCATAGGTAGGTAATTTGATATCCGAGTTCAGTTCTGCATCTTCTCACAGATTAGTTGTGTTACCTGGGACAAATCAGCTTCCCAATCATATGGCATCTCTCTTCCCCCTGTTGCAAGATAGGGAATAACAACTACTGTTTCCCTTGTTTGCTTAAGCAGCAAGTTTTGCAGGCAAGACAGGATTCTTTATTATGCGTATGAACAGCATCTGGCCTGGTGTGCCAGGTGCACAAATCATTTATTTCTGAAATTAGTTAAAACTTGGGCTAAACTGTGATAACAAATCCATGTAGACATTCTTTGTCCAGGATGAATATAAGGTAAGTAGAGCAAATTGTCCTTATTTTAAGAGCTTAGTGTGTATTAAGCCAACCTGATGAAGTTTAACCATGCCAAGTGCAAGGTCCTCCACCTGGGTAAGAGCAATTCCCGGCACAGCAGCAGGTTGGGCAGAAAACAGATTCAGGGCAGCCCTGTGGAGAAGGACTTGGGGGTGTTGGTCGATGAAAAAATGAACATGAGCCGGCAGTGTATGCTTGCAGCCCAGAAAGCCAACCGTATCCTGGGCTGCATCAAAAGGAGCATGACCAGCAGGTCGAGGGAGGTGATCCTGCCCCTCTACTCTGCTCTTGTGAGACCTCACTTGGAGTATTGTGTGCAGTTCTGGTGTCCTCAACATAAAAAGGACATGGAACTGTTGGAACAAGTCCAGAGGAGGGCCACGAGGATGATCAGGGGAGTGGAGCACCTCATGTATGAAGATAGGCTGAGAAAGTTGGGGCTGTTCAGCCTGGAGAAGAGAAGGCTGCGTGGAGACCTCATAGCAGCCTTCCAGTATCTGAAGGGGGCCTATAGGGATGCTGGGGAGGGACTCTTCATGAGGGACTGTAGTGAGAGGACAAGGGGTAACGGGTTCAAACTTAAACAGGGGAAGTTTAGATTGGATGTGAGGAAGAAGTTCTTTCCTGTAAGGGTGGTGTGGCACTGGAATGGGCTGCCCAGGGAAGTTGTGAATGCTCCATCGCTGGCAGTGTTGAAGGCCGGGTTGGACATAGCCTTGGGTGGCATGGTTTAGTGTGAGGTGTCCCTGGCCATGGCAGGGGTGTTGGAACTAGATGATCTTCAGGTCCTTACCAACCCTAACTATTCTATGATTCTATGATTACCTCATATTTGCTACAGTGTAAATAAACAGGAGTTGTCCTTTACACAGCTAACTGTAATGGTCCTAGTAAAGCAAGGTATGTTCACAATGTTGGTTGTACTATACTTGATTTTGCAGGATAATTAAGGCTCCTCACCCTTGCTTATGCAACGTCTCTTATTGCCCCTGTAATACTCTAGGAATAAGAAAGTCGCAGGGAGCTCAGTTTCTCCAGAGGAGCTTTTGCTCTTCGATCTTAAGTGTTGACAAAATAAGCAGAAATTTGGAGAAGTAGGAACTGACAATCAATAACTGCTTTTTGATGCACTGGTAAATGGATCTGTGTCCATTTATCTTCTGATCCAGAGCAAAGTCAAGCAAATTACCTTAAACCATTTGTGCTTTGCATTAGCTTGTTTGTCATCAATTAGAATGGGATAGAAGAGATGAACTTTTGCATCCAGCTACAGTGCTTACCTGAGATCTGGAAACATAATTTTCCAGAGAATATGGTGCCTGTTGTCTTTCAGCTCAGAGTTGTGTGTGCTACAAACACACAATCTATAATTTGATCTAACAGAACTAGTTAGATCAAGAATTGCATTAAGGACTAGGCAAGCCCAAGAAAAAGAAGAGCATGGAAAACTGCTATGGGTTTTCAGATAATTAATAGAACAAGTAACATATAACCTCAGTTATCTCTGCATCAAATCCCAGTCTGAAGTAGGTGATGTAAATCTAGGTAAATATACTAAATATTACTGGATTCACACCAGCAAAATGGTTGACTGTGTAACATGAACTACGAATCCTTATCAGGATCAGTGAACACTTGTTTTTATACTAATAATATAATAATGCAATAATAGCAGATTCTTGCTGTTTGTATGATTTCTTCCCCTTTGTCTTTTCCAACTCAGATTATGTACACCTTTAATAAAATTAAATCACTGTTTTTCACTTGTACTTCTAGAGTGCTTGCATCACTGAAATCTTGTGAAACAAGTCAAAGGGATGTTATCTTCTTAAACAGTATTTCCTGCATTTAGGATTTGAGGGTGTGATTCTTACTCAGATAGACTCATCAAAAGCAGGGATCATTACACTCAAGTTATACATGCTCAGTGTTTAGCTGCTATTAAACTAATTTATTTAAACCATATGAAGACAGGCTGAGAAAGTTGGGGCTGTTCAGCCTGGAGAAGAGAAGACTGCGTGGAGACCTCATAGCAGCCTTCCAGGATCTGAAGGGGGCATATAGGGATTCTGGGGAGGGATTCTTCATGAGGAACTGCAGTGAGAGGACAAGGGGTAACGGGTTCAAACTTAAACAGGGGAAGTTTAGATTGGATATGAGGAAGAAATTTTTTACTGTAAGGGTGGTGTGGCACTGGAATGGGTTGCCCAGGGAAGCTGTGAATGCTCCATCGCTGGCAGTGTTCAAGGCTGGATTGGACAGAGCCTTGGGTGGCATGGTTTAGTGTGAGGTGTCCCTGCTCCTGGCAGGGGTGTTGGAACTAGATGATCTTCAGGTCCTTTCCAACCCTACCTATTCTATGATTCCTCCTTCCTCCTCCCCATGTGGCTTAAGCTGGAAGATGGTGTGTTTGGGGCTTTTTTTTCCTTGTTTCTTTCTTTTTTTATTTTTTTTTTATATTTTAGTTGTTTTGGCTTTTTCAACTGACATTAAGTAGGACTGCCTCTTCTTTGTATCTTTACTGACAAATCCATAATAATAACAACATCAATACTGTATTAAACCTGAACTATGGGAATAATTTGTAATCACACTGAAATCAGTAATGTCACGTGTCACATGGAGTGTTGTAGAGTATGGGAAGTACAGCTACTACTAGCTTGGGTTATTATTACCTTATTATGTCCATTTAAATAGGCTGCAATTCTGGGAATTTAAAGGTCATTTTGATTTATTCAGTTTAGTTTGTTATGTGTTTAGAAAACTAATTAAAGAACAAACAACATGATTATATCATTCTTAATGGCAAATATGTGCAAAGAGGCTACTCATTCTGAAACCCAACAGAATAATGAACATTGTTATAATTTTCAACATTCAACATTACTTCCTCTCAAAACTGATTATTTTTCCCTTGCATTAAAATGGTTTAATGCAATTTTGCTCTTAATATTTTGAAAGGGATGTCTTATGAATATTTTCCCCCAGGCCAGAAAGACTAAATGATCTCTAGTTAGTTTGAGCTTTCAGAAAAATTATGAAAATAAATAAATATGGAGAAAAATAAATCATCTCTGAAATAGCTTTTAATCCCCATGACTGACCTACAATTTTTTCGCAAAGTAATGACTGTCATTGTTTAATGTTCCCACAAAGCATTGCACTGTGATGGCAATTCTTCTACACTGCCTATTCAATGAAGTACCTAAGCTTATACTTATGCTCCAAAACATACTGTGGTGTCTTCAGCTTCAAGAGTCTTGAGAACCTATAAAATTGCAAGCCAAGTTTCAGCATTTTGTTGAGTAAGGAAGGATGTTTACTCTATCTTGAGTATTTTGCAGAATTGGACCACAGTGAATAATGTTGTGTAATATGGCTCTGATTTGAAGCCTGAAGAACAGTGACAAATACCAACCCACATGAAGCCCAAAGCATGGCTATGTATCATATTCATGCAGAGGTAGATGAAGAGGATTGCAGAGAGATGAAAGTTATGGAAGATATTTCTATTTAATAAGTACATAATTGGCAAAGAAATTAGTGTGGTCATGACAAGAAAATTAGCATTGTGATTTTATATTAAAATTGCCATTTTTCTTATGGCTACTAATGGGAAAAAATGCCTGTTTCTCCAGTTAAGTCTTATGTTACAATGCTTTGCCCCTACCCATTTTTACAGCATCAAGATCAATGTCACGTGTTACATTTTTTTACCACATTGACATTTAATATGAAGGATTCCTATCTGAAATGAGCCAAATGGAAAAGAAGTTTATTAATCCTGTACTTTCTTAAGAAGTTACATTTCTGACAATATCAAGTAGCATTCTTATTTTGTGGTTTTGGCTTAAAACTAAATGTATCATCTGGAAAAGTTCTCCAAGGCTGTGGGACCCTGTGGAAATCAAAAGTTGTGTACTTTTCTGAAACAGAAATGGTAAAAAATATAATTCAAGATCCTATTTTTTATTTCTAAAAGAAAATAATAAAAGTATAGTAAAAGGTTTTTGGGTTATGCCCTCATTGATCTGATTCTCCTTTCACTTAACCAAAAGGGGTCTTCCAGAATCTTAGATATTAAGGCTGCAAATGATCTGTCATGTCAATGCAATCCATCTCCCTGAAAACGTACAGTCAATATCCAATATGAGCACATTACACAACATCTGATGTAAACTCAGTCAGCTGCCCATGTGAACTTCCATTCACTTCTCGAAAGGGAGAAACAAAGGCAGCTTCCAGAGTGAGAGATATGGAATATGTGGCAAAGATCTCAAGTCAGCTTTGCATCCAAATGGAACTACAAGGGGTTAGTGAGCACCTAACTCTGCTCTACTTTTGTAAAAGCCATAGAACCTGCTCTAACATAAATAATTATTCAATGTCTTATCTAGAAGGTGGTGTTTCTTCAAAGCTCAAGATTCTGGCTCTGGTGCCAAACACATTTGTCAGAGGTGAAGTGGGCGCCACTTGTGTGTCACCAGCAGCATTTCCCACAAAGTTGGGGATATCATTGTAGCTGTTACTCAAAAACTTACGCTCCCAGCTTATGCAGGGAGAACTGATAAATTTCTCACCAGAGGCAGGTTGCTAAAGGCCCCAGCTGAAAACAGAAATGAGACTATGTGAACATTAATACACAAAGAGACAGCTACCTGCTGGAAGCAGTTGCCTGGAAGAAGCGCGGGGACTGAGGGTAATGTCTGTATAAATATAACCCTCTCCTTGTCTCATCTCAGGAAGTTTTTAGTCCATCCTGAATCTGCAATAGCTGGGATCTGAAAGGTAACAACAGGATCTTCCTTTTGTTGTTGTGCTTTTAGTGAATTCTGCATGCGAAAACTTGTTAACCCTGGCTGTTGCTTCTATGTCAGCTTATATGCAAGACCTCTGCCAGCAAATCAATCCATACATTATAATGGCACTCACTTGACAAGATATATTTGACTTAATGCACTGCTGCTATTTGTTTTGTGTGCAGTGTCTCACAGGGATGTGATGTTTAAAAAATCCATTCAGAGGAGCTGGTTGATAAGCACAAAGGATGAGACCAGGATGTGCAACAGGGTAGAGAAGTGGGGAAGAACTTAATTGTCTTTAGTGGTCTGTGGCATACTAAAGGTACCCAATGCTGGTTTAAAACAAAAATGCAGCTTGTCACTTCTGAGGTCACTGCATCTTTCATAAATATCACTTTTTGTTTTATTAATTGATGGTGTGCCTTTGGCTTTATTCATTCATCCTCATTCTTCTTTTTTTCCTTAATGGTTTCCCAAATAATGGATTAGGGAGTAGATTGCATTATTTGAGAAATACGTGGAAGGGAATTTGACTGCTGACTAGGTAACAGCTCAGGGCTCTGCTCTGGAAAATGCTATGCTCAAGCTTTCCTGACAGAGGAGGCACCAACCCTTAGAGACATTTTTTTGAAGCACTTTCTCTCCAATGTTTCACACTTGATCTGCCAAGTGGAAGAGCAGATGTAAATGGAGAAACTTCCTATCTAGAAAAGGGAAGCCCACCACCAATGTTGTTCAACCTCAAACTGGCAGTGCCGATGAACACACTATAACTTTCTGTTCCCTCAGTTCAAATGCTGCCTCGACGTCTCATAGAGGAACAGAAGAGGTTTTGCAGCAGTCTGGGGTCAAAGGGTTGAACAGGTCTGAAGAAATGCCACTTCCACTTCTCCTGGTCGAGAACCAAGGCAGTGAGGGAGGAGCCTTTAAGCAGGATTTAATTTAGTTTAATATTTTATTTATTTTATTTTATCTATTTTATTTTTATTGTATTTTATGTTTTATTTTGCTTTATTTTACTTAATTTTATTTTATATTTTATTGTATTTTATAATTTATTTTATATTTTATTTTATTTTATTTTCACATGATTCCTGGCATGAAATTATACTGTAAACTTGGACTCTGTTTCTTAGCCCTGAAGGATGGGGTTTTTTTGTGCAGCAAGTTAGTGCAGAGCTCCAGAAATGCTTAACCTGGACTTGGTTTTTTTTGTGTATCAAAAGACATTGAAATGCAGAAAAACATTAGGTGAGATGTGGAAACAGTAACACAAATCTCAGTTCAGTTCTTATTTACCTACAAATATTTTCTTAAATAACAGCAGAGAAATGGAACATTCAATTTAAAACTCTTTCTTATCAAAACTTTTGGGCCAGCCAGTCTGCCTAGGCATGAGAAATCCTGAGTTGTCCTTATTGCTGTTTGCATCCCATTGCAATGTCAGTGCAATTCCTTCTTGCAAACTGGGATTCAGCTGCCTGTGCCCTGTATGAACATTTCTTGTCACGAGAAAGGAAAACTGAGCTAACCCTCCCCCGGCACCTCTAAGAAACTTAGTATAAGTTTCTGCCTACTCTTTTGCTCTTTTTGTTTTCACCCAAGTTTAGACAGAAAAGAAAAAAGAAGAAAAAGAAACCTAAACAAAAACCCAAACAAAACTAAGAAACACAACCAAAAAACAACCCACAATTCAAACAAAATCAAGTATTACAACAAAGGCTAGAATTGGTGGACTAAGCTTACCTTTAAGACAGGTTATCCAGTATGACATCCAGCGAGAGGTGCAGTCAAAGGGTAGTCCTGTGTGCTGACCATGATTTATTCCATTCTTGACATGAAGTTCTGGAATGTACCAGTTTCCCCCTGCCCTTCTAGTACCCAGGCCTGATTACTTTTCTGCACCAGAACCAGAGTTCATACCACCTCTGACCATAGTTACACGATACCAGATGATCATACAGGACACTAGGGCTGTTTTCTGATGCTTTAAATTAAACCTCCAGATATGTTTACAATTTCCTTTTTTTTAAAAACAATGTCTTCAATATGAATTGACCAAGCTTAACCTAACTTCAAGCTATGTGTTACCTGGCTGTTTTACAGTGGAATTACACTTAAAGCAACACTGCAGAACAGCTAATAAGCCGTAGTAATACATCTCCACCTCATCCAGGAAGCTCAGAGGACAAGAGAGGGTAAGGTCCTATCTGCCTGCAAAAGACTATATAGACATCCACTGAGTTATGAGCTGGACTTTGTTAATGTGTCATGAAATTAATGAAAACCTCTCCTTTCCCCCAATATTGGTTAAATATTATGACTCACCTGATTGCCTTCTGGGTGCAATAAAACTTGACAGGATTGGAGGAGGGGGGAGATGCAGAGGAAGGAGGGGATGTGAGATGTTTCTTCCTCTTTGTTTTTTTTTGTCTTTTCAGCGCACAGTCACGTTCTGTCATGTTACATACACACCAAAATATTTAGAAACACACAGGGCAAAGATCAGCTTGCAAGCATGAGTTCATGAACTCTGCCAGCATGCAGATCTCCCCGCCAGAGCAGCACAGCATCCCAAAGGCAAGTCAAATGAAACCAGTCAAAATAACACACTCAGGAAACAGAAAAGGCAATTGTACACTAGGACCGATCCTGAACAGAAACACATTTTGGCAAGTATTGAGACCTTGACAAAAGGAAGTCTCCAAGGTTACCAGCAGAGTTTACTTGGGTTTTTTTGATCTACTTTTTCATAATTTTTTTAAAGGAGAAGGAGTGTTTAATTATCAGTTCCCAAGCAAATGGTGGTTCGGCAAAATGTCAAATATCCAGCTGAGACACCACCAGTTTGTGCTTGGGATTTTGTGCCAGGCGGCTGTATGGACAGGCGAAGACCTCCGACTGTTCTCTGAATGAATTTTCACCCGTGCCTCACGACATTGATTGAAAACGAAGGCTGCTGTTGGAGGCCTCGGGCTGTCTTAAGAAATCCATCCCTCCCCATGCTAGATCCTTGATGAGTGTAACTCCAGCTTCAAGAGAGACTGGGTGAAGTGGGAGGAATTTAACCCTTCTGGCCCCTGGAAGTCAAACACTATCATTGGTTTGGGCTGAGACGCGAAGCAAAAAAAAAAAAAAAAAGAAGTGAAAAAGAATAACAAAACAAGAAGGGACTCAGAAATAATTTTTTTTTTTTTTTTTTTATTTTCCCCCCAGTAAGACATAAAAGACATCAGCAGAGAATCTGTTGTAAGGTAGTCTTTTGTTTTGTAAGTTTAAGGCAGGACTTCCCTGATTTCATTTCAATATCAGAACAAAAATGAAGGGGAGAGACGTACCTGTGAATTTGGCATGGAGAGTTAACTACAGTCTTTGCTGAAGGAAGACAAGTCAAGCTAGATATAGATTGGTGTAAATCTATCTTAGAGCTCACAACAGTGGTGGTGCTTCAACTATTTTTACTCACTGGGCATCAAATTTATGTGATTCGCTGGCAATACAGCTTTGATTGTCAAACACAGAGTTTGAGTTAAATAGCATGCCACAAGGTTAATGTATGTTCTAATAGAAACACCTGACAGGAGATCATACCGAGGTATAGATGGGTGCTGTCCCATTAGTGCCATGCCAATCCATTCTTTGCAGGAATGCAGCCCATGAAATGTAGCAAAAGTGTTTGTTAACAGCAAGCAGCATTTTGACTTGCTTTTATCACACTGTGTAGCATTTCTCCTAGAACATAGTCCTTTACATTATAATTTTTAATACTGGGAGTAAATTGCCATGAGATCTAAGTGGGACTGCAGTCTATCATGTCAACCAGTTAATTGTGTAAGTCGTTCTCTTTGTTGTGCTTTGGTTTGGGGTTTTTGGTTTTCATTTTGTTCTCCCCTCTCTTTTCTCTTGCCTCATATTTCAGGGACCATATTTTGATTTAAGAGCTGTACATCATGTAGCGCAGTGGCGTTCTGATGCATCACTTGGAAATGTTACAGTAATGGCACTAACAACTGCAGACAAACGAAAAAGTCACTGCCACTGCAGACCACAGACATGTCAGATAGGAAACAAACAAACAAACAAAGAGTGAAACATTAAGCAATAATTTCCCCAGTTAGTAAAAACAAAAACCACAGTACATTAGCAAAACATAGTAAAAAAAAAAAAAAAGATATATACATCTGTCTCATCATTGCTGAAGCTAATCAAAACCACCATTGATTATCGATTTTATTTGAAATTTTCCCATGAATTCATAACGTAGGCATTCCCTTTTAAATCAAGCTGCATAAAAGCCTTTTCCATTGTGCCTTTGATTTTTGGTAAAAAAATTTCACATAATTAAAATCTAAAATGCAAATAATAACATACAAAACAAACAAACAAAAAAAGGTTCAGGAAAACAAGTTAATTTGCTGTGGATTGTTTTTGGGTTTAGATTTCATTATATTTAAAAAAGTTCTTATCTTTTTTAAATATAGATTTATTTGTCTCTCCTTTCCATGTCAGAAAACAAGACAAGCTATATAAGGGTGAACATTTTCACTCAAAGTATAAGTTTTCTAGGAACATAGCCTTTCAGTACAACACCAAACCATCCCCATTTGCTTCACCAGGTGATGGATACAATGCTAATTAATGTTCTTGCAACATGTGAAGCTTAAACTACTCCCTACTGAAATTAATGATATGCCATCTATTGACTTGAGCGCATGCTGGATTGGTCTCTAAAACAGACTGATGAAAACAGGAGGGAATCTATCTTTGGTTCCTGCCCTGGACATCCCTAAATCATTGAAAACCCTGACATTAACCTCAGCCTCTGGACCAGCAGTTTCTGATCACACATTAAAAGCAATTAGCTTCACCAAATTAGAGCAACTTGGGCAGATGTGATGGAGAAGCATTGGTGCTGTTATCCAGTAGTGGAAGACTGTCTTGAAATGCATGAAACTACTGAGCCTTCCTCTCTGACCAGAAGGCTTACCTATAGTTCTTCTCTCCTCTGCCACAACAGACATGGCCAGGACAACAGGACATCCGAAAGTTCATCCTTTTGAAGCAGTGCAGGAAATATATGGCTCCGCTCTCACATCCCAGTCTCCTGCAAACAGCTGAGTGCTGTCACTCCCCCAAGGGTGCTTACCTTCCATGAACCCATGTGGTGGTTTCTGCTCTCTACCCCAGAATTGTCTCAGTTTCCCTTTTCAATTGCAAAAATAACTTTGAATTTCCATTTAATAATCTTATTTTTTCCATGTCCAATTGCAAAAAAAGCCTTAGGCACCAAAGCTCTCCCCTCAGAAGCACCCTGTGCTCCCCATGTGCACACCTTCCACCCAGAGACCCTCACAGTCCATGCAGCACCGCCTAAGGGATAGGAGATGAACTCTGTCAGGAATGGAGATTTTAGGCTCCTGAAGAATGTCATAGCCAATGAATGATTGGAAGGGAGGTGTGTGATAAAACACCTTTCACCTCTCTTAAAAGAAGTGAGACATATACATTCAATTCAAAGAAGAGATGTATGAGACAGCCCCTGATGAGGGGTCCTTGCTACCAGATACCAGATGATTGAAGGCAGCTACCTGCAGTCTTGATCAGGAGTCTGAGCTCGACATATGGCCAAGATTTTCTGACAAGCCCCAGTATTCAGTGTGGGTTTTTTTCTCTTCTCTCATCTCTCCACTTTTCTTTGTGAAGACACTCTTTGAGGTGCATTACACTTTTATTTCATCAAACAGAAAGGCTGAGGTGCCCTGAAGGTCCAATAGTCTACTCTTTGAGGCAAAGACTGCTAAGTTACCTCCTCTTGTTTTCCAGCACCTTCCACATTAAGTGATTTAAATGGCAAGTAAAAAGATGCTGTTATTAGGACACAAGTAATCTGAATTTGTTTAAGGAAATAGCAGGCATAATAACTTCAGCTCATGCTTGCTACTCTTTTCCCCTCCATTACTGTCAAATATGAAAGTCTCACTCATGCATAAATCACTCTCTTTCAGAAGTTTTCTTTGGTATTTTTGTTGGAAAAAATAATTTATCAGTTAAAAAAAAGATAAGAAGGAACCAGTAATTTCATTGTGGGTATTGATTTGTACTCTTAGGAAATCAGTCTATTTTCATTACATCACGTGCCTCTGTATTTGCTGTCTCTGACCTTCAGAAGCACCACACCACCAAGGACATGGAAAGGAATATCTCATACAGAGAGTCACTTTGGGTCATGCATAAAATTCAGCATGTGAATTTTCTACTGCTGAAAACAGTATTTTACAGTGTTGAAACATGAAATGAAAAAACACTGATACAAAGTCTGCTTCCATGCTTACTGTGAATATAGGGAAGCATCTTGTCCATTTGGATTGAGACATGAATTCATCATAGGTTTATACACAGGACTGAGGCTGGAAGTCACAGATTAGCAAGGTGAGATGGCAAGAAACTGTATCAACATGTTCTCAGCTCAGGTTTATAAGGCCGTTATAGGAGTATAATAGCTAAGATGCTTTCTTTTCTCCTAGTTAGAGATGGCCTGTGCCCTCTGGCTCAAGTGTGATTTCCCAAGTATAACAAAGAAATATCTCTAGAAGTAGTCCTGCAAAATGCAAACTCCAGTTATGTGTTTACTTACATCAAAAACTTTTTCCTACAAATAGCCATAGATGAGGCAAGTACGGTCTAACCTTAATATAAGGACTCTGTGAGTGTTCACTTAACTGAGTTTTGTCAATGCTCAGATTTTTCGAATCCTGTAAAATGGTAGGAGAACTGAAATTTGGAAAATAAAGACACAAGGTTTCTTCTTCAGCCTTCCTAGGCTGGCCCAACAGTGCTCATTTTGGAAAAAGGGTGTTTAGCAATTGCAGAAGTTTGGAGCAGTAATGTCTTAATTAAAATGGAGCCCTGTCCTGTCCTCTTATGAGGGACACATTTGCTTCTTATAGGACAGCAGAAGTATTTCAGTTAGATCGTGTAAGATTTTCTGAAAATTCCATAGTAAATAAGTGGCACTGTTGTACTTGGCAAACCATTAGAAAGTGAAGCTTGTTGCATCCAGTCCAGAAGTTCTCATGTTGTTAGTTGTGCCTGCACACAACACATTTTCCTTCAGAAGGTTTAATCTGGAACACAGAGAAGGAATTGTATCAGACAAAGCATTAGACACACTGAGGAAACCCCCATTGCTAACTTTGCATTTTCCAATTTGGGGCCCCTCTTTTACTCCTGGCCCTTGCCTTTCCCATCTATTCAGCTCAGCAGTTATTCAGCATGGAAAAAGAAAAGAGCCTGAAAGTAAAGATTAATAGTCTACCTTGACTAAGAAAATGAGAGAGCAATGTTTAACTTCTGTCTGTTATCTCTCTATTTTGAGATTGTAAAAAATTGTTTAAGAGTTGTAAAAATCCATATTTTCACAAGTTCCTATGAGGCAGACAAAGACACACACAAAAATATCCCCTCAGATTTCTCCAGAGTCAACAAATTCATCTCCATCAGCCTCTTCGTGTTCAATTTGTTCTCCAGATCCTTGCACATCTTGATGCATCCATGTGTGTTGTGTCCAGGGGAGCAGAGTACTCCAGATGTGCCTCACCACTGCCAAGCAGAGGAGAAGGATCACCTCCTTCAACTGGCTGGCAATGCTTTGACTATATGTCATCCAGGAGGCTGTTGGCCCTTGTTGTAAGGGCATGCTGTTGTATTAAAGTCAACCAGCTGATCAGGACCAGCCTAGGTCCTTTTCTTGCAAAGCTGCTTCCTATATCCCATTCAAATAAAACAGCTATGATATTAATAGGAACAGCATACAGACAACTCTAATTAGCAGAATTATATCAATATTTCCTTTCCCAGTCAGGAAGCCAGACACACTGAGAGCAGTTCAGCAGGAGAGAGATGTGGCCGTCCTTCCCCCGGGGAATCAGGGGCTGGGACTGCCAGCAAGAGCAGTGCGACTGCCTCCTGTGTTTATTTTCCATAATGCGAAAGGAGTGTTTGCTCATCTGCTGTGCCTATGTTTAAACTGACTTTAGGAGTCTAATTGCCTGATGTTTTCTGGAGTGTATTTGCTTTCTGTCTTGACTTAGTTTGGACCGGAGTGTGTTTGTTCTGAGCAATTTTGGAGTTTGTTTGCTTTAAGGGAAAGTGGGGATTTATCTAGACTGAAACTTGTGGTGCGCCTGTGCCAGCTGCTTCATACAGAGTTTCTCTTCCCTTGGGCACCATTTTCTCTGGAGCTTTGTCCTTATTTTTCCTTTATGCAGGCAGAGGTACCTCATGCAGAAAGGGGTCACTACTTTTTTCCCTGTTTGATGTCCATTTCAAAAGGAATTCTTCAGGAAGAAAGGAGAAAAATCCATTTAAGATCATTTCTAAACAACTCTTTGATGTTCTTCCAAAACAACAAACTGTATCCATTAATTTTTTATTTTTAAATGTAAGCACAGTACGTCTAAAACTGAACAAACAGCTACAGATTTGTTTCCTGGGAGGAATATGTGAATTAGAACTGATAAACAGAATATTTAGGATTAACTACATATAGCCAAAAGGTTTATATCAACAAATAGCCTGCCATTGGTAAGGAAGACCCTAGTTTTTTACAAGCAAATTTGTTTATATAAAAAAAAACAAAAACAAACAAACAAAACCCAAATAAAAAACATAAACAACAAAACCACAGTCAAAAGCTCAGAACTCAACAAAACCTGGACAGAAAAGGTGGAAAAATTGAGTGGCAGGGAAGATAAAGAGAAAGAAGAAGAAAAAGGAAAAAAAAAATCACTCTTTCTATTTGTTCTTCTCATCAGCAGTAATATGCCAGCAAATTTTCAAAATAATAGAAATCAAAGCAAAACAGAATAAGAAACCAAAGATATTTTTATTGCTATGGGAGTAACCTTAGCCCTATGAATTCTCCACAGTGAGAATCTTTCACAGTCTTTTTCAGGAGGAAATAAGCGTCAATTGCTTCAGCGTAGCTTTTTTATTTTGTTTGTTTATTGAATTGCATTGTGAGTGATTAGACAGGAATATATTAAACAAAACACAGACCTAGGAGGCAAAAGAGGAGCCCTAAACTTTCTTACAGGCAGCTAATAAAATAAGGGAGCTCTGAAGAATCGCCTGCAGTTTGGTGAGTGAGGAAAGGTTTTTCCAATGAGATGAATCCCCAGTGTCCCCTTGAAAGGACTGGGAGAACGGGATCCTTAAAACGTAAAGACAGCTGAAACAGTTCATGTGTCTTGGGTGCTTACTGAAGAATATGCTATTACATGTTTATTTGCAATTTATCAGTCAGCCACTAGATGTCTCTGATTATTGCACACAGTTTCAGGCCACTTCAGTCTCCGGTAAACAAAGGAGACAAAAGTGGATTTAAAGAGGATTAGAAGGCTTTTTATATAGATTTCGTTTACATTTTTTGTGTTACATAAATATACTCTTTTTAAAATGCCCATTACCTTTTGTATTACAAGAATATATTTTTTTTCATATGTACAATCTTCCTTTTATCACAAATGATCCAGGTGTGTTTCTCCTCCATCTTCTAACTTTCAGATTGAGTAAATAAGTATTTCATTTTCTTCTTCGCACTAAGTGAAAACAATTTTAAGATTCCACATGGTAGGCATTGTATCAGTTTAACAGAATACAGAACTGCGTTGTCATGAAACAATGATATTTATTTACATATGTGCCAGTTAATGAATGAAATGTCTTTAAATAAATACTAATTGCCTTCACTGAAAATGCCAAAGTAGTTCTCATGACTGTGCAATAAACAGTGAAGAATGATGTACTGACCAAATTCAGTTGAGGTCATAGTATGCATCACCCATCCAAAATCTCCTGCAGCTTGTGATTGAAAAGATGTTAGATGGAATTTTACTCCTAAATGAAGTATAAGATGTTACAGGCCAAGCCTTTCCAGCTCTGAGTGCTGATGTTAAGGAAAATAGATTTATACACACAAGAATGCAGATCTATGAGTTTGTTTTTTGTGTAAGCATGTAAATATAATGACCAGCTCTCCACTGCCTTTTACTTGCAAAACCATGAATAGAGAGTTTCGAACTGTGTATAAAATGGAATTACTTTGGACCTGAGCTAGATATGGCCATATAATTTAAAACAAGAGGGAAACCTAAACAATGTACTGAATATAATGGCATGTTTACTTCAGGACCTATTCAATCTGTAGCTGTCTTTTTGTGTTCCGTATGGGTCCAAACAGAAAGCAATATCTGGAAAAGAAAGGAGCCAGGCTTGGCACTTCGTAAAAATCTACAGTCTTAGCTGTTTACTTTCCTGAAAAAATTCCCTCCAGAGCAGATAGAACCTGAGTCTGACAACCCAAGTGCCACCTCCAATTTCACCAATTCCTTAATAATGTTCTGGAGAGGATTAAAGCCTTTGGGATGCATTAAATATATCACTTCATCATGATAATGGTCATTTGAAAGGTTTATTCATTGCCATTGTTGGCAACAGATTTTTCTCTGTGCTGTGCCAACCACACTGAAGGAAGGTATCTCCTATTCAACGTTGTGATTAAGTGTGCTGGAATGTCGAACTAGAAAGGAACTTCTTGGTAGAGAGCAAAAGTGATAGAAATAGGAACTGAGATTCTCAGGGAGATAAATGTGTAGGAGAGATTTATTGATGAAGCATAGATAGTGTTAAGAGTAGAAGTTAAATAGCAGAAAATGAGGTCCAACAGAGTAAATTGAGGGAAAAAATTTGTACTACAGGGAGAAGCAGCAAATGGAAAGTGTATAGCCATGATAACAGAACACGAAAAACATGGGCAAGAAACTGACATGTGGAGCTGTAAACATCTCCTGGTCTTCCCATGTGGGTAACCCATTTTAGCAATCTACTTGCAGTGTCATTGCTGGAAATGAAATCTGGTATTTATGGCTTTGAAATGGAGTGGGCTGCATGTACTGCCACTGTAATCCCACTGGTGTCACCACAGACTGTGAAGCTCCTCTGGGAAGAGCACACTTGGATTTTACTTCTGCAGTTAATAAACCACAGCACATCTCATCCCCTCTTTTCTGATCAAAGGCAGTGGCTCATGGTAAACCAGACAGAGCAGCTGGCTTTAGGCTTTTGTGGCTGCTCTAGGAAGAAGCTCACCAGCAAGCTTGGCTCCACTGCTTAGTTAGTGTAATTCTTACTCTATTCCTCAATTTACATCTACCACAGATATGGTGAAAAACAGTAAATACTTAGCTTTAGCAGCTTTCTCTCTTGTCATTTAACTCAATGATAATTGTTAATAATGGTTTTAAATTCGGAATGTCAGTAGCATAAAAGATTATATTTTCTTGTATGTGTCTACATATAAGGTTTGTAACACAATTGTAATGAGCTTTGATGAAGAAAGTCTCAGCTAATTCTGTGCTATTGAAAGGCAATAATTCAGTGCAGAAACAACGGCATCAGATGGGAAAGGTGTCATCTAAACTGTAAACATAAAGAGGATCATCTCTTACAAGAGTAAAGCCAGATGGATAGACTGCAGTTTGTGTTACAAGAGCATAAACTTGATGTAACTCTTTCTGTATTTGTGAAGCTGGATCAGAGCTCATTGTGGCTCAACTGCATGCTAGATCTCATTCAAACCCAGGGAATGATTCTTACCACCGTCTCAGTTTAATACTGACCACAGAATTACAGCTCTAAAGGTACTATAATTAAAACCAAATTACTCAAGGTACCGAGGTAACAGATTTCAAACTACTGTAATACTGCAGTAGCTAGCAGAGCAACATGATTTATCCTGATCCAGTGGGATTAGGATTAGGTGCTTCCTTTGTAGTGGAAGGACAGTCCAGAGCAGATGTTACACCTGGCAAAGAAAACTTCAGTACCTCCAGGTCACAGAATTAGCACAATAACCAACTAAAAACTGCTAAGGACAGGGGTCTACCCAAACACGACTTAAATGCCTTAGTCTTTGCTATAGGCAGGCAGGTGCAGGACACTTTCATTTCAAAGTCAGAGTGGGGAAAACCTATTTATTCAAAAGTCAACAAGAGTAGGCTTCAGTCCCTTCTATTGTAGTGGTTAGACCTGCAGGGATCTTCAGATAATACTTTCAGAGCAAATCCTACCTATATGAAGAAGTCTATCCTATCATTCAACTGGCTATGTCAGGCTTGACAATATTTAACAGATTTATAAATTCTTGACTATTCTTAGTTAACCCAAGGTAAGTGGGAGAAAGATTAAAACTAAATGTGAATATTCAACCCAGTAACAATGTCATCCACCTAGTAAAAATATGTCTTGTCAGCAACTGGAAGCAACAGATTGGGTCTTAAGCTCTGTTCTCATGATCCTGAGGCATCTAGGTTATGCAGAGAAAAATAAGATAAGAAGTTAGACTTCTGTCCACTGGTCATTGCAATAATGTTAAAGGTCTCCCTATTCGTATCTTGTCTGACCAGTGAATTCCTTCAAATTAGACTGTTTTTCTAGTCTAGCCAATGCTTTCAGATAAATCACCATCAAAGGCAAGTGCAAAACTCAACTCTACCTCAATAATTTCTTCACATAAGTACCTGTAGAGAAACAGCCATAGCCACAGCTCAGCAAATCAAGCAATTTGCCTCCTCTGGGAAAGAAGAAAAAGAAAAAGATTATGGCTGTCCTGTCTAATCTGAAATATTTGAGGCATACTGAATAACTGCACTGATGAGACCTATGATTTCCATGAGAAAATGAGACATGTAGGCTCCCTCTGGGAAGGTGTTTGACTTTAACAAAAACATGCGTGTTCCCCCAGGCTGGGATGTGACTGGCAATGCACCATCGATCTGTAAACCGGCTGATTTCTTACCCTGCTTGCCATGCACAGTGTTATCACTGAAGAAGCTGTTCCGCATTTAAAGCAAGAAGCCACTGCAGACCAGCTCTGCTGGGGGTCATGAGTATATCTGATATCCTAGATGCCACATTTGAGGAAAGGAGAAAAGATGAATGCGTTTCAAAAACTTCCATCTGCTTATGCTGTACTCATTTCAACATTTTTTGTGGGGTCTATCAATCCTGTGCTTTCTTCCAGATATTTATCCGCCATGAAGAGAAGTCAGAGGAAGGGGTGTTCCACCCCAAATCCCTTCCTGCATCCCCTTTCTGCTCTCTGTATCCCCCACATTGAGAAAAAAGTGAAATTTTCACTGCACAATTAATAAAACAGAGCCTAAGCTGATATCCAGGTGAACCATCAGAGATAGTTTGACAATCTTCTGCATTAAGAACACATAAAAAGTAGTAAATTAAAACATATTGGACAATCTGAAGTATTGAACAGTGATACATGCCTCACATCTGAGCTGGTACCCCTATGTTTTAGGTTTTGCTGAATGTTCTGCTCTGCTAGACCAATTTCAGCTCTCCACTAACAGCATTTGTCACCTCCTTTCCTCCTCCTATAGTGCTGATTAGCCTTTAATGCTGAATCACTGGTCTGTCTGTCCTGGAATTTGGAATGAAATGAATGATAAAAGATCAGCCAATAAAAAAAAAAAAAAAATAAAAAGGCATAGTGTCAAACCGAAGTACTGTTATATATCTTTTACAGGAATATTCATTACCTCTGATGCAGATCACAAAACTGGGATAGTGAAGTTCCAGTTTGGCCATTATTTCACCATTTAACACTAGTCAATACACTCCATGTCTCTCTCTGTCAGATTCCTTATCAAAAGGAAAATCAAAACCCCAAAACAAGGCAGATCGTAAATCTCAAATCCCACTATTGAAATTATTTGTAAAATGATTTAACATCTATCACCTACATTTTATTAGAGTTTGGTAGGTTAGCATCAGTCCAGGTATGAACTCCATGTTTTTATCTGAAAACCTACAGAGAGTGGGTTAGAGATGGAGAGAAAACAATGCACTAAAGGAATGATTGAATGCTGAGGGAGGCAAACAATGGATGGATAAGTAGAAGGAACCAATTTTCATCGCTGGAAGTAAATAGCATGTTCATTTTCATTTCAGGCTAACAAAAATGGATGTGTATGGGTTAAAAAAAGACATAAAGCACAAAATGTAGGAACTTGTCTTCCAGCCCATTGTTCAGGTGACAGATGACTTTGTAAATGTCACACAACTTTTTCCCTTCCATATGAAAATAGAAAGAATCTGATCAATTCCTCTCCACTGCCCCCACTTCCCCAGGCAACTTCGGCAACCAATGCGAAGCATTCAATGTCAAAGCGTGTTACATGCTGCTATCTCCTAATAATATTAAAATGAAAATGAAAGTAGGTCCCAAACAATCTTTAAATCAATTCTAATGTGATCAAATTGAATATCTCCTTCTTTCTTTTCTTCCTCCTTTATCCTTTCCCTGTCTCTTGAGCATTTACTACAGCATTTTGTCTGTAGCAATGGATTCAATTGTCACATTGCTGATTGGTGTCCAGTTTCTCAAGTCTGGCATAATTGTTCTGTTCAAAGGCTTGCTGTACCTATCTTTTTAATGTGATTTCTTTTTTGTTTTTTGACCTAGAGTTGCAGCATGCTTTTGCTGTAATTGTGTAATTGAACTGACCGTAAGAAGGTAAGAACTTCTGTAGAGACAAGGAAGTAACTTCTGGCTCTTCTGGCCTTAGGATATTTTCCAGACCTTGTCTTTACATAGCTACCCTCAGTGCTTACCAGAAACATTACCTCTGGTTACTTCTTCCCTGTTTTTGATACTGCTATGAAATAGCCAGAATAAAAGTGTCCTTTGACAATTTTCATAATTCCCATCTGCATCTGACTTGTTCTGGAAAAACAAAGGCATTTGAAGAAAGCTGAAAAAGTGTACAAAATAGTCGCCACATAGTCCTTTTTTCTTTTTTTCCCCCCGTATGAAAGAAACTAATAACTGATTTTTTTATGATCAGACATTGAGAAGTAGACTAAATTCTTTTTAATGCATCAGTCATTATAGCCTGGAGGCTAATGTTATGGTACGCAAGCGAAAACTTCAAAGTCCTGACCAGTTGTTGGCTGATTATAAGAACATGCTTGCAACAAGAAGTTAGAACAGTTCTGTAAGAAGGAGAAGAGGGAATTGGTAGTGGTGGCTTTAATTATTAATGCAGCTTACTTTACACAAATGAAAAAAATATTGAGTATTGGATCCCAAAATATCACATTAAGTAAACAACCAGCCCTTAAAAACTCCTTTCAGTGGAATTCCAGAGAGGTCATGGTTCATACCTATCATTATTAACTAGTTTTAACAAGAACCTGGGGAAAAAAAATAAACAGAAAATCATTACTGAGAGTATTTTCAGATGACAAATTTGGGTATAGCAGTAAATAATGAGCAAAACAGATGACTGACTTAAAGCTCTCTAGATTGCTTGGTAAGTTGGGTGTAAGCAAACAATTGAGACCAAGTGTGCTATTACAAATCCAGGTAAGAAAAAGAATTAAAGCTGACTACACAAACAAAAGGATGGTGCAAGGGAGTAGTGACCCAATTTTTAAGCATGACTATAAGTGCTGCTCTTCCAGATTCCCTTTGTAAAATCTTCTTCACATCAGGGTTCAGACATAATTTTTTCTTATGTTTCCCCATACAAATTCAGTATTGTATTTGATTTGACTTGGCAGAGGTAAAATACATGTGGAGACTTGATTAGTTTGTAAGTATCTATGTAAAGAAGATTGTGGACAAAGTTGTTGCAGTGTTCAAAGGCCGGTTGTTAAAACTACAGAAATTCAAACTGAAAACAAAGCATAGATTTAAACTGTAAGATGATTAACAACAGGAGCTATTTACCAAAGGGGATGATAGATTTTACATCTCTGGGTGCTCTTAAAATGGGCTTGCTTTTATTTCTCTTCTCCAAACATAGATTTTGGACTCAGTGTAGGAATTAAAATAAGGAACTCTCAGGGCTTAATTTGTGGAAATAGGTTTTCCTTTATACAGAGAGCTAAAGAAATTACACTGTCAGCAATGCCGTGTTTGGCCCAACATTTAACCAACTGGAAAAGTGACTGTGAGGCATTCACCCACATGTATTTTATACCAAGCCCAATTCAGATAACTCTGTGGACATGCCCAGAGGACTAAGGGATGCACTATTAATTGTCTATGTGCCTTTAAGGTAATACGTATATTCCCTGATACACTCAATCTTTTCAGCTTAGTCCTGAATTTGGCACTGATTAAAGTTATTCATTATGATTTAGAAAAAAATCCTCAAGTGTCATGACGCAGCGGCTTTTGTCACAATAAAAACCTGAGCACAGCATGTTCACCTGTTGTGAAGCTTGATAGGTTAATTGAGCTTCACAACACTTGCAATGGGGTTTGAGATGCTTAGATAAAAGTGATAAATATTGGGTTAAATTACTGTTAATATTCTTTAAAATCTTTCAGGTATAGTACCACCCGATTAGATATCTTGAGAACCTTAGCAGAATATTAGTCCAAGATATACATCAACACCTTTCTCTCCTCAACCATCTTTTTTATTAGAAAAGAGATTTTTTTATTTCATAGATTCAGCACTGAATCATTAGGGCTGGAATGGAGACCATAGTGGGTGGCATATCTTGTGCTTGTGCTTCACAGCAAGACTGAATTCATTTTCCTTAAGCCATTACTGCTATACTGATTATAAGTCCGCCCTTGAAAGCTTCTAAGTGAAAGTGGTTTTGTGACCTCCCTTGGCAGTTTGTTCCATGGCTCTAGCTATCCTAATAGTTATAAAGTTTGTCTTAATTATTAACCTAAATTTCCCCTTTGTTGCAGCTTCATCCCATTACTTCTTGTTCTGACCTTGGTGACTAATTAGAATAATTGGCCCCTGACCTCCTTCTATTATTCTTTATGTATTTGGAAGAGAGATGGGTGTAGACAGGAAAATGTGGAATGATATCCTAGTGCTTTGGCAGCCTCAGGAAAACACACAGACTTGGGACTTCTCTTTGACTTACAGCAAGGTTAAAAGCCACGTGTAAAAGTTAGAACAGATGTCTATCTTTACAGAAGCTCCCTTGTACTAGGGCTGCTATGTAGGTTGATCAAATTGTCCATCTCAGCAAGCCAAAATGGGCTTACTGAACTGAACTGAACTTACAACTACTTGGTTACTCAAGTCACATCTTCTCTTAATGACAGAGGTAACGGTGAGACATGAGAAGCTTAGGGTAGTACAGGGATTTCCACCAGAGGAACTTGCCTGGAATTCACTGCTATAGAACCTGAACAGTGCCAAATCTTAGCAAACCATCCAAGAAAGGTGGGATTTCTCACCATAGCTGTTTTATTGAGGAAGAACAAAGAAAATCAGGCTAGATGTTCAAAGATATTTTAAGATATATTTTTGTTTGTTTTAGTAAAGAAGCTGAACCCATGACTTTCCCCAAGATACATCTTTTTATGCTAATCACACCCTTCCCCTCCCTCTGAAACCTGGCTATTGAGTAAAGGAGCCAGCATCTTCTCCACAGTCACAGGTATAGGTTGTTTTTCATTGGACTCCTTAATTTCTGAGATTAAAGTTTGTTCAGATTCAAAATATTTGTCTTTTTTATGGCAGTCTTTTGTCTGGGTAGTAACAACTGACTATTTAAAAGAGTCATTTTTAGTACTTTTACTCTATCTGTTGTCTTACTAGGGTAGATCTTGGAGGAGTCAGAAGAGACCATTTCTTTCTCACAGAGTTTATAATTTCTGTTCCATATAACTGGCATGTACTTAAAAATTTTCTAATGAAATGAGCTGGAATTATATCCAAAAGATACTCATGACCCTAGGATCATACAAACTCTGGTAATCTCCCATTTCAGAGCATTAGAATGCCATGTACCCTCAGTCCTCTGATCCATCAAATTTGATGATTTTAGGGGAAAATGAACTTCTGTCTTAATCTTACTCGATTAGCACTCAGTAATTAGATCAGCCATTGACATTGACTGAAGTTGCCTTGAAAAGCTGTAGAAATTAAGTCTTCATAATATTAATCATAAACAATTTTACATTATCAACTAATGTGTTTTTCAGAAATTAATAAAATTATTTTGTAGTTATTATATACTTTTGGTTTGTATTATACTCTGTGGCAAGGAATTACATACTGGAGGCTGGTGGAGCTGGTCTGACAAAGAAAGGGAAGAGTGGATTTGGAAAGAGGCTTGCCAGACTGGTCAAGGATGTTTTAAAGTAGATGTGTTGGGGGAGGGGGGCATCATTCCATCCCAACACACCCAGTCACTTCCCAGCACCCATAGTAAATGTTCAGAGCTATGTAGAGATATTCCAGCTGCTCTAGCCAATGAGCCGACTTCAAGTGGAGCTAGGCTCAGATGTCTCTACAGAAATGCCCATAGCACATGGAGCAAACAAGAGGAATTAGAGATGTATGCATGTCTATGGGCATATGACATCATAGGCATCACAGAAACATGGTGGGATGGCTCCTATGACTGGAGTCTTGGAATGGAAGGTTACAGGCTCTTTAGGAAAGACAGGCCTGGAAGGCAGGGAGGGGGAGTTGCTATTTATGTTGGGGATAGACTGAGGAGTACGGAACTCTGTCTGGGGACAGGTGAGCAGTCGACAGAGAGTTTGTGGGTCAGGGTTAAAGGGAGAACAGCGATAGGAGACATTATTGTGGGGATTTGTTACAGACCGCCTGACCAAGAGGACTCTGTGGATGAAGAGGTCTATAGACAGATAGGAACAGCCACACGCTCACAGACCCTTGTTCTCATGCGGGACTTCAACCACCCTGATATCTGTTGGAGGGACGGTACAGCCCAACACAAGCAATCCAGGAAGTTCCTCGATTGTGTGGAAGACAGCTTCCTTCTGCAAGTAATAGAGGAGTCAACAGCACTCTGACTCTCAACTGACCTCCTCCTCACCAACTGGGGAGGGATGATTGGAGGTATGATGCTGCAGGGCAGTCTTGATTGCAGCAATCATGAGATGGTCGAATTCGAGATCCTCAGGACAGTGAGAACAGTGTGCAACAAGCTCAGTGCCCTGGACTTCAAGAGAGCAGACTTTGGCCTCTTCAGGAGCCTGCTCAGTAAGATTCCATGGGGTATAGCCCTAGAGGGCAGGGGAGACCAAGACTGTTGGTTGATATTCAAGGATCACCTGCTGCAAGCTCGTGAGCGATACATCCCTACTAGAAGGAAGTGGTGCAGGAGGGCCAAGAGACCTCCTTGAATGGATGAGGAGCTGCTGAGGAAACTTTGAGGGGAAAAAAGAGGCTTATAGAAGGTGGAAGCAAGGACAGCTGACCTGGGAAGAATACAGGGATGTTGTCCAGGAAGCTAAGGACCAGGTTAGGAAAGCTAACACCACTTAGAATTAAACTTGGCTAGGGATGTTAAGGATAACAGGAAGGGATTCTATAGGTACATTGCAAATAAAAGGCAGACTAGAGACAACATGAGCCCTCTCCAGAAGGTATCGGGAGAACTGGCTATCCAGGATTTGGAGAAGGCTGAGGTTCTTAAGGACTTCTTTCCCTCAGTCTTCACCGGAAAATGCTCTGACCATACCATCCAAGTCTTGGAAGGCAGATGCAGGCACAGTGAGAATGAAGACCCTGAGCCCACTGTAGGAGAGGATCTGGTTCAGGGCCATCTTAAGAGCATGAGCATGTGCAAGACCATGTGACCTGATGAAATCCATCCATGGGTCCTGAAGGAGCTGTCAAATGAAGTTGCTAAGCCACTGTCCATCATATTTGAAAAATCATGGTAGTCGGGTGAAGTTCCCGATGAGTGGAAAAAGGGAAATATAACCCCATTTTCAAGAAGGGGAAAATGGATGAGCCGGGGAACTACAGACCAGTCAGCCTCACCTCTGTGCCTGGCAAAATCTTGGAGTAGATTCTCCTGGAAGGCATGCTGAGGCACATGATAAACAACAAGGTGCTTGGTGACAGCCAGCATGGTTTCACTAAGGGAAAATCCTGCCTGACCAGTTTGGTGGCCTCCTATGATGGAGCTACGGAACTGATGGACAGGGGTAGAGCAGTTGATGTCATCTACCTGGACTTATGCAAAGCGTTTGACACTGTCTCACATGGCAGCCTTGTCTCTAAGTTGGAGAGACATCAATTTGATAGGTGGACGACTCGGTGGATAAAGAACTGGCTGAATGGCCGCATGCAAAGAGCTGTGGTCAATGGCTCAATGTCCAGCTGGAGACCAGTAACGAGTGGCGTCCCTCAGGGATCGGTGTCGGGACCGGTCTTGTTCAACATCTTGGTTTGGTGACATGGGCAGTGGGTTTGAGTACGCCCTCAGCAAGTTTGCTGATGACACCAAGCTGTGTGGTACGGTTGATACACTAGAGGGAAGGAATGCCATCCAGAGGGACCTTGACAGACTTGTGAGATGAGCTGATACCAACCTGATGAAGTTTAACCATGCCAAGTGCAAGGACCTATACCTGGGTCGGAGCGGTCGCAGACGCAGCTACAGGTTGCGCAGAGAAGAGATACAGAGCAGTCCTGCAGAGAAGGACTTGGGGGTTGGTTGATGGAAAAATGAACATGAGCTGGCTTCAGTGTGCGCTTGCAGCCAGGAAAGCCAACCATATCCTGGGCTGCATCAAAAAGAGCATGACCAGCAGGTCGAGGGAGGTGATCCTACCCCTCTCTTCTGCTCTTGTGAGACCTCACTTGGAGTATTGTGTGCAGTTCTGGTGTCCTCAACATAAAAAGGACATGGAACTGTTGGAACAAGTCCAGAGGAGGGCCACGAGGATGATCAGGGGACTGGAGCACCTCCCATATGAAGCTAGGCTGAGGAAGTTGGTGCTGTTCAGCATGGAGAAGAGAAGGCTGTGTGGAGACCTTATAGCAGCCTTCCAGTATCTGAAGGGGGCCTACAGGGATGCTGGGGAGAAACTGCTCATTAGGGACTAAAGTGATAGGAGAGGTTGTAACAGGTTCAAACTTAAACAGGGGAAGTTTAGATTGGATATGAGGAAGAAATTCTTTACTGTAATCGTGGTGAGGCAGTGGAATGTGTTACCCAGGGAAATTGTGAATGCTCCATCGCTGGCAGTGTTCAAGGCTGGGTTGGACAGAGCCTTGGGTGGCATGGTTTACTGGGAGGTGTCTCTGCCCCTGGCAAGGGGGTTGGAACTAGCTGATCTTAAGGTCCTTTCCAACCCTATCTATTCTGTGATTCTATGATTCTATGATTGTTATATTACTCATGGACAAAAATATGTATTTACTCCAGTGTAATTTTTTGTTCCATCTTTCTTGTACTGAAGGTAAGAATAATTGTTTTCTTTATACCCTTCTGTAACAGTTTCATTTTAAAGACTTTTTCTGCTTCCCTTTATCTGTATAGATATAATATCGCGTTTGGCTTTACTTCTTTTCACATTGACATTGTTGGTGTCAGGGAAATCTATAACTCATTGATTTCAAGAGGTCTATATGGGAAGAGACCTTTCTTGATCTTCTAAATGGTGAAGGAAAGTGGTGCATAGAACAGCACACTCTGATTCATTGGCTAAACTCACTGTTGATGCATAAAGAAATTGAAGATTTCCTTAACTTCTGCTCTGTTAACATCATACTTGCCTGTGATAGCACAGCAACAGCATGTTGAGTTCTTGGTCCTAAATTAGGTAGCTAGATAAGTAAATCTTACCAGTGAGATCAGATTTCATGTCCTGCTTGACAGTTTTAACAGAAGGTAACTTCTGAGTTCCAGCGCCTTATCATTCATGGCATGTCACAAAATATTAACACACTTGAGTATGGTAAAGTGACACACCATAATAACTTATCATATATCTTGAAGTAAATCAGAAGTCAGTGCTAGCCTCATTTGATGATCTCTGTTCCTACCAAACATGAAAAAACCATGGTTTGCAAGCTGAGCCAATGTGTCACTAAGACATCCAATGAAAAGCTTCTCCAGTAATAATTAAAATGCAATGTAAATAGCTCTGTCAAAGGTAAGGAAGAACTATGTAGCAATCAACAGAGTTCTTGCTTGTGCAGTACACATTAGCCCGAAAAGCAATGATAGCATTTGCACATATGTCGTTTAACTTGGGGATGGAAGAGGGGAACATAGTCAAAAGGTCTGAATTCCTCTTGACTGATCATTGTCTTACCATAGGAAGAAGGTTGCCAAACTGATCTATGGTTATGCAAATATGTTGGCTGTGATTTGAACTAGACCAATGAGAGAGATATTCTTTTTTTCTCTTTATTCACAGTACTCTTTAGGGTTATTAAGATCTATTTGATGAAGTAAAATGAATTTCTCTCAAAACTATATGCTCTAAAAAAATAAAATTCTGAAAATGTTACTTTCAAGTCCAATACTTATAAGAAGAACATTAATCCTTTTTTTTTTTAATCAAAATGATTATTTTTGCTTCCCAAAACCCTATTTTTACTTGTTCATTTCCTAATCATTGAAAAAGACTACAGGTTTATGGATTTTTTTCCAATAGCATACCACAGACAACAATTCTGAAGATTTTTGATGAAAAGTAAAATAAAATATCTAATTTTCAAAAGCAGTCACACTAAAATGTAGACTTTCTCAACAAGCTTTTATCTCTATTCATTTGTAACCTTCAAAGGGAGGAATCAAACAGTCTTAAAAGTGCATTTTTTATCATTTATGTTAGTTACTTTGCAATTCCATATTTCATTATTCTATGCAGTTTTTATCAGGTGTCCTGAGATTCTTTCTCTTTGTATTATGGAGTGTCTTAATCACAGTTCATCTAAGGTAGAGGATCACTTAGCTTTTCTTCAGAGGATTGCAGCTGAGATCCACATCTCCCAGGAGACCATCTGTGATAGAAGGTAAGTGACTCCCAGGAGGACGTCACACAAATTTACATCATTTAGTGCACTCAGAAATATTTGGTAGCTTGTGATGGGGAGCTAAAAAATTTAAAAAAAGAAAATAACCCCTCCTCAAGAATCAGTAATGTTCTTTTTGAATTAGCCTGCAGGACTATGAAACTGTAATGAAGACCCATGACCATGGAAGAGACAGTACTGTCTCTGATTGACTGTAATGCCATGGACACATATTTATATAAACTTGGTTCAAGGTTCATATATTTAGACAAAGTGCACTGTATTCCTGTCTCTCCAAGGCAGACAGGATTCCCAAGATCTACACATATGTAGTCTCTGATTAACAATTTAACATCATGACAATTTTTTTAAGCTGAAGACTGGGTAGAGGTGGATAAAGGTTGCATAGAAAGAGATAGCCACATGGAGAGCCCTCCTGGAGGAATTTCTATCATCCCAAAGTTGGAAGAGCAAAAAATTTAATGTCTCACTTCTTGAAATGTCCCTAGTGTCAACCTAAAGTGAGTAAGTGTGTAAAAGTTTGAAACAAGGAGTGTAGCACCCCAAGTTCATACAAAAATATTGCACTTTAAATGAAAATAACTTGTATTGCTATTTTCACTGAGACTCTTCTATTATCATATTTGGTCTCCACATTAACCCCTAATATGTTCCTAGTCATATACTATGATACGGGCTAGAGATGTTACCTCTGAATACTGCAAAAAAGGAAGAGAAAGAAAAAGTCTGCCAGAAGAACATCAAATTACACCTATTGTTCAGAAGTGCAGTTGTCATTGCTGATTCTATCAAACAATCTGAACTCCAACACCCCTGTGGTACATGTACACTTCTAGCTTATTTTTGTACCACTTTCCTAGAAGGCAGCAAAGTACCATGATGTTATAGATAAAACGAAACTCAAAACAGAGAGGTTGTAGATTAGTTACGACCATACAGAAGGTACGTGGCAAAACAGGAACTCATATGAGGATCTCAGTATGATAGCACTGCTTGCTTAACTACCTTTACTTCCTGAAACTTCAGACAGACTGGAATCAACCAAGTAAACTAGAGACGCAGTATATTAAAAGAAGTCTGCATGGGCTCAAGCCGAAGAAATCAATTACTTAAACTGCTGAAAGCAGATGGATAAGTATCGGCAAAATCTTCCCATCAACTATTAACACCTTTCAGGTTTTTATTTTATCAGCAGAATGAAGGAAAAGAAAGAAATATTTCTATATTAAGAATGATCAGATTTTTTTTTTTTTCTTCCCGAGAGAAGCTGTAACAAAAGTTCATCAATTATAAACCAAGAAAGACGGCACCAAGAAGAACACTTGGCAGGTTGGTTTTCTTTATTATTCTCCCCCTTCTTTGGTTCTTTCTTTGCTGTTTTTGCTCTTGTATTTCTTCCTCTTCCTTTTTGTCCTTCTTCTCTGTAGACCCCTCTGCTGATATCAGATTTCTTTTGGATTTGTCAGTTTCATTTTCACTTTCTAAAACTCATTATTTCCTTTGATGACCAGCATTCATTCTTCTAATAATTCAGCTATAAAGAAAAACAGTATGTAAAGAGAATAGTTAATAACTTCTCCTGCTAATATTTCAGTCTGCAGCAGGAGCTGACATCCTCAGGAGGGGATGGCAACAAGTTTTGAAGAACCTTGTGTGGGACCTGCCATGGAAATAAATAAGAGAGACCCTAGTCACAAAGAAAGAAAAGCAAATTCTTCCCTGGGCTGGTGACAGCCCCTTAACTCATTTTCATTTTCTTCACAAAGGCACACCAGGAAAAGCCTATGAATGGAAAAAGGAGATCCAAGGATTGATGTTCAAATATCATGAAAATGGGCCAGATCCTCAGCTGGCATAAATCAACAGAGACCCGCAGAAATCAGTGTAGCAATGCCAATTTACACCAGGTGGAGACCTGGCCCAATAGATCCATCATGATCTGTATACAGGGGTGAGTGGGGAGGAGAGATGCACTATGAATTAGTGCCTGGTCAAATAGGCAGTGAAATAGAAACACATCTCTTGCTTGTTGAAGAGGACTAGCTGTGTAAAATGCTTCCTTTGAAGACAAAGCATATCCTTGGTGACTCCTATGCCCTTTGGTCCTGTTCCTCTGAGAGGAACGATGACCAATGAAGCACCAAGAGTGCTTACAGAAAGGTTCAAAGGCAAAAAAGACATTGATTCCACATTACAAGGAAGGGGACCAATAAGAAGTAGTTTTTTTAAATATAAAAGAAGTAACCTTCCTGTAAAGGCTTTTCGTAACACATACCCACTCTTTGCCCTGAAAACTCCACCCAGAGAATATTGTAAGCTGGTGCTCAGTGTGTGGTATCTGCTCTACCAGCCACACAGTTGTTAACCTGCATCTCTCCAGTACTTGAGCATTTTGTGATGATTAAACGAAATTACTGCATCTGTTTCATCTTTTTTTGCGTTTAAAGGATGATTTGAGGCTTGCTTGTGTTTTTAAGCTGTGATGTGCAGTGTCACATCTCTGAGTTGTTGCTGAAAAGCAAACAAACAAGGATATCAACCACTTACTATTTTTTCCACTGGTGTTTTTCTAATATTGATTCTTCCTCACTTTCCATCCCCCATAGCAACACATCTAAGAGGAAAGTGGGAAGCAGGGAAAAAGAAGACTGAAAGAAATCAGACTGGAAGAAAGCATATTTGAGTAGTAAAAATCTCAACTAAGAGTATCACAGAAATACCAAGCAACACAATCTGAAGGTAAGTTCAGTAGAAAGTTTTGCTCAGTTCTCAGTGTTCTAGGTTGACATTTGTTTTGCAAGAGTAAATGCTAGCAGCTTAAAAGAAGACCAGGTAACTCTCAGATATTGTCAATTATGTCATGGAATATCAAACTCTATAATTTGCTATAAAGTCTCCTTTCACTCTCCCTTTCCCTTTCACTATCCTTTTCTTGTTCCTTTTCCCTTTTCCTTTCCCTTTCCTTTTCCCTTTCCCCTTTCCCTTTCTCTTTCCCTTTCCATTTCCCTCTCCCTTTCCCTCTCCCTTTCCCTTTCACCATCCTTTTACTGTTCCTTTTCCCTTTTTCTTTCCCTTTCCCTTTCATTTTCCCTTTCCCTTTCCCTTTCCCTTTCCCTTTCTCTTTCTCTCTCTTTCCTTTTCTTCTTCCCTTTCCCTTTCTCATTCCCTTTCTCTATCTCTATCCTTTTCCCATTCCCTTTCTCTATCCTTTTCCCATTCCTTTTCCCTTCCCTTCCCTTTTTTCCCTAATGCAATTTAAATCTCAGAACAGCAAAAGGAATACAATGCATATCAGCCAAAACTAAATAGCAACTGGTTGTCAGATACTAATACAGATGCAGTTACTTCTCCATAGCAAAAATGAGCAATTCCTCCGTTAACAGAAAAAAAAAAAAAAAAAAAAAAAAACAACAAAGAGCCTTGGGTGTCATGGTTTAATGTGAGGTGTCCCTGCCCATGGCAGGGGGTTGGAACTAGATGATCTTAAGGTCCTTTCCAACCATAACTATTCTAAGATTCTATGAAAAAAAAGTATTGGATCTAAAGGCAGAAGATTGCAAAGGAATAAATATAAAATGGCAAAATTATATTCAGACTCCAAATGGAAAGTTTCTGCTCATCTCTGGAAATCTCATAGGTAACACTCCCAATTTTATTATTGATAAAAGTTGAAAAATTAACAAGGTTAAAAAATGAACAGTATCAAACCATCAAAGCAGGGAAATTGTGTCACAATCAGACCAGCGCAGCAAACATGCAGAGACAACCATGTCTAGCAGGTCATGAGAATCTTTAGCAATTTAAATAAGAAAGCAACAAAGGAAAATAAGGAATTGACCTTAGGGACCAAGAAGATCCTCTTCAATTTTAAATTCCTAATGAATAAAAAACTGTCTTTTTTGAAGTAGTTTGGGGTGAATCTTTTAATGCCTGTAGTTAAATGCAAATTCAGACAGACTTACCGGGGGTGAAAATTTTACCATGTAAATGCTGACACTTGGTTTTTCTTCAGAGCCATCTCAGGGATGAAATAACCCCTGTTCACCTACACTAGCTCTCTACAATACAGACAGAACCCCCCATATCAATCCTCTGCAAAGACTACAAAAAGATAATTCCTCTCACCCAAACAATTCATGGAAAGGAATAGAGCGTGTCTGGATCTTGTTTAACTCCAGAAATGAAAAGGAGTAACAAGTTAACTTTTTTTCCTGTTTATTGACTTGAACACATGCATAAGCTTGACTTCTGAACATAGGAAGACTGGAGTCACAGAAAAAAAATTCATAGTTCCTCTCTTTCTTCCTCCTTCACTTCTGCCTTCCTTTTATCTCTTTCCTTAGCCCTATTTTAAGGCTTTTTCTGTCTGGCTTTCTCTTTTCTATTACTTTTATTTCTGCTTCTATCCCTTCACCCTTTTTTTCCTACCCTTTCTCTCTACAGCTGCAAAAAATCCACACTCCTTTATCCCCACCGCTGCTATATTCTGATTCAGACTACTGTGAATTTGCCCATTTTCCACCCACATAGTCCAGTTCTGGGATTTATTTTATGTGTGACCTGTACTGGGGCAGAGTCTCACATTGTTTCAGCTGCTACTAAACAAAGAGCCGTTTAACTGTTCCCTTATTTAGCTCCAAGAGGAGGTGGCTGCTAAGCACACCCACTTTCCTGAGGTTTTCCCCAACATAATGAAGCTATTTTGTAATTTTATTCAAATTTAAAATGCAAGGCTAAATCATTTTGGGCAGATGAAACTCCAAGGAAGGGACGAAATATCAACCATTAAAAAAAGAGAAAAAAAGCAAGAGAAAGTGACTACAGAATGGAAACAAAAATGTAAAGATAAATGCAGATTTAAGACACAGAAATATTCTAAAAGGTCCCCAAGGAGAGATGCAGGACTTTATTCAGAAGAAGGCAATCTTATCAGGGGATATAGTATATAAATATTGAAAAGCTCCCAAACAGGTTAGCCACACTGCTAGATGTCAGCACATCCTTTTCAAGATCCAGCTTGCAGCAAATTGGCTGTGAAAGGAAGACGGAAAAAAAAAAAAAAAAGAGGAAGAAAGGAAGGAGAATGTTTTGACAGAAGTCCTTCAACCCCCTTTTTTTTCTCCTCATTGACCCATACTGCATATAAATACACTTAAATATCTCTGAAATGCCTTGCGCATACAACCCCCTACAACTTCTGTCTTTGGCTATGATTTTCTCAGAAACCTGCCTCTTTCAATTCTGGAGGAAAAGAAAAAAATATATTCTCCCTGCCAATAATACCTCTGTGAAATCTCCTCAAAGGACAGCACTTCTTGCACCTATGCTTTTCCTCCACAAGCTGCCATCTGCTTTAATGCATCTCTATTTAAAGCTTTAGAGTCATGTGACTTTAATCCACATAAGTGTTGATTCTACATGATTGCCTTTATTGATTCTTCCTGGGACACAACTTGCCTGTATCCAACTTCATATATAGTTTTACTCTGGACTTTTCTTCCACTGTCTCTCTAATGCTTTCTTTTCCAATCCTTCTATTTTTATGATTATTCTTTTACTGTGGTAGAGGCTGGGAATTTCAGGCAGTTAGAAAAAGCCCTGTTTTACTATATGTGCAGCAGGAATTTCTCCAAAAACATAATGAATACCTCTGTCTTGCTCTGAAGAATACCTTACATTGCAATAAAGGCCAATAAATTAAAAAAAAAAAAAAAAAACACAACCAAAAAAACCCCCAAAACCAACCAACCAAATAACCACACACACACCCCCCCCAAAAAAAAAAAAAAAAAAAAAAAAATGACCCTCCATGATTAATCTGAATTTGGGGAGAAAATAGAAGTTATTCTTGTGAGGAAAAGTGAAGCTATTAAAGGGAAGGGAAGTTTGAAACAAGTATTTCCGTGATTTTGGTGAGGATAAGTAAGACTCATAGGCCTTTTTCTTTCAGATCATTACATTGCAGTAGAAAGTAGATACAAATATTTTTTTCTACCTATTTTTTGCCAGACTACTTCCAGGTTGAGGGGTCTTTTGGCTGTCTCTTATGATACTTAATTGAGATGTTTTGGCCCGTGGTTTTGGGTTTTTCTCTAGGTTTCTTTTTCTGATCAGCAGAATATACCAACAACTACTCGGTTACTTCTGTGCTTTACTCTTATCCTTCCTTATCTCTAATAAATTCCATGGTGAAACTGTTTTCAGTATTATTGCTTCTTGGATATCCCTATATGGACCTGAATTTTTATATATGAATTCATGTTCAGCTTCCTTCAAATTTTCTTAAAATTAAAACTGACTAGCACTTCCTCCACTGTTTATAATTAACATCCTTTTGTCATGCATGGATTGAACAGGTATCCTGAGTGCCAGAGCAGCCCTGAACAAATCAACGTGTAACTCGTATGCTTAGAATTAGGCACCTGGTTACAGTGTCTGCCTAGTGAGCAGCTAAGTGAAATGGCTTGTGAACATCCTCAGAACAAATCTCCAGATTTATCTCCAAAAATAGTTGCTAATGCTTTCAAAATATAATTTCCCTGTATCCAGTCAGGAGGGAGTGTGAATTCTCCTGGGTAGGATTTGACTTCAGAAAGTAAATAGACACTTCAAAGAAAAGATACAGACTGTTTCCTGCTTTTATTTTAAACTCTTTTTTTTTCTTCCCCTTCTTCACCCTCTCTGTTTCTTAAATTATGGACTTGAGCTCAGATCATTTGCAAGACTTTTGGATACAGATCAGCAACTATACACAGAAAGTATGAATCTTGAATCTTCCATTTCACACTCTGCCTGAACAGGGTAATAGCTTGAGGTGCTGTCAGGACCTTCATCTGCAAGAAATGATGAGAATAGCAAACTTTCTGTGATTACACAGCTGGGGAACAGGCCACAGGATCTTTGGATGACTGAACCAGGGAGAACTGAAAAAGCTTTTCATTTTTACTGATGCTTACATGTGTGCACACTGGAGCTGATATATTAAAGGAAGGATTTTGTATTCCTTCTCTGGACAGGAGGGAGATGAGAAGATAAACTACAAGGCCGAAATTCAGCTAATCTGGGGTATGACATTGCTATAGGCTGTTTAGTAGTCTAGTTTGAAGATGGGGTGAAGATGGGGTGAAGACAGGGTTTGAACCTGGTGGTGGGTGGATGGGAAAAGGGAAAGAAAAAAAAATGACAACAATATGTGACTCCCAGGTTTATCAGGCAGAATATGTCTTGGAGGGGTTTCCGGAAGATGAGTGAAATGCATATTTATATTCTTTCTTTTTCTGAGAATCCCCCCAAAATATTGGAAGTTGGTATATGTTGTCTTTTGTACCAAAGGATTTGATAGAGATTTTTGCTCACTGTTAAGTTATAGATTCAATTTAAAGAAAATCAAACATCTCTGATATTTGAGTGAAGAGATCCTGTGGAGTTTAATTCAGAAGACAATTGACGTACTGATCTCAAGCTGATTGTCTCTGGAAAGATGCTTTTTCCCCCATATTTTTTCAGCCGACACTAGTAAAATATATTTTGTGTGTAGGTAGCATAGAATCATATACCAAAACTAGCTAAACAATAAAAAAAAGAGGCAATCTTAAGGAATAGTCAGTTTAAAACATCTGCTGCAGCAATTAGAAATAGGATTTTAATTTTATCTTTAAATTAAGAGAAATATTAACGTTTAAGTAAGTTGGTTTCAAGAGGAGCCTCTGAATGACATCTCTGGCTCATCATCAGACATTAAGAATGGGATTCAGAAGGCAGCCTTGGATGCACCAGGCACAGCATAGTAGTTGTGAGCTAATTCGTTATGGGTGGATTTTCTTTTTTTTTCTTGTTGCAATTTAGAAGAATGAAATTAAAACTGAACTTGATAATTAATTCCGAACTGGTGAGAACCAGTTCCAGAGATTATGATTATAATGCTATGTAGCCATTGATATAAATATTCATGAGGTTTCATTGTTTTATGTTTTTTTGTGAAGCACACATCTTATCTGAAGAAGTAGAATTAAAGTACTATTATTTAACATTGTAGTGTAAATAAGACTAAACAGAGAAAAACAAAAATATGTGTGAAGTACAATGTAATATGCATATTCTCTAAATCTGTTTATAGATATTTGGACTTTTAAATGTGTGTGCTGTGTGCTGCATTATGTAATTCTTTATATTATATACAGAAATTGAATAGCTGGATTACTAGGCAGTCTTTTGGATACTCAAAGTTGCAGCATGTGAAACTGTTGCACTCAAAAACACATGTGCACATATGCCCATAATCTCCATCATCCATAAATAAAATAGAGAATTCAAAAAGGCTAAACAAGTTTGAATCTCAACCTGGGTATTGTCTGGTGGCTGAAATTCATAGAAATTGATTATCACTAAAAAAATCTATCAGCATATAAACCTAACCATGTGTAGCTGATCACAGTAAGAAAATGGCCTTAGTCTGTTCTTGACTGAAGATGTTCATCATCTCTGCTTCTAGAGCAAAATCCCTTTTAAACATGGAATCTTCAAAAATCCCAGAAAAATAAAAATAAGTTGACAAATGGTGCCTGAAGGAAACAGTACAGCTACAGGAAAGCTCAATACCTGGCTCAATTGAAAAAGGCCAGAAAATAGGAGAAAAAAAAAAAATAAACAGCAAAGAAGTTTTATATTCAGTATACTGTTTGAACTTTTTCTTTTTTGCTGTGTTTATACTTTGTTTTTCCTTTTTTTTTTTTTTTTTTTTAATTTAAAGTGAAGATACAGTGGTTTAAATGTGGCTCCATGTCATATCAGAGACCTAAGGAAGTTGGCTGTAGCATAAGCCCTTCAGTCAGTAACCGCAATATTCAGATTGGAACAAGATTTAAATCTCCTGCAGTGGTATGTTCAGTTCATTTATTGTGAGGCACTGAAAAGTCAAATTCAGTATTATGTGATTAAGGTGCATCTGTCTCAGCACAAGCAGTAACCATATTTCTTTAAGTTCAGCAGGTGTTTTGCAAAGAATCTAAAGGATTTTGCAGAAAATTAGTGCCTATAATAAAGCGCCAGTGACGAAGAGACAGCTCTTTATATCACTGATATATTATAGTTTCGTTCTAATAAATGTCATTGCCAAATATTTCAAAACCTAAAACAGGCTTGCTGACTGAACTGTTTTGCAAGCATATTTGCTGTGCCTTATTGCAAAGATGTTCTTTTATAGACATACAGTTTAGAAATTTTATTTGACACTACCAACTACTAAATTGGCAGCTTTTCAACTTTGCCAGACTCATGCAACACAATTGAGATAAAAGGAAAAATGCATAACTTCTGCATTAATTCTTGCTTGCAGTGTCATAAGAATCCTCAAGATGTGTTAATTGAGTCTAAAGTATGTGAAACAAATTATAAACCCCCCCTCACACCTTCAGATCCTCTCTCCCGTTCCTCTCACTCTGCCTGTACAGTCTGCACTAAGCCTACCGTTACAATATATGGCTAGCACTGAGACATGTGAATCTCCACAAAGAAAACAAGTCTTTGGTATATTCTGTTTCTTATGAAGGTGTTTGAGAGAAAAGAAGTGACATTTCCAGTTTTCTGGTTCTCATTTCTTGCATTTACTACTGGGGAGTTACTCTGGACTATGATTTTAAGCGTGTAAATGTGGAGTTTCCTAACTCATCAGGGTCAGGGATACACCCCTGTAGACACAATCATGTTGAATTTTCAGTAGAAAAGACACACAAAGTTCTCACAGAAGTTTGCAAAAAACACATAATTTAAGAGTGACTTGTCTTTATTTAAAGTTAGATTTGTAATATGAGTGCACATTTTCATTACTGATTTTTAAAACAAAATTAAAAAAAATCTCTTAAAACATAATTATCAGTAAGGTTTTTTATCCTGTCAGTAAAAGGAGGGAATCAGCAAACAAACAGACACAAATTCTCTAAATTTCATTAAAATTTAAGGGTTTGGAAAAGGCAAGTAGAGCAACTAGTTACCTAGTTTTCCAGCAATGTCCAAAAAACTGTAGAAGATTGGGACTGTGTGATGATGAGTATAAAACTGGAAAATTGAACCATTATGTGGATCTGATTCCACTTGAATTTCTTTTCTGTAAGCTCTTATTGAAAATTATTTTCTTTTTCTTTTCTTTTCTTTGAGGGGAGGGAGAAGGAGCTTTATTGACTCTCTTTCATTGTCTATAAAGTCCTAGAGTAGGCAAATTAATTCCAGCAGATCCAAGGAAAGGTTGCTTAGGCTACGTCTATAGCTTTTAATTTTAATTGGCATACAAATACACTGTAACAACTTGTCCAATCTTTTATTTAATCTATGAGGGAACACGAAAAAAAATATAATTGTGGGTGGGAAACATAGCCTGCAAACAAAAAGCAACAACAAGAGGGAACTACAGCTCAAAGCTCCTGATTTCTATGTTAAAAACAATTTTTGAATCTTATTTAGCTCATCATTGATTTGCTGTATGAGCAACTTGCATATAAACACCCAGATTCAACTGATGTAATATAAAATATCTGAGGTATTTTAACTAGGGATGCACCTAGTTTAGATTCTTCCCACTGTCACTGGAGGGAAATGCTTCTCAGTTCCTGGGTGAGCCAGTCCACCTTCCATAGGCACCTACTTCTTTCCATTGATTATGAAGGTATCCCACTGAGGCTGTGCTTCTAACTTTGGCATCTCAGTTAGGTTCCCATAGCTAGTTAGGACAAATTCCAGCCAAAATCGATAGCAATAACAGAGTAAATGTCGGACTTCTAGAGAGAAAAGAATTTCTAGTCTCTCCCTCTCTTCTCTCCTCATCTGATAACCGTGTAAACGGAGAGCCTTCTTTCAGTATGCACTTTCTCTGAAGCACTCTAGCTGTTTCTGCCAAAAACAAGGGGAAAATGCACAGTGTAGCTCCAGAAATAACGTCTGTAATGAGTCCCTAGGATGCAGCTCCCTCTGCAGAGAGCCTTTCTGGGTTTGATGGACCAGTTCTGCAATGAATGGTGACTGATGGACAAGATTAAGAACTCCTGTGTACATTTTATGATGTTGCTGTGAATGGATGCCCTGAATATGCTTTGAAAACAAATTTTCTGCTGTGACCCTGAACTACTGCACAAGAAGAAACTTGCCTACCCACTTGGCTACCAGGGCGTCATTAAAATACATAAAAATGAACACCAGGAAGCCTTGTATTTATTGTTGTTTTCTTCTAAGAACAGAAGTAAGGTGAAGCAGAATGCCAAACAAAACCAGTCGTAAGTTCTATTCTCAGAAACGTCTTCTTTTACAAAATATTTTAATCACATTTTAAATATGCTTTTGAAAGTGATAAACTTTTTTACCTACAGCGTATATTTATGGAAAAGCAGAATACTGTAATCATTAAAAAAAATGAAGGTTCTGCTTAAGCTTTTTGTCTGCTACGGGATATTTCTTTTCTATTTTATATTTAAAAAGTTGACAATATTTTCAGCACTCTTTTTTACCAGGGAAAAACAAAACAAAACACAATGAATCAAAATGTTAAGCATTCCACCCTTCTCATCTACCTAGTTGTTGTGCCTTGATGAAAGTTTAACAATGGGATTTGATAGCCTCAAATCTTTTTTTTTTATTTCTTTTTCTTTTGTTAATAGGCAAAATATGTGATGATGCATTTCAGGTGTGAAAAACACACCTCATTTGTACATAGCACTCTAGCAAGAAAATGTATGAAATACAAAATCCAAAGCTATAAAAAAAAGGGAAATGTGTTAGAATTAATACTCGTGCCAATGATGTGAAAAAAAGAATAGATGAATCTCATGATTTCCACACCTGCTCATAATGCAATGTGTCAGGAAACATCAGATAGGTAGATGATTTTCTTCCTGTAAGGCCAGAGTTTTCAGTTGAGCAGAATCTTTCACCTTGTTTTCAGTAATATACCTCAGGAAATATGTCCCCCATCTGTAGAGATTTTGGAAGAAGAAATTATTAGTGAACTTAGAAATATGTCTTTGGGGTGAGATATCACTGTCAAGTCCTACAAAAGATAGAAATAAACCCTTCTTCCTGTTATGACAGACAGGGCAATAAGTTGCTCATTGAAGCTGTTTCAAGGGAGATATCAACTTAAGAAACTTTTTCAGTGGTGAGGCTAGTTAGGGGACAGAATATAGTTTTAAAAGGAAATAATGAGGTTTCTAAATTAGAAAAACTTTCAGAAAAACGTAGACAACTGTTGACTCAAAACAATTGGTGTAGTGTTGGATTTGGCAGATGCCTGCTGCATAGGGTCAGCCTGTCTGACCTCCTGACTTTTTGAGCCATATTCTTTAGTGATCTCATGAGGAGCAATTTGGGGATAAAAGTGCAAGGGTGAGCATTAATAGTAAGAATTCAGCTTCCATCTCTTCACAGACTTTGTGTGTCTTGCAGCAGTTACCTTTCAAGTTTTGCATACCTCAGCTTCATAAAATAATAAAAATTACCTGGTTTTCAGGCCATAAAGATGCTGATGAAATGGAATCTGAAACGGTGTCCAGTATACTGGAGACTGAAGTTGTAGAAGGCACAGGAAAGATTAAATAGTGACAATTATAATGATCACTCAGCCTGAAAATAGGCTGTATTTGCATACTCATAAATAGATCTAGCTGTGAAAAGGAATATTATCAATCCTGGTTTACAGATAAGAAATTAAAAGTCCTTTAAAAAGAAACTAATACTCAGAAAAGGGATTTTGGGAATATATTTAAATATTTGTGGTGGGTAAATTTAAATGAACTCTTTAATTATATCAATGAAACAAATGGAATAATAGAATCATAGAATGGTTTGGTTTAGAAGAGACCTAAAAGATCATCTATTTCCAATCCCCTTTCCACAGGCAAGGACACCTTCCACTATAGCAGGTTGCTTCAAGCCATGTCCAATCTGGCCTTGAATGCTGCTAGGGATGGGGCAGCCACAGTTTCCCTGGGCAACCTGATCCAGTGCTTCAACACACTCACTGCCCTCAACTGACTGGCTGAAACAGATAAATAGAATAGATATTGATGCCAGTGGTTATATCTCTCTTATTTCAAAGGGTAAATAACTGTAACTGTACAGTTATCTCTTTCTTTGACCAAGAACTTAATTAAAAATCCTTTAATCTCTTTTATGAGAGTTGGGGTCCATTGGCAAGCTGTTTGAACTACTCCTAGGCAATAGAAACTGAGTTTTATTCCTGAAAATGTCCTGCTTGCATCCTTTTCATAACCTCGTGAGTCTGGTGACTGGAATGCACCTGTCATTGAAGGTCAGAGCTTGGATATTGAATGCATCCTATGCTGAGTCTTAGTGATGAATAATCAGAGAAGGGTAAGGGTGATATATGAATGATTGTGAGTTTGTTTTGGAACAAAAGTGAGCTTAAGTTGCTATTTTTGCACATCAGCTTTTTAGTTGTTTTTCTCTTTTGTTTGGTTGGTTTGTTGGAGTTTTTTTTAGATATGAATTCTCTATTATTTACGGAATACTGGCTACATAGAGGGTGTATGAAATTTTAATGAATTAGGTTTCCAAAAAACAGGAAAATCAAACCAAACCAAAACCAAAACCAACAACCCAAAAACCCAACAAATTGAAAGTGAACCCTTTCTGTGTTGTCGCAGATACAGGGATATTCATTATTTAACAGCAAATAATGTAACTCAGACATTGAGTCACCACATTAGGATGAAGTAGTGACTCCACTACTAAAGTGAACCTAGTGACTCATTATAAACCTAATCCTGAATCACTCGTTCTACCCCTTCTCCCCAAACAACTACAGGAAATGACTTGCAGATAGCTTGCTTTTATTTTACAACTATTTTACAAGTTTTGAAGCCAAGAAAGGTTTTCTTTGTTTTGATAACTTTCAGTTTAATCAAACAAGTTCAATCAGAAACACAAGAAAGTAGTTTGAGCCATTTTCCCCATTAGGAAGATGTCTGTCAGTGTTTGTGGAGTGAACTTCAATGATCAAAAATGACCTTATCCTATGTCAGCAAATGGATTATATTTAGGTGTCAGCAAGAAAAAACAGTGACCTTTTTTCATGAAAAGGGACTAAGGGTCTGCATTTCTTGTGGAAGAGCAAATCTTTAGAAAATTCTGAAACTGACGCCCACTGGCAAGCTCATAAACATCAGTCTGCAAAGTTCTCTTCCTTGCAGCCGTGCATAATCACAGTAACTGTATTTAAGCTCTGAATGGATATTAGTGGGTCATAAAAACAAAATGAACATAAAGGCAGCTCTACAAAGCCAAAACATGCATTTGTCCTGTCTCCAGCATCAGTCAACAGTAGATGGCTGATAAGGCATATGAGAGTGTGTAATTTTTTTTTTTTTTTGAGAGAAGTGGTATCTTTGTATTTAGTACCCTAAAAAGTATTCTTTCAATAATTCCTTTGTCTTTTGAAGCCATGTAAACTTTGAACATTCATTAATTCTTTTTAAAAGCATTTTGTGTTAAGAAAAATTCTTAATTTTGTGTTATGTAAACTATAATTGAGGATTTCATTAACAGAGTGATGAGTTGGAAGAGACTATGTGAAATTGTTTTCTATTCACCTTTTCCATATCACCCATGGTTTTCTTTAGTCTATCTTGTATAGTCATGTCTTGTACACATGTAAGCTCGGCTGCCTATATTGAGTCTAATTTACAGTTTATAATTCAGACTAATAAATAAATAAGTAAATAAATATTTTCTTTGAACTTTAAGATGTGCTGGACACTTACTTGCCTTAAACACCATTGGAAATATCATCCCTAAAGATAACATTAATCCAAAAAATCCTCTCTCTAATGAAACTATTGAAACCCATGAGAGAACTATGTTTGTGAATTTCATTTAGAAGCAGACCTAAAGAGGAAGAGGAGATAGAAATCATATAATGCTTCATGACCTAAATATGGTGAAAAAAAGAATGCCAAAGCATGCTTAAACATCTCAACCAGGTAGATTGTATTGAGGAGCAAATGCTTTTACCTTTTCTCTTCAAAATAACTCTTCAGTTTTATATTTAAATGTGTAGATGGCTCAACATTATTTTTTATCGCAAGGTTTACTTGTGCCTGAAGTCATACTTTTCTAAATCTTATGCTCCTTTACAAACATCTGGTTAAATGAGGCAGGAACATAATGGCCTGGGTAGGGCTTCATAAACAGAAGCTACAACCATTTAATTAGGAACATTTGCACTGGTTTGGACAAAACTCATCTTGTCTCTGGCAGTGGTCAGTGCTGAAGTAGTATCTGTCAGAAATGAAATGGGGAGATAGACAGAAGCACACATGGGCATTCACAGAGGTTCAGAGGTATGGATATACGTGTATGTGTATCATGATCATAACCTGAGACACCTCTAGCTGCTGACAGAGACAACTTGGATCCAGAGCCTGGCTACTACTTAATATTAATATATGATCTTTAACTGCTTTTTAATAAATAATGTCAATCCCTTCCCTATTGATTCCCTCCCTTTTCTAAAGTTGTACAAGGATGCTTTTTTTCAGATTTAGTTTTTAGTTTTGTGCTACTCTTTTTAATCTTCCTTTCAAGCACTGCAGGCTACCCATTGTGTCCTATTACATTGTGTACTGCACCTAGCACCATGGAAATGTGGTATTATCAGGGGATTCTAGACATTACTGAAATGCAAATTATGGTAATTACTTTATTGCAGCTGCTCAGCTGGTATTTTAGTTTGGATCCAAAAAAGTTCTCCTTTTTCTTCCTTACACCCTATTTCCATCTTTATAGATTTTCAGTTGAAAAGAAGAGAGAAAAACAACAATAAAAAGCCCTTGTGATTGTTTTCTGGAGGGAACAATACTTTTATAAATCCCTCTTGAAGCAGTACTTGATTTTGTAATAAGTTTTTCTTTCTTTGGCAGTGCTCCTTGGAAGGGGCCACACATCTTCCAGAGAGTGGGGAGAGAGGTTGCGGGGCAGACAGGGAGAGGAAAGGAGAGGCAGAGGAAGGGAGGATGATAGCTTTGTAACTAAAAATGGTGCCCTCAAATACTTTAAAAAAATATTCCATGCCCTCAAGCACCCACAGTAGATCAGACATGCACAGCCTTGAGTGCTGAACCTGCCATCTTCTTCTGCAGCAGACACCTTTTGGGAGGTGCCAGCTATGTCAGTGATTACAGCATTATTCATGTAAGGAGGCAGAATTAAATTCCTCAGGTCCTGGCAGAGCAGGGTGGAGGCTGGAGTTTACCTACCATTGTTCAAGCATAGGGCGATAGCAAGGCTGCAGCCACTTGGCTCCCTGTTAAACAAACCTCCCAATCAGCCACCATGGAGCATCTTCCGCACTGTTCCCATGGCAACATCTCTATCGTCTGGTGCCCATGGTGTCTCTAATGCTTTCGACTAGTTGGTTTCCTTGGCACTTGCCTCCAATGCCAGGTCTTGTCAAACCTTATTAGACTGAGAGTCCATTTTGGCTGCACTAGTGGGAAAAGAAAGCAGACAAATTTAGTTCACCTGAGATCTCTTTCAAATCCCAGTAAAGTCAATTTCTCAAGTTTCCAACTAAGAGCTGAACTTGCCTAAGGCAAAGATGTGCATGTGCACTCGCACAAATACACAGAATCTCCTTCTGTTGCATGCACTGTCTCTTTCTTCTTCTGTACAGTAGACATGTACGATCGCACTCCCTTGTGCTTACAGACTAATACAGATTCTCTTACTTTTGTTTGCAACTGGAAACCCCCTAAAAGATGAGGGTTTATGTATGAGCAAACTGCCAAACACAAAATGCTTGGCCCTCAGGTTGTATCTGTTATCTCATCACATATATATACTAGCACATAAGTAGTTATAGAAACTACACATCCCTTTGCTACACTGACACACAGAAACTTTCTGTTTTACAGTTGTTGATGTGACTGACAGACATATGCAGTTTCACAATACCACACACTTAGTCTTCTCACACACTCACTCTTCTACACTTAGTATAGCTCCTATGAAGTCATTATGTTTGTCTAAATACTGATAAAACTTCATCCATTTAACAGAGAAAGCAAAGGCACATTTCTAACCAATATATATGCTTACTGAATAGGAGGAATAATATTGTAAGTATGATTGTATCCCATGCTCATTACCCTCACATCTAAGTTCCTATATACATATAAGCATATTAATATACAGGAATGACCTCTATGCTGGAACCTGCACTGCATTTTTTGATGGGCATGTTTTGTCAGTTAGGGCGATATCTGTCTTTACCTTGGTTCCCAAGCTGACTTTTTCAATCACCATAAAATTCAGAGTTTGAATTTAAATGTTTAACAGAGGCACATTGTAACTCTGGCCTCTGTCTGTATTTAATGTTGTAGACTGATAACTTTGTTTAGTCAAGTCTGAACAAGATCTGTCTAATCGTGCTTAATCTAAATAAGTTACCTAAGCTCTTTTTGTTGAGACAGAAAGAAAAAGACCTGTAAAAGATGATCCAGTACACTAAACTTCTCTATAGTTATCTTCATTTTAAAAGAACTAGATGATTATATACTTTGATAAACATATGAGTTACATGGCTAAAAATTAATCTGGGGGCAAGAAGCTATGCATTTAAATCCTACTTCGTTGAAGACCTTCCTGTCTTTTGAAGTCATATTTATTACTACATGTTTATGATCCATGATTCAGAGTAAAACTGGTCTAGGTTTTCTCCAGCTTCTAGAGAATGTATAAATCTAAGTGTTGCTTCTAGCTCCATCAATATGCTGGGTACTAGCTTCTGTAGTCATGTAGCTCCAGAATATTTTTTCATGGAAATATCTCTCTTATCAAACCTCCACTACATGCAGACCTGTTTTCTTAGCTATGATCTTAAGTAGGATTCCCAGGAGCAAAGAGCACAGGCATGACAGTTCAAAATATATTTTAATTTTTAGGCCATTTCATTGTCTTCTTGGTGTTCACTCAGGGATGTGGTAGATGATTCAATCATGAAGACCAACCTATACAGATACTCTTGTGTCACCAGTCCCCAAAAGTATAGTGATACCTAAAATGCCTGCCTAATCCTAATGAACTTTGCTGTGGGGAAGGCACACAGGAAGGATGTCAGACTGCCTACCCTGTAATTTTTTACACGTCAGTTTTCTGTAAGTTCATGCTTACCACTGGACATGGTCAAAAATAATTGAATTTATTACATCTACAGTAAAAGTTAAATGAAGATTTTACTATTTGGTGAGCTGGTTGCAGAAGCAAATTAATAATCACACTGATTGCACAACATTAGTGAGGCCTGTTATCAATAATGTCTTTGACACCCCACTCACTGAAGAATGACTCAATCTTCTTCAAAATGCTTTTATCAGAGACCAACTTGTTTGGTGGAATGTCACAAAGCACAGGATACAAGCTCTATTCACAAAGCTTCTTCAAATTCTCCTGCTAAGCCACACTGAATAGACTTGGTTTTGGAGGCTGAAAATAACCTGGGGCTTAAAACTGTGTTTCATATAACAAATTTCAGGACAATGATAACTGCTGAAAGCGCCACAGAGAAGATGGGTGGGCCAGTGAACCTCTTCTGTGGAGACAGACTGAGGGACCCAGGTTTTTTCAGCCTGGAGAAGAGAAGGCTCTGGGGAGACCATAGAGCAGCATTCCAGTACCTAATGGTTTCAAAAAGAAAGCTGGGGGGGGGGGGGGGGGAGCTTTGCACAAGGGCCTGTGGGACTAGGACATGTGAGAACGGCTTTAAACTGAAAGAGAGTAGATTTAGATTATATATTAGGAAAATACCTTTACTGTGAGTGTGCTGAGATGCTGGTGCAGGGTGCCCAGAGAAGCTGTGGCTGCACCAGCACTGCACCAGCTACTACGAAGGAGAAAAATGACTGCTGCTGCTGAACCCATGACAGCATCCACCCCTTATCCCATACCATTCACTTCATGCTCAGATCCCACATTTTCAATACACCATCACATACATATATATATATCCACACAAACACAGAAAAGGAGGGACACCATCCCTTAGTGAATGGACCAACCCCTATAAAGCTGCTGAATCCATTCAGTCCGTGATGCCAAGCTTCATCTTTTGTAACAGTCTTTCAGAACAGAGGAGGCTGTGTGCAGTGTTCACACTCGTGAATAACCTTGGCAATAATGTCCATTGCTAAGTCCACCCCTCCATCATAAGTCCATCTGTATGTTTCATCTCTGCCCTGATGGCCTAAGGTGTCATGGGCCCACCAGGCTCAAAATAATTCACCCTCCCCTCCAGCAGTTTCTGCAGCTTGTCACTGGGGACTCCATACAGCTGCCTTCCATCTGTCATGCTTCCAAAGCACTGGAGGGGGCCAGTGGACTAGATACTCACCCATACTGTCCCACACACCCTGCCACTCATGACTGTCTAGCCTTGGGAAAAATCTCTTGGTCATCCTAGATCGCAGCCTAACCCCAGACAAGGCCCACACCCCACTCGGCTTAACTCTCGGGACCAGACAAAATGGTCATGGGCAAAACACACTCTGCATGCGTGCCATCATGCTGATCCCCATCACAATCAGCAGGCAGGTCTCAAGGGCACCCAAAGGCCACTTAAACCCTTCAGAGCTCTCAAATGACGTTGCTGTACTTGTCACTGGGGCTGGTGTAGCTGCTGTGCTTGCCGGCTCTCTCACCACCAGCTGCTCTTTGTCTGAGTCCCGATCTTCCTCCTCTGCCTTGCTGGGAAGTGCTGCGTAGTCTCCTGCATCCTCCTGGGCCTCGGGCCCATGGGGCTCTGTGAGTGGCTGCTGGGGAATGCTCTCAGTGCCGCAGGCTGAGCTCGGCCGCGGGGCTAGGCTTCTCCACCGCCCCCTCCCACTGCTCGGCAGCCCCTGGGATTGGCTCCTGGTCCCTGGAGCTGCGCTCCCGGGCCGTTTTGAATGCCAGCAGCTCCCGGGGCCACCCCACATCTGCTTCCCACAGCCTCATGAAGACAGAGGCGAGGCTGATGGCCAGAACAGTGAAGAGCAGCCGGACGGCCAGATACAAGTCCACGTCCATGTCCACGTCCACGTCCACGTCCATTCCCCCTTGTTTCATTGAGCCCACCCATATTACAAGCCATTCAAATAAAGTACATTGAAACAGGAACCTTAACCCAAAACCCGTATCCAAAAAATGCTGAGATAACAAATACCGGCTGTAAATAAGGTACAACAGGCTGAAACCATGAACTCAAGAGAATCAAAAGCAAAAATTTTGAGAGCCAATAAATCAGCATTGTGACGAGTGACTATTAATCTTGTTATCTGAACCCTTCGTGCCCCACGTTGGGCACCAAAAAGAGCTGTCGTGGTTTAAGCCACTATAACTCACCCAGTTAGCTCACTCACTCCTCCCTCTTTCTTCCCTGAGCTCCCGGGGGGATGGGGAGGAGAATTGAAAGAATGCAACTCCCACAGGTTGAGATAAGAACAGTTTAGTAACGAAGGTATAACACAAATCACTACTGCTACCACCAATAGTAGTAATGACCAGGGAAATACAAGGGAAAAGAATACAATCGCTCACCACCAACACCCAGCCTGACCAAGCAGCGAACCCCCCCCCCCCCCCTTCCAGGTCTCTGCTCTCTGTTTTACATCCTGGGCATGACGTGCTGTGGCATGGAATAACTCTTTGGTCAGTTTGGGTCAGGTGTCCTGTCTCTGCTTCCTTCTGGCTTCCTCTCTTCCCTGGCAGAGCATAAGACTCAGAAAGTACTTGGTCAAACCAAACATTCTAAGCCGCAACTATAAACATCGGTGTTATCAGCGTTGTTCCAAGGCCGAAAGTCAAAAACACAGCTCTGCACCAGCTGCTACGAAGGAGAAAAATGACTGCTGCTGCTGAACACATGACAACAGGAAACTAAACTAAATGTAGGGTATTTTGATTGTTTCTCATTGACAGTTTGGGATAGCTTTTGCTTTCCAAGGCTTCCCATTGGCTATGTGTCTGGGAGCCCCAAATTAATCCAGAGATCTCAAAAGTTTTAAGCTTCTAGTTTTAGGCTATCCACCTTAGGAGGGCAAGGTATTGGTTTATGAAGTGGAAGAGTCCTTTCTGCAGGAAGTGCTGAAATTCTTTGCCTTCAAACCAATATGTACACTTTTTCTTCCATTTTTTTAAATTTCTATTTTCTTTCTAAATGGAGTTGTGAGTTTCAGACAACATTGGCTTACTCCTTGTGCTTGTGTGAAGCCAGAAAAAGTGTTTTCCCTAATAGTATTCTGTTTTGTAATCTCAGTCTCATCTCTGCATCAAGATAATATGAGACCATGACATTCTTATGTTAGTTGAGTTTAGAGGTGAAGTTCTTTTCATCAGTGCCGTGGTTTAAGTCTCTCACACATTTCGGTCATTCACTCCCCCCTCTTTCTTCCTCCCTGCTCCTGGAGGGATGGGGAGGAGAATCGGAAGAATGTAACTGCCACAGATTGAGATAAGAACAGTCCAATAACTAAGGTATAACACAAATCACTACTGCTACCACCAATAATAATAATGACAAGGCAAATACAAGGCAAGAGAATACAACTGCTCACCACCCTATGACCGAGCTGTGAACTAACTCTTCTGGGTTCCTGCCCCCAGTTTTTACATCCTGCGCATGATGTGCCGTGGTATGGAATATCACTTTGGTCAGTTTGGGTCAGATGTCCTGTCTCTGCTTCCTCCCAGCTTCCCCTCTTCCCTGGCAGAGCATGAGACTCAGAAAGTTCTTGGTCAGACTAAACATTACCGCAACAACTAAAAACATTGGTATTATCAGTGCTGTTCCCAGGCCAAAAGTCAAAAACATGGTTCTGTACCAGCTATCAAGCAGGAGAAAAATGGCTGCTACTGTGGAACCCAGGACAATCAGGAGAGTTTTAATCCCCAGAGAATAGGAGATCTGTATCTCCCTCACAAATATTCTAGGCAGAAGGATGGATAGCCTTGATAACTGAAAATTCAACCTTGCCAAAGTTCATCTGCTGTAATTTTTACATGCACTTCTTAATTCCAGTCAAAACTCTGGCGTGGAGAGGTAAGGCACAGACCCATTTTCTGGTTACAAAGAAATAATTTGTTTCACGTTTTGCATCCCTTTTAGAGTCTACTAAGTGCTAAGCAGTAACTTTCCACTCTCTCCCTCCCTTATCATACCGATTTAGCAAAACTACCAAGGGTTACAAATATTCACATTGTTTGGCCTGTCTTTGAGATGCACATCCTGCTTTATCTTGCAAACTGTCTGCTTTGTTTTGCTAACTGGTCTTTACCCTTCATTGTTGTCTTTACAGTTCCTAAGGCTTAGGCTGGACCACCGCAATAGCACCTGGTGTTTTCTTCACTGTTCCCAGGGCTTAAGCCGGCCCAGGGCGATAACACCTGAATCCATTTCATTAACTATTTCTATCCCTTCATCCACACTCTGGCAGTGATGTTTCAGAAGTTTCAGTGCATTTTGCTAACCTAAATGGCAAATTTCACATTCAAGACTTGAACTGAAACAATAACGTATTTAACCAAAATTTAGAACCCAGGAATGTTAACAGAAAAACAAAGATTGTCTAACAAAATTTTTTCTTTTTTTCTTTTTTTTTTTAATAATGCTTTTTTGGGGGTTTATTCTCTACTGTTTCTGAAACCCAATTTGTACAAGTATAAACCTGAATATTTCTTCACTTTGCATTTCATTTTTTTGTTATTTTAAAACCTAAAAAAATAATTATTCCTTCTCTTTTGACCATCTTATAGCTTGTATTTTTCTTCTTGCCCATTTTGCTCTGACACACAGCAGAAAGGCTGTGGCTGCAGTGACATATAGAGTAAATACCAGCCTTCATTTTAGCTACAGGCTTCTCCACTACCTGGGAACAAGTGATTTCTATAATTATCCTGAAAACACTTAAATTTAAGCACATGGAGCAAGTGAAACAGCTGAGTGCTGGTACTGTGACTGGTAGATGATTCATGCTGCTTGGTGATCCTGGTAGTATAGGTTTCTAGGTACCTCAAAACTGCAAATTTGGTATAGCCTTTCCTTAACAAAATGAGGTATAGACCTTCCTGGATATTCCAGAACTGGGTCTTCATTAGCAATTTTCTATTGAAAAGAAAGGCTGCACCATCAAATGAGCACAACAGCTTTACATCTGGACCTATGCTTTGGAAAATTTATGGTTTTGTCTTACGTCAAGCCACCTGAGAAACCCACTATGTTTTACCTCAACTATTTTTGTTATGTCTCACACTCTCTGAAAAAGATACATTAATGTGCTCATATAAAATTTATTTCAATGAGGGTTTTGCCTTGACCAAATGCTATGAAATCTAAACTGTTCTTATTCCTTGAATTAAGGTCACATGGATATATTCTCTGGTGCATTTCACTCTCAAATGTGGACTGGAGCAGTACTTTAAAATAAAAAAATGTAAGGACCCAGATGATATTGAAAATGGATATTTCAGATGGCAATCACCCCTAGAGATCTCTTCTTTCATTAGTGACTCCTTTGGCTTTAGCAGAAAACCCTTCCTTCTGTAGAAGTGAAGAGTGTTTACTAGGCTCTGTGTGCAACAAACTAATAGGGGAAGGACCTTCAGAGATGTTTTGGCTCATATATTTTAAAAGGGAATGTTTCCAGGGTAAATAGAAAGAGACTCTTTGTGGCCAACTTAGACTCAACATCTAGCATTTACACAGTTAAGCAGATGAAATGAAACATACAATTGACTCCTTTGGTTCACCTAGAGTAGGTACATACTGCCATATGTATGAATTAATTTCATATTCATTTTCTTTCCTAGATGTATATGATGATGGACATTATAAAATAATAGTGTTACGTAGTTGAAAATAATGTAAATTTGTCATTGGCATTTGAAAATGCATATTCCTACCCAAATCTGGGTATTTCTTAATCATAAGTTGAGGGCATACTTACCTCTTGTTAGTAACCCTTATTAAAAGAGATTACATTAGGATTCTTTAATGAAGTATGTTTCCCTGTAAATAATAAAAATAATAAGCGTTATTATTGCCACTTATGTAATCTTTAATGTTGCCACTAGTTCTATTATCATTTTAATTTTAATATTCACACTGCAGAAACAAGAATTAAAACATGAAGTTGAATGACAGCAATAATCATTGTCAAAATAATAACAATGATCATTGTATATCATAGTAACAAAGTTATGAAAAGCCATTGACGGTAATAATTAAAATAATCATACTAGTCTAAAACTAAAGCTGAACCAAGGTGGTACTGAACAAACTGTCTCTTCTCCAATCCTGAACGATCTGAGTGCTAAATGTTTTTAAGTATTAATGTTTATCAGGGGAAAAACTTGAAAACAGAAGACAAACAAGTGAGCCTTAGCAAGAGGGTTTTGACACAAGTCATTTAAGTTAGGGAAATTTGCTTAGTTCTTTGCTAGGACTAGCTTCAATAAGTTACCTTAATTTCCAAGTTCTGAGTCAGCCATGTGAAAGAAACAGATCACCAAGATTTTAGAACATTATTATATCCATCAAGATGGATGTCATAGTACAAATGCAGTGTATCATTATTATTATTATTGCTGCACATTACTAATAATGTTTGTCTAGAAAATTTTCTGAAAGAGACTGATGCTGGTACAGTCACTGATGCCCTCTGTAATGGGAAAAACAATTAGTTTTCAGTCATTTGTCTTCCTGGGAGTGCTACACATGAAATTATATCTCCTGTTTTTCCATGATGAGAATTTCTGTTGCAAGACTTTCAGACAATAAGGGTGGATCAGCTCTCCTTGCTTGCTGTCTGCGTCACTGATTTTGGAAGCTATAATCACACTGCAAGCATGTAGGTTTGAAAGGATTCTCTGATGATTTTCCAAAGCCCCTGCTAGTGTTCTGGGGAGTCAAATATGTGAAACCCCGTGAGAAGCCTCAGGAAATACTGGTGACAATGTGACCTGGATGTCTTTGTAAAAGACAGCCTCAGAGTACACCCAGGCATAAGGCATCTTGAAAGAATTATTAGGTAAAATTTTTTGTCTTATGTTACATAGGAAGTCAGATTGGAAGCTTATTAAGGACATTTTGAGCCTTAACAAAATATCTCTCTAATGCTTATCTGTGGTCCCTGACAACAAGAAATGTCAGGAGAATAATTTTGAGAGAGAAAGCATACACACACTTACAGTGGAAGAAGCATGTATCTATTTCCAATAAGCACACAAATTTTAACGACTTACCAGAACTATGTCTGGAATCTAGACCTCTCAGAATTTCACAGAGTTTCTGTGCTCTGGTGGAAATATTATTCCTGATCGCTAGAACTGTTAATATTATCTAAGCCCATTTATAGATGAGGAAGTTTTCCTTGCCTTTCTGGTCCAACTGAGAATCCAGGACAGATGGAACACGGTGAAAAAGCCTCCTAAACCACAGTTAGAATTCCTTTGTAAAACACATTGGCTAAGGCTGAACTAATCATCCTAGACTCTCCTTCTAAACACCTTATAGAAAAAATTGCATGGCCCAGATTATGGTATGTGGGGTGGAATTGGAGGGTTGTGTAGGACTTCCTTCCTATGAATAAAAGTATTATAGCCGTTAAGCAGAGAAACAACAATCCTGATGATTTCAAAGTTCTGTATTCAGAGGAAAAGCAACAAAGCTTTCTATACAAAGGTAGTGTTGATTTTTTCATTTGCTCTTTAAACAAAGTTTATGTCCTGAAGGTATTTTCTGGGTATAAAATGTTAACATAAAAACACCCAAAACATCAAGAGAAGACATTTACATATATATTCAGCTGTTACTTGAACCAAGAGCAGGTCTTTACAGGACTCTGATAAATCCTACAGTAAAAAGAAAACTGGGGAAAGAGAAGAGGGCAGGGGAGGGGGAAATCCCTAAAGGCACTGTGAGACCTTGCACTTAGGTCATGTTTCAGTATTTTTGGATGTTACTTGCTGAATGTTCTGAAAATTTTTGGGTAAACACTCTAATGATTAGCTAGGTTAGTCTCAGCTTTGTTCATAGCAATATTTTCAGTTACTTTAAAGGAAATCCAAACGCTGAAAAGGTCATAACTTTGTTATATCTATCTATATGAAAAGCCAAGAATTTATTGTTGGAACAATCAGAAATTTTATCAGTGTTATAATTAGTTTAGATGCAATTATTACAGAAAACAATATACTTTTGTGCAGAAAAAGTTTCAGTTACAATGATGACAGAGTTATAATGTTATAAATCACCTAGTTTTTAATTCTTTTCATGGTGTTATGTCAATCCTTCTACTTATTCTTATGACCTCAACGTAACTGAGTTAATTCACTTGTAGTGGGATGTTATGATGAGTTGTCAGGATCAGAATTCCTTTATTGCTTTTTACTGTCATCTACATAGAACTATGGGTTTATAACCAAACTCAGTTTAGAAAAAAAAAAAAAGACAACTAAACACTTAAAGTTATGCTCAGATTTAAAGACTAAAACTCAGTACATCCTACTGGCATCAGTGAAATTTGTTCTGGTGTATTGGAAAAAAGGAGCAGATTTTCCAATAAAACTCTAATCATACATGCTTAATTTGTTTAGAGTGTCTCTGACACTCTACAGCCACCTATCCTTCTAGTAGATTAAAAGAGCTATTCAGTGTTGAGACAAGTATTCAGGCCTGACTTCTGCTTCAAAGAGCTTACTGTCTAAGTTTAGATACATGACATGGAAATGAGAAGTGACAAGTGAACAAAAGAAACAGCAAGGGAGAGAGGGAGCAAAAAGGATGTGAATTACATAATTATCATAGATTTTCTCGAAGGCATGTTTTGTCTCACCTAAATTTAGTCATCAAGGTAATAAATCTAGTATTAGCAAATAGAAGACTATTCCCACGTGTGGACAATGGAGTTAACTTGATGCCTCCAGAAACATAGTTTAATTTAGAAATTTATTTTAAAGTAGACGAATGACTTTCTGAATGTCACAACCCCATCCTCCAATAATTGAAAGACCTTGGCTTGCCCTTCTCACCTAGCTTTCAGTCTGTGATGTTTTACATGACAAACCTTTTTTAAGAAGTCCATATGGCTAGCTAAAAAAAGATGATGAAGTAACAAGGCAATGATAAGGAATTACATTTGTGAAAGATCATGGAGCTACTTCTTGTCCTATACACCATATTAGAAGTGTTTTAAAGGACACAGATCAATCTCATTCTGCTGTCTTAATACACTTAAATTTAGGACCCTGTCAGCAGTGGCTTTTCTACTGGGAGATCCATCTTGCTCCAGAACAATGGTCAGAGAGGAAACTGTCACCCAGGCTCAGCCCTTTGTTTTGACACACTGCATAGGCAGAGTGCCTCATGCTCCTGAGTAGCTGTGCAATCATGCAACAAAGTCATTTATTAAAAAGGTAAAGCAAGTGTTTTATCCTAAACACATTAATGTCCACTGCTAAACAGCCCCAGAGACATGGAACAATGTGTTTTTTCAGCCTTCAGAGGACTCAACAACTCCATTTTGTGTATACCAACCAAAGTTTACATATTGTTCAGCTTTTACAAGCCAAAAAATGTAGGGGTGGCATTACAGGAAACCTTGAAATTAAACCTCTGTATCAATCTGCGTTGAATCAGATCTGATTCCAGCAGCTGGGAAGAAGAATGAGAAAAATGTGACAGATGCCAAAAATGAAATTTCAATTGTACTCCTAGACCATGCATTAGAAGTAATTACTGGTTTAGTATATGGAAATGTTTTACTTTTTATAGACAATTTGACATGAAAAAGATTTTGTTTTCATTAGGGAGTCTGCTAGATAAGTTATGATTAGGAGGAAAAACATTAGTAACCTATTCAGACTCTGTAGCTCTTAAAAACCAGACATCATACAAGTAATTCAGAACTCTTGTCTGAAATACAAGCTTCTATCTATTGACTATGTAAGGAGTGCAGACACTTTTAGGCTCCTAAACACTGCATAGGGAGATACTTAATGCCTGAGAGTGTCAGGACCAGAGGGTGAATTAAGTCTTACCTGTGGGCACTGCTAAGTTCTCAGTATTCAGAAGGCTACATCTGTTTCCAAAGTTCTATGCCTAATGTGGACTAAAGTTGCCTGAATTTAAGCAGTCTGGATATAATCTGTAGTGACTTCAGAATGGAGGAATGTCTTCCAACATAAGGCTTTGATCTGTGGCTAAACCACCTCTCTTCTGTAAATGTCACCAATCTTTAGTCTGTAAATACCACCTACATCACATGTAAGGATAGGTTTTACAATGGACAGATTTAACACTCCTTTCAAATACAGGGAGTTTATTATCATCTAAAAAACAACATCTCTTTTTGTTTTCTTTTTCAGTTTTTCTTTATGCTGCAATGAAAAATGCAGGTATAAAGCAATACTCTGCCGACATACTTTACACATCATATGTAGATAAATAAAAAAATTTGCTGAAAAATCTTTTACTTGCATACACAGAATTCAAAATTAAACCTGTCGCCTCACACTTTTGGGTTCAAATTAGACAAGGGAGATTTAGGTTAGATATAAGGGAGAAATACGTTGATATATCAACTTGAAAACTTCAAAATTCTCTTAAACATATTTGTGAAATTTTTTTTTGTTAAAGACAGGGTTTCTATGAGCTTTCATTCTTTGATTTATTAGATCAATTTTACAAACTTTAAGCTAGTAGAGGTCCTGTGTTTAATCCATTTAGTGAGGCACTCCATTATTAATAAATAAATAAATATTGTTTTCATTGCTAAGGCTTGCAAGAAAAATATTTGAAATTTGCAAAAATCTGCCTGCACAGATATCTGAATGTTTATTTCTATTCAGAAATAGAATTTCTACCTCCAGCTCTGCCAACACCTGTTTTCTGAGCTTCAGTTCTTTTCTTCACCATGACTCAAACTTCTCACTTGTAAAACAGGAATGAGTATACTAGCTCTGGTTATCCAGAGATGTAATTACAACTTAATGAAAACTGACAGAATCGCCTGTTTCAGCTGCATATGATTTGACTGGAGAACGGAAATTTTTCATTTCTCATCAAGAAAAAAATCTGATCTAGATAGTTACAACACATTTGAAATATTTCAATTGATTTTTTAACATTTGTATTGTGATGTAGTATATTATGGAATGGTTTTGTATAGTGTTATGCAATATTAAAACACAGAAAAGGAAAGCCTTTTAAGAAGAAAGAACCACAAGGAAAAAAATACCTCATTTCAAGCAGTGACAAACTGTACTATTTTGAGTTGTGAGAGCTTTTATTCCATATTCAACGATTACTTCAGAAAAATATTTTATTAAATCTGACCCAGTTTTGTAAAGTATTTAATTTTGGGGTGAACTGTGCATACTTGATGGGTATATGGTTTCATCAAATATTTTCCTACTTTCCTGAAAACTGATGTGAAATCTAAGAGTGGAAAGTGATATATAAGACCAAGAATTACTATATTGGGTCTGGCTCCAACCAGGCTGAAGATGGATGACAGCTCAGATAACTTCCTCATCTCTGCTACAATATCTTTGAAAGTACTAACAAAAGTCAAGCACCTGTCAGAAGGAAGGGTGTGAAGGTCTTGAATCCTGCATTTTTTAGTACAGAAAAAGCATGTGAGCAGCATAAGTAGAATCATAGAATCATAGAATAGTTAGGGTTGGAAAGGACCTGAAGATCATCTAGTTCCAACCCCCTTGCCAAGAGCAGGGATACCTCCCACTAAACCATGCCACCCAAGGCTCTGTCCAACACGGCCTTGAACACTGCCAGCGATGGAGCATTCACAACTTCCCTGGGCAACCCATTCCAGTGCCTCACCACCCTTACAGTAAACAATTTCTTCCTCATATCCAGTCTAAACCTCCCCTGTTTAAGTTTGAACCCGTTACCCCTTGTCCTATCACTACAGTACCTCATGAAGAGTCCCTCCCCAGCATCCTTGTAGATCCCCAACGGATATTGGAAGACTGCTATGAGGTCTCCATGCAGCCTTCTCTTCTCCAGGCTGAACAGCCCCAACTTTCTCAGCCTATCTTCATATGGGAGGTGCTCGAGACCCCTGATCATCCTCGTGGCCCTCCTCTGGACTTGTTCCAACAGTGCCATGTCCTTTTTATGTTGAGGACACCAGAACTGCACACAATACTCCAAGTGAGGTCTCACAAGAGCAGAGTAGCAGGACTTGTATATGCTCAGGTTCCTGAGATGGTCTCAAGCCAGATCCTGTCCTACAGTGGGCTCAGGGTCTTCACTCTCACTGTGCCTGCATCTGCCTTCCAAGACTTGGGTGGTATGGTCAGAGCATTTTCTGGTGAAGACTGAGGGAAAGAAGTCCTTAAGAACCTCAGCCTTCTCCAAATCTAGGAGAGCCAGTGCTCCCAATAGCCTCTGGAGAGGGCTCATGTTGTCCCTAGTCTGCCTTTTATTTGCAATGCGCCTACAGAATCCCTTCCTGTTATCCTTAACATCCCTAGCCAAGTTTAATTCTAAGTGGGGTTAGATTTCCTAACCTGATCCTTAGCTTCCTGGACAACATCCCTGTATTCTTCCCAGGCCACCTGTCCTTGCTTCCACCTTTTACAAGCCTCTTTTTTCCTTCAAATTTTCCTCAGCAGCTCCTTAGCCATCCAAGGAGGTCTCCTGGCCCCCCTACAGCACTTCCTTCTAGTAGGGATGCAACAATCCTTAGCTTGCAGCAGGTGATCCTTGAATATCAACCAAGAGTCTTGGGCCCCCCTGCACTCTTGCGCTATATCCTATGGAATCTTACTGAGCAGGTTCCTGAAGAGGCCAAAGTCTGCTGTCTTGAAGTCCAGGGCACTGAGCTTGCTGCACACTGTTCTCACTGTCCTGAGGATCTCGAATTCGACCATCTTATGATCGCCGCAATCAAGGCTGCCCTGCAGCGTCACATTTCCAACCAGCTTTTCCCTGTTGGTGAGGACGAGGTCAAGCATGGCACCTCTCCTTGTCAGCTCCTCTATTACTTGAAGAAGGAAGCTGTCTTCCACACAATCAAGGAACTTCCTGATTGCTTGTGCCGGGCCATACCATCCCTCCAACAGATATCAGGGTGGTTGAAGTCCCCCATGAGAACAAGGGCCTGCGAGCGTGAGGCTGTTCCTATCTGTCTATAGAGCTCTTCATCCACTGAGTCCTCTTGGTCAGGCGATCTGTAACAAATCCCCACAATGATGCCTCCCATTGCTGTTCTCCCTTTAAGCCTGACTCACAAACTCTCTGTTGACTGTTCACCTGTCCCCAGGCACAGTTCCATACTCTCCAGTCTATCCCTAACATAAATAGCAACTCCTCCTCCCTGCCTACCAGTCCTGTCTTTCCTAAAGAGCCTGTAACCTTCCATTCCAACACACCAGTCATAGGAGCCATCCCACCATGTTTCTGTGATGCCTATTATATCATACCCCTGTAGACGTGCACACATCTCTAATTCCTCTTGTTTGTTCCCCATGTTACAGTCATTTGTATAGGGGCATCTGCGCTGAGCTCCAGTTGAAGCCGGCTCATTAGCTGGAGCAGCTGGAATATCTCTACATAGCTCGTTGTTCAGTATGGCTTTATGTTTCATGACTGGGCTTTCTGATATGTTGTAAAGTATGACCATTGATTGCAGTATTTCCTGGGGAGGGGTTTTATTGCTATGTGTTGCAAGAAAACTAATTGAAATATGGAAAAGCATCTCTTAGCTCTTCTTTTCCATACAAGCTCTCGTGTGACTATTAAGGCTAGATTTTATGATCTGAATGCTCAGATGATGGTGCAAATTTGCAAGATGTCTTTTCTTTTTTTTTCAATTGTTGTTTTCACAGAATATATTAGAGTGTAATAGTATTTCCTCTATTGCACATAAAACTGAATAACAGGTTCACAAACTGTTGAAGTTCTGACACATAGAGAAACAAGCAATCACACGTTGACATAAAGAATGCTATCAGGTTAATTTACTTAGAAAAGCAGGCTGGAATATACAGAAAGAAAAAATTCTACATGCTGATCAAGTCTGATAGATGGGAACACAAATTTTCCTAGGTCTAACATGTAAGTTAAACCAAGTCAGATACCAAACTAATAGAGTAATGTTGATCGAATGAAATTTTCCCAGTTTAAGTTGCATGAGAAATGCCTGTGATTGGAATATGGGGTATTTGGATCAATACTTGAGTAAAAAGCTGGGTCATCTGCAGTAATGTTATCACCTGAGTGCTCAGAGTAAACACTTGACTCTGCCAGAATAGGATGAGTATTCTAGGAATCCAAACTGTAATATCACAGGGTGAAGAATCATGAAAAATCCAGTAGTTATGAATGAGTAACACTAGCAAGGATAAAACAACAAGGAACCTCCTGCTTTAGGGCGTGAATTGTTTAAGAAAGATGAAAGGCATTTTCACCCCTTTTTTCTCTGAAGTGTAATATTGAACAATTGGTTTTTCTGGATGCATGTCAGACTCTGTTGTTCTTCATTGTCAAACACTGACCATCATTGACGAGAAGGCAGTAGGAGGGTGGGACCCTTGGGTTCTAATTCTTGTTTGCAAACAAAAGCAAGGTATGGAGACAGATGGATGCCTTGAAGCTGGGAAAAAGCTATGTGGCTGCTCCTTTGAACTGAAGGTTGAGGTGTGCATGTCCTTGTGTCTTTAGGTTAAATAAAGTTTTGTCATCCTCAGCCTCTGAAGTGATTAAATTTGTCCCTGTATCATTACAAAATGGAATTAGCAGCAATTCACGGAGCCACACTAGCCTGGGGGTGATTTTGGCAGATACAGTGACACAACTCTAATAACAAGGGCTGAGAGTAATATGTCACAATTACTGTTGGTGCTGCTGTTGATTTACGTCAATACACCAGTTCCATGGCAGCCATCATTCAGTTTTATGCTGATTTCCTGGCAAGTATTTCTGGGTATGCAAATGCTACCAAGGCTTGGGGATATGCTGGTGGGTCACAGAGAGAAATTCATCATTTTGTAAAGCCAATAATGCACTTGAAATTAGACATCAGAAGAAGGTTTTGACAATCAGCCTTCAAAAAGTATAAGTAAAGAATAGAAAAGGATGACAAAAAGCCTAGACATTAAACCTATTTTAAAAGGATTGTGTAATAATTTATGTATACTGAGAAGAGATAGTACTGAATGATTCTATGAGTCTCCTTCAAGTCTCTGTGTTTCTGAGAAGAAAGACATGCAACACTTTCATTTCAACTTTGTTGAAGTGGGTCAGTCATAAACTGACCCTCTTAGTTCTTAATTTCCTCGCTTTTTGATGATGTGAAGTATTAGAAATTGAGCTGATCCTCTGTGGTTTAGTTTGGTGTTTTTGTTTGGTTGGATTTTTTGGTTTGTTTTTTTTTTTTTTGTATGTACCAAATCATAAAATCCATCAGATTAAATGTAAATCAAAACTTTTTTGATGCAATTCAAGGCCATTTTCACAGTGAGCGTGAAGTGAGCTTTAGCTAATCTTTTCACTTAGATGGAAACAGAACAAACACTGATTTCATTTTTCAAACAGAAGGTAAACATTCATTCAGTCATTACAGCTGCTAAGGAAGAGGCAAAGGTTATGTTGATAGAGACCAAGACTGTGGATGGTATCAGCGTCAAGAGACAATGATTCTAAAGCTCCAATCAAAATGTATTTAACGTTGATGAATGAGCATGAAGACTAAGAGGCATAATTTCTATTTTTCCAACATTTGAATAAAAACCAAGCAATACTTCATTTTTCTCCTACCTACATCTTCTCCTGTTCTCATTCATTTGAAAGAAGATGCTTCCCTTCTGTTGATCTCTAAACTTACTTTATGAGTGCAACGTACAGGAGAGAGAAATAAATCTATTAGATGTCACAGATCTTTAATGTTATATTCTAAAGAACAGATTCAAATATGACCTTTGAAATGTTTGGAAAATTCATGGCATAAAACCAATTTTTTTTTTATGTGAAATAGCCTGAAAACTCCACCTTTCTCATGGGAAGTAAATTTTCATTGAGCAGAATCAAGTGAAATAAATGATCCTTTTTCTGACAAACCAAATAAGGTTCCAGACTGGAACGGAATTACAGACTTGACAAGTGAAATTGTTCCTCAACATGAAAACACCAATCTAAAATATTTAATTTTATTATATAATCCAATATGTATCACTTAACAACCTTCTTACTGTCTCCCTCTCCCAGTTCTGAATTTAAACTTAGCTGGGAGAAGTGTTACAAAACCACTGCAGCTTTAAGGTTCTTCCTAAGACCTCATGTAACCTCTCAAGTCCAGTGTTATAACTGTGTGAGCACTTATAGTTTTTTTTCTCTTTGCAGCTTTCTTGACCTGACATAAAGGCTGACAAGCCCAGTGACATAACAGCTATTATTTCAAATAGTTTCTAAACAATATCATTTTTATGCCCTTCTACTTTCAATAAAATTATAGATTTCTTTATTTTTTTATAAAACAATGGCTTCCAGCTTCCATGTTATATTTCCTGGGCAAATTTCTGATGAGATTGCCATGACTTGCTATTAATGCAATTATTGCTGTTAACGTCAATGGAATGCTGAGTTCTTCATCCATGGTGTCACTTCTGAAGTCACAGTTATAAACACTATATTGTTATTTGGCCTGCCTGTGCAGACCAAACAAATAAATAAATAAACAAAAAATACAAATACTACAAAATAAAATAAACTGTTTATTCAAAATACATCCAGATAAATACGAGCAATATTTATAGAAAGGCAGTGGTGAAAGATCAGCTGCGAATGTGAATGAGGAGCTGATAAATTCTCATTACTTGCTTGGGGCTGACAACTGAAATGACCTGCTATGCATCCTCTGGAAATTCAATCAGGTGCCTGCAAATAGCAGACATCCCCTGCAAAAATCCAACATGTGTAGGGTTTCACTTAGAGTTTAGGTGTTCCATCCCTGTGCAGTCAGGAGTGGCGGAGGCCTGTCAATATTTCAAGCTTCTCTAAGGCATAAGGAAACTTTAAATGGCTTGCTTTAAACTTTTTCCTCCTTACTTTTTCCTGCTGTGAGGTTTATGTGTCTGTCATTTTTTGCTTGCTAGCTTTTTTTATATGTATATATATTAATCGTGGGCAGTTTGTTAATGAGATTATATCCCTTAGTTTCTCATGATTTGGACAAGCTTGAGAAATGAGCCCATGAGAACCCCATGAGGTTCAACAAGGCCAAATGCAAGGTCCTGCACCAGGGTCAGGGCAACCCCTGGTACCAGTACAGGCTAGGGGATGAAGGAATTGAGAGTACCCCTGAGGAGAAGGACTTGGAGGTACTGGTGGATGGTGGATGAAAGATTGCACATGAGCTGGCAATGTGTGCTTTTAGCCCAGAAGGACAATTGTATCTTGGGCTGCATCTAAAGGAGCAAGGCCAGCAGGTCAAGAAAGATGATTTTGCGCCTCTACGCTGCTCTGGTGAGGTGAGACCCCACCTGGAGTACTGCATCCAGCTCTGGAGTCCTCAGTACAGGAAAGATATGGACCTGTTGGAGAGGGTCCAGAGAAGGTACACAAAAACTGTCAGAGCGATGAAATACCTGTCCTATAAGGAAAGGCCGAGAGAGTTTGTGCTGTTCAGCCTGGAGAAGACTCCACAGAGACATTAATGCAGACTTTCAGCACTTAAAAAGGCCCTATAAGAAAGATAAGGAGAGACTTTTTTATCAGGGCCTGCTTCAATAAGACAAGGGCTGAAGTTTTTAAGCTGCAAGATGGGAGATTCAGGCTGGACATAAAGAAGAAATTTTTCTACAGTGAGGGTGGTAAAATCCTGGCACAGACTGCCTGGATTGGTGGTGGATGCACCATCCCTGGAGACAGGGATCCCCAGGTTCTGGACAACCTGATATATTTTAAGATGTTCCTGCTCATTGCAGGAGTTTGGACTAGATGAGCTTTGAAGGTCCCTTTCAACCCATACTATTCTATGATTCCATGATTCTATGACAACAGGGGTATGAATTCTGTGATAAAGATCCTTTTCCATCATGTGTGTTCTTATGAATTATTATTATTAATGATATACACCATTACAATAAACAAACAAGAAACCCAAATATCTCCTTGATAGAGTGGATACATGTTTATATATTCTGAAGTAGCTGACACACTCAGAAATTTTGCAGGTGAGACATATCCAAATGTATACAATTAACAACACTGCAGTACCTTCCACTTGATTAAACCAACTATATATAGCAGAACCCTGAGTTCATTCAGGCAAACAAAATGATGTTTATGAATTTTATTTGCATTTTCTGCTCTAGATCCTTACTCTTCAACATACCTTAATAATTTAGTTGAACAACAGATTTGTCTGCACATGACTGTTTTATCCTACTGAGTAATCATTAAGCTGCCTGCTCTAATGACTGTGTTGCAGTTGTAGAATTCAAGGAACCTGGGTTTTATTCTGTCATTAATGCAATGAGCAATTTTTGAACAAGCCAGTCTCTTGCAGTGAGAACTTGCATAACATTGGGCTGTTCTGTGCTGTAGGTGAATGACAGTTGTCACATACATCCAACCACTATTACCCTTGAAAAATGCTGGCTTTGTTAGATCAATTATTCTGACTATACTTTTCAAAAAGGATATTTGTATTTAAAGGCAATAATTCATAACCGCAAATCCTTTTTTCCTTGATTTCAATGTGAATAACATCTTCTTTGGAGAAAAAAAAAAAATCCCACAAAAAAAAAAAAATCAACTAACAAAAAAACCACAACACCCCCCCCCCAAAAAAAAAAAAAAAAAGCCAAACAAAAAAGAATCCCACACAGAAAAAAAATCCCTAAAGAAGTTATACATCAGATAAGATGAATGATCCATAACATTACCAGCCACAGATATGGAGAAATTTTGATTTTTGGAAGGAGTTGTCACCCTTTTTTTTTTATACAACAGAGATGTAGATCCATATGTAATTGGAAATAAATATTTTACATTTTGGTTGCTGTGGCTACTCCAACAGATTTTAAAGTTCTCTTTCTTCTTAGACATTTTTTTCCCAACATCTTTGTCCAGGTTGAATGTAATTTACTATGGAATTACACACACTTGCCATTCTCGGAAACAGCCTAAGTATGCTGCAGCAACGATACTACCTGAGTCATAGTTTCTATAGCTTAATATAACTTGTAGGCAGAATGAAGGCTGTCCAAATTGCCACTACTGTCAAGCTCCTTTGTTTTGAACTTTACAAGATAAGGTCATTTCACACATTAGCCAAAGCGAACAAGACAGACCAAAAATGCAGCATAAGTTGGGATCCATGCAGTTTTGTTTTTCTCCAGACTTAGTAGATTCGTATACTGCCTATGTTAATGAAGTATCTAAAACCTGTTGGGGGAGCTGGAAAAGTGGTAAGGCTTGGCACAAAATTTAATTCCTCTAAGAGATTTGTTCCATGGAGAGTCCCAGTCTTTGCACAAAAGCTTCTCTCACATGAATGTAAAATAGGCATCAAACCCCAAACAATAACTAAAAAGCCCTCAGCACCTTATCTGATCAAAAATCACTAAATTCACATGAATCATACCAACAACTTGATCAGATTCTTATCAGAAGTATGGGCAAAGTGAAATGCTTTCAAACACTTCTTCTAACTTCCGAAAGAAAGGACATTTTTCAGGCTCAAACTGTGATAGAAGAGTGACAGTAAAATTGAGATCCTGAAAGCCTGACTGGAAAGACAAGAGCACCTGTTTCAGTCCCCACAGTAAAAAGGAAGGGAAATTGTAATATCAAGAAATGACATATTTGAAAGTTGTATTTTTCTCAGTTCATTTCCACGAAGTTGGACTCACCCTCCCTGAAAAGGTCTGAAGAAGATGTAGTTTATGAGGGTGGTTCAAGTGTGATAAAGAAGCTGCAAGTTGAGGACGAGAAGGGTTAGGTGTCCTTGAGGAGTGGATGGGCTCGAGTGTTCTGCAAGGATTGATGTTATTAAATTGAATTATTGTTATTAGCACTTGTATGACATAATGACTGGATGAGCAAAAGAATAGAAAAAACTACACATGAGCAAAACTGAAATTAAACTGCAGAGCAGAAAATATCTCAAGGAAACTGCTAACACTTTTCAATTACCAATATATGTAATGCGTGCTTTAAAGAAAGAAAGATAGAAAATACCAGCATGTCAAATAATTTTGATAGCTCTTTCAAACTCCACCTTAATATCAGTTAAAAATTGATGCTGGTCCTCCAAACTATGCAGCAGCCTTCCTTACCACAAATGCCTCCTTAGCCCCTTGTAGCTGGGAGCTACACTGTTGTCCCACTGAACATTGTTTAACAAGTCTGCAGACACTTGCTGATACAGGTTAATTGTGGTGGCCAGTTCATGGAGATAGATAACACCACATCTAGACTTTCGTAGTTCAATAAATAGGTAGATAGGCAGATACACATGCGCATATCTCTGTGTGTCTCTGAGGGCATGTGTGTGCATATATATGTTAACATAAGTATGTGTGTTTGGGTATGTATTTGAGCACTGAGAAGGAGATATATATATATATATATATATATATATATATATATATGTTTAGGAAAGAACATCTCTGTTTGGATTTGTTAAGGGATAAATGTGCTGTATTAAATAACAAGCCCACCATTTCTATCAGAAAAAATGTCATGCAATAAGATATTACGTCTTTATTTATCATTTTTCTCCTCCTCTTTTACTCCACAATTTGAGCTGTTTGGCCTGTGATTCATATATTTTTGATGTTTTTTATCAGGTAAGTTTCAGATGAAGAAGAATTAGAAAAAGAGGTCTACCATTCACAATGGCTTTGATAAACCTTGCTATCGTGTACACCAGAAGGTAATATTTCAAATTGCGTGTTATGGGAGTGGAACATATGATGGTGTTGATGGAGTAGCAATGAAAAGAGAAGTATGTGCAATCAATATGTCACCATGTAACATTGATAGTGACAGTTGTAGTTGCAAGATAATGTCATATCTAATACAGAAATATGTCTACCTCTCCCAAAACCTTGCCTTTAAGGTGGGTTTTGCAGACCCTTCTTACCCAACCGTCAGGATTTAGTTTGGATTTAAAATCATATTAAACATAACCTTCTTTTCCAGAAGTGGCTTGCATTTGGCAAAAGTGGAGAACATAAAGCTCAAGTTCTTTGCTCTGAGTTCATGGTTAGTGTATTGGTGTACAATTGGTACACAATCTCATGCAAGTTAACATACAGGCAAATTCTCGGAACAAATAGTTCATACAGTTTCCAAAAAATACTATGAATATTTGTTGTGGTTTTTGCCCCAGCTGGCAGCTAAACACCATGCATTCCCTTGCAATGGAATGGGAAAGAGAATCAAAAGAGTATAGGGAGAAACCTCGTGGGTTGAGATAAAGACAATTTAACAAGTGAAGCAAAAGCTATGCACATTAGCAAAACTAGCAATTCATTCACCACTTTCCATCAGCAGGCAGGTGTTCAGACATTTTCAGAAATGCAGGGCTCCACCACACATAATGTTTATTTGGAAGACAAATGCCAATGCTCTAAATATCCCCACTTCCTCCTCCTTTCCCTCAGCTTTTACGGCTGAGCACAATGCTATATGGTACGAGATATCTCTTGGTTCAGTTGGGTTCAGCTGTTTCAGCTGTGTCCCCTCCCAGCTTCTTCCACACCGCCAGCATCCTTGCTGGTGGGGTTGGGTGAGGAACAGAAAAGGACATGGTTCTTTGCATGCACTGCTCAGCAATAATGAAAACCCCTGAATTATCAACGCTGTTTCCAGCACAAATGAAAAACATAGCCCAATACCAGTTACTTTGAAGAAAATAAATTCTACCACAGCCAAAACCAGTGCAATGTACCCCTATCAGAAAGCAGGAAACATTCAAGTGATAAATGAATATTGACACTGCTGATGATGATAGTAAAGCTGATGACGATAGTAAAGCTATTTTGGGTACCTCATGTTTAGTCTAAGTATTTAGATGGCAAGCCCTTCCATAATTTTGACCAGCTTTCTCTTCACAGATCCTCATAATAGCTGTTTGGTAAGAACGCATCTTAGAGAATAATATCTCATCTTTGTCATAGCTCATGCTCCCATTGTGTCTTTTTCATGGTGTTCCCCAAAGATGTTGGTGCTTCATCTTTCCAAAACATGCTTGCCAAAAAGTCAAAGGAATGATTAGAACAAAGTGGCATTCGTCATCACTGTTAGTCATGGACTTTCAACCTCAATCCAGGGTGCTTTCAACCCTCAACTTACCAACAAGTGGGGGAAAGCCTTAGTATTGTGCACAGGATCAGATCATTCCACAGCAGTAGCAGAGCTGACAGCCCTATATGCATCAGGTCCTCCATGCCATAATAAGGCCTGACAGTTCTAGAATAACATGTATTTCTGCTGTCTAAATATGTCAGAAACCTAAAACGAAATTGCCACAAAAAAACCTTTCCCCTCCTTTTCTCTCTCTCTTTTTTTTTTTTTTTTTTTTAAATTTAAGGAAAGCACTTACTTAAAAAAAAATAAAAAAATAAAACTACACAGCTTGAACTGACAACACGAGATGGGTCAAAATTCAGGACAAGTGACAGATAGTGAATGCAAGAAGAGGAATAGCAGCTAAATGAGAGTGATACAACTCCCATTAAAGATAACTGAATACCAGTCCCTGGTGAACTTGGCTTATTTAGCCCAATCTAAATCTCTTCCAAAGGAAAAGTTCACTCTGCAGAAAATCAAAGCCAGAACACCAATTGTCACCTGCCACTTTCCAAAGTTTGCGAGTCCATTTATCACAGCTCTTTCTCTGTGCCTGCACATATGTTCATGAATTAATGCAGGCCTACATATGAAAATCAATGTTTCTTTCGCATATAAACACCATGGATCTGAATCAATCTCTCAAAGCCAAAGAGGGTTAAATATTTGAACAAGCCATGTATTGAAATGCATTTTTAATGCCATGAAGTCATTCTGATGAAAGATTACTCAAGAGCCTTCATTACTGAGTTTAGAGTAGTGTGGTATTATTGGAACAGATGGCACAGCTGTGTGCAGCCTCAGCCTCTGCCCTACCCCCCAGGGTAAATCCAAGTACCACTCCTGTGCAAAGTCAGCCACTGTCAGCCAATGGACTGAGTGGATGGATGGCTGCATCTAGCTTGCACATACGTGATAACCAGCACTGCTAAAGTCTTTAAGAATGGGCTGGGCTTCTTAAAGAGAGCAGCACCTCCTGTAATCCCTTGTTTCCTATATGCCGTGGAAGGTGGGGAGGGGAACAGGGAAACAGTGCCATGAGTATTGAGAATGAACACGTTGTGCTGCTCTGTGACTTAATTGCTAGGATTATGTGGTATCATTATATCAACTGCAATTGCCTCCATTAATTTCAAGCTGGCATCTCCCCCACCCTATCCCGCCTTTCTTTCTTCCCTCCACTTTGCTGAGTGAGTGCGGGTGTTGAGAGAGTGGCAAAGAGAGGGGAGAAGCATGCAGACACATTTTGATGATTATTAATTAAAAAAGACAAAGAAAGCAACAGGCGCGTGTGAAGTCAGGTTCTGTGCTTTGGCAGTGCGGGAAAGGATTAGCTGCATGGCTATTAACACTGTCACAGCGGCAGAGAAGAGGAGGCTCTCACTTCAGGAGAGTACTTCTGGAGCTTTCTCTTGCATTGAGTTTTCAGTTGGATGGTACAATGAAAGTCTGTGATTAAGGCACTGGCTTCTAGATTTATACAAGATCAAATTAATCACATTTCCTTTAGCCTGTATTTGCAATACTGCATACAAAGAGAGTGCACAAAGCCTCAAAATGCCTCTCTGTGGTCTTGCACTGATGCAATTTAATTAGTTTCTGTGGAATGATTTCTGGTTTATGCGTGCACCTCTTTATCCACCTAGCAAATAGGCTCAGCTTTCTGAAAGATTAATATTAGAGCTATTCAACAACATTTAGCTCTGCTACATGGTATTTTGGAACAGAAGGCATAATCCAGGTTGAAGAAGAGGTATTTTAGGGCAGCATCTGCTGGAGAACCATCAGCCTGGTAGACTCCATCAAAGCATCCTCCTGTAGATTTAAACATCTTCTGTGAGCTGAAGTACCTACCTAGACAATGAATATCCAGGATGGAATTAACATGGCAAATTTTACTTCCAGAAACTATAAGTAGAGACACAGAGCATTTAGTGATGCCCATTACGTTCTGCAGTTCCTTCAGTGGTTTCTTTTTCAATCTTCAAAGTAAGTCTTCCCTTATTTAAACAGTCTTTATATTACTCTGGTGATCTTCTTTAGGTATCCAAGTCTTTTTCTGAGTTAAAGTGGCAAGGATGGAATTCAGTATTCCAGGGGAGATCACATAAATGACTTGTATAACAACATTAGCACTTCCTTACCACTACTACAGAAAATTCATTTCACATCTGTTAGGACTGCATTTACATTTTCTGTAGCCACATAGAAACTTCAAAGTCAAGCTGCAATCAAGTAAGACAAGCAAGTCTTTCTCTTCCTTTGGGCTTTGCCAAAGAAGTAAATTCCTGACTTTTTGTAGTGTTCTTTTTCTTCATCCTTCAGCATGCAATCTTTTATCCACTATTATTTCTATTACTTCAGTTTCTAAGACCATTTCTTTTTGTTTGGAATGTAAATACTGACTTTTTGCTTTGGAACTCCCTCTTGATTTTGCATAACTAGGGTATGCCTTTACCCTGCTCACTATTTGAAGCATAATTTTCAAACAAAGCTGCAAACACAAAATCAACACTTGCTCTGCTGAAATTCTTAAATTAAGATTTCAATAATATCAGACAAGTAAGTAAACCATCAAATGAGGCCCAAAGAGAGGAAACTACATTATTATAAGAAGAACTATTTGCCTAATTTAAATTCTATACTTGTCTAAGCAGTTGTAAATAGCACCAGATTTAAGAATCCAATATAGGCAGATTTATACCAGCAGCATAGGTCGCCAATTGTAAAGTAACATTGTTATTTCTGGTAAGTACCTAAAATTTGTATTATCTGTGCACTCAAATTACTAGGTAATGTTGCTTAACTCTCACTTCACCAAAGAAAGTTATGTTAACTCACTTTTCATTTGAAACAGGCTAAGAATATATGAACAACCAGCTACTTTGCTCAGCTGACAAGCAATAACTCCTCAAAGTGCTGCAGCTCTATTGATCTCTAAACAATACTAGATAGCAGTGATTTGTAGCCATCACAGGAAAGGTAGAGTTTTAAGTGAGGATTTGTAAAAGGATGTAGAGGTGGCAATGTAGATTTTGATTTTCAGTATTCTACAGCAGTGAATATTTGATCTCAGGAAAGATAGTATTTATAGGCAAAAAAATAAAACTGCAAAAGTAGAAACTATTTATTGCAAGTTTAAGTAATATTTCAAGCTTTTTGAAACATGGAATTTGCAAAACAGATTAGAAACAAGGGCTGTGGAGTCTCACCTTGGATTAAATCTAACATTTTCCATTCAGATAAGTTTGCAGCATTGATCCTGGAGTTGCCCAAAGAGTTATATTCTTATTCTCCAATGTAAACTCACAGCATGCTAAATGAGAACCTAATCCAACCATTACACAGGTCTACTTTAACTTTTCCACTTGTTTTATTTGGTTTTAAATCAATAACATTTCCAAGAAATCCAAAGGCAATAATAATAATAAGGGAAATTAAAGATAATGGAAGGATTAGAACTAAGATAGAGCACTCAGAGCTCTGTTCATCATCAGGCATTTTCATGGCCTTAACAATTGCTGTAATTTGTGTTGAACTGAACTGCAGGGAGATATAGAAGCAACTTTAGAAGGTTTTGCTTTGCTGAAAGAGCTCACTACTAATAAAACGCTCTACTAATAAAGTAAGATACCAGTAGAAATTTTCATGTGAATTGAAGCATCTTTACAAAGTCAAGCAATTCTGTACCATGATTTACATGCTTTACTTTCACAGACATTGTTAGCTTTCCTTATTTTTCCTGCATTCTCATGAAAAAAACAGCCATGGCTCCATCATATGCTGGAAAAATTCTAGTGCAGTATCTGCTAATGCTGTCAGCAGACCAGGTCTGAGTCAAACGTAACCTAAAAGCTCCTCTCTGCAATAGCTTGATTCCTAGAAAATTAGGTATTACCTTGGTACTGCAGTGTGTTAATGAAGCTACACAGCTTCTGTAACTGTGATGGTTTACGTCTTTTAAGTTCTGAGTAGGGGCTCTGCTCATGGAGACATGTCCCCACATTTATGGAACTGCTTCAAACCACCCTTCATTACCAGAAGTGCTCTCTTCACATTTCCACTTTATTTATGTGGCTTCCATTCCATTTACAAGACTGAAAACATTAGTATGAAGAAGCTGGCAAGCAGAAACCCCTTTCTGGCTGGAAAGGTAATGGAATTTTGCTCTATTATTTTACCAGGAGTAGAGGATGATTAGTACTAATTGCAGCTTGAGACACTGAGAGAAATTTGGCATAAAAATACAAGATATCCTTTAAAAATAACTATTGCAGTAAAAATGTTTTTCATCTTGAAGCAACCAAACAGAAAAGGCTTTCTATTTACTGAACTTCATTTTCCCTTACTTGTCATTTCATAATATACTTAAATTTCATAGAAAAATATTTGCGTTTGACACTGTTCTGTCAGCTGGAGTTCAAGCTTACCAATAATTTCAGAAAGAATTGTACAGTATTGGGCAGACAGCAGAAACACAGAAATGTTAAACAGTGTGACCATACATATCCATTTATTTAGGAAGGAACTACAAAAAAACAATTTTTATAATGATTATTGAAGTATATAGTCAGACATATTTGCCTCCTGATACTCTCAAAGATTGACCCATAAGATATTTACCATATTTTATGACTCCTGTATGTAATATTGGTGATATTCTGCTAAACTAAAAAATATTTACCCTGCAGTGTAAATAACAGAGGAGCAGACGCTAGCCTTTAAAACAGCAGTGGCATGTCTGCTCACAATATGGAGATCTGAGTTGCTACAGGTGTACCATAGAGAGGCATAACTGAAGTCTAACATTGCTACAGATATGCTATAGCAGCATATAGGAGTTTATGTCTGAGTCTTGTGAGGACGTTCTGTCCTCACACACAAAAAGTCTATGAACAGCAGCCACAAAGGACAGGTATTTGAACTTTATTAAGGGAGACAGAGCTATTAAACTGGAAGCGCCCTAATGGACACAGTTGCAGCTGTGCTTCTCTGTGGAATGAGCATAACTGTCTCACAAAACTGTCTCACAGGGAGACTGATGATTATTGCTCATTCAGAAGGACATTTCAGTTAAAATTCATAAACTTTGAAATCAGTGCTTCGGAAGTATATGCGTAATTTTTCTAATAAGTTGTTAGAATTTTTAAAACAATATAATCAAAACAGGCATCTTCATTTCATTGGCAGCTGAAGACAAAAATCATTCTTTCCCATCCAACACCTTTAGCTTGAGTTGTATAAAAAAAGAGACCCTAAAATTACAATCTTTTCACCATCTATGTGTTCTTCTCCACTACAGCTTCCCCCCACTTTTATTTTCTTCACTCCATTGTTTCTTTAATAGAAAATAAATTATGCAGGCCTGAGTTTTTTGCCTAATCAATGACTCTCAGGTGCTAAGAACCTGGAGCAATACTTTTGGCATATGGGGCAAACAGATGTTATTGCAAATGAAACCTTGAGCAATTCCAAGAAAACACTCCTGCAGGTGAATGTGAAAAGTGTCTCTTGGGTTAGAAAGGGTTCTACAGCAGCGGCTCTCGACCTTGGAAAATTGGAGCCACTTCACCGCTGAATAGAGCCACATGTTAATTATCCTCCTACCGCATTATGCTGTTGCATCATTTTTGAGTCACTATCAGAAACCATTGCATGATGATTTAACATGTCATTAGGTCCAGGATGAAAAATCGGCAGAAGAAAAATTAAGAAAATAATGTTTCTACCCAGGGTACTTATCCAGCACATGCAGTAAAGTCAACATCATTACATTTTATATTTTGAGTTTCCAAGCCCTTCACTGCCATTTATTAGGCGCTTTCTTCAAACTGCTTTTAAGTTAGTTGAAAATTCCTACTGACATATACCAATTTTGTAATGGGCACTAAAAGAATTAAAATAGCATTGTGAACCTTAGTCTGAATATCTAATTACTGTTTCAGTTTTATCCCAGTGATTTTCCTAATGCTATGTTAGATAAATGCCTTTCCTGCTTTTCTCCTAAGGCACTATGGCTTACATGGTCACACTGTCTGTGTGACGCTGAGTTGGTACATGCCTCTACAATATCACTGAACAGTATGGCTAATTTTACTCAGATTTGACAGAAAATGTAGAAGTCTGAGAGATAATTCAGATCTTATAAATGTCATGAGGAAATACATTGTATATAAAGCAATTTTTTTTCTGATTAGTTATTAAAAGGTGCAATGTTGATTTGCTCCATATATAAAAAATAATTAAAAAAAAGCAAACAGAATCTGAGAGAAACACAGACAAAGAGGGAAAAACAGGTATCATGAGACCTAAAATGAAAACCAAAGCTTTATTTCAACATTACCCCTCATCTAACGTTCATGAATCCATTTGTGAGATACAAAATTATATATGACCCACCTTCAATGTTTACTTCACAGACCATGACCTTTTTGCAGAAGAGATACTTTTGGCCACACACCGCATGTAAGAATTTTAATATAAAAATAGTAGGGAGGATATAGTTCTTATGGTGAAAGTAATTTACTCCCATTACTTGGACTGAATCTGAATAGTTTGCAAAGTCAGTTACATGGTCCAAAGAAAGGAAAAAGCACGTCAATGCCAAAGGTCTTCAAGTCTTTTCTACTGGTGAGGGGCAAGTTCAGGAAGCTGAGGAGTGCCTGTAATAGCTTCTGGCTTGCACTGAGATCAAACTCATCTCATACACTTTCTGATGTTAATCTGAGATACACCAAGTAGGATTAAAGGCTCTCCCTAAAGACGATAGAAGAGTGCCTCCAAAAGGCAATTCATCTTCTCTTTTTGCTTCTGGGAGAGGTCTTTCATTTACTGCAGCTCGTCATACCCTTTGATATGGAAGGGTGGATAAGGGGTTGGACTAAAGCAAAAGTTGGGGCTTCCAGATTGACCTGAAATCCATACTCTACACCAATACACATTTTAACATAGTTATTATGTTACAATTTATAACAGAATGAGACAAGGAAGGATTATCCTAAAGTAAGATCTCATCTAACAAGCCGTATGAAAAAGTAATTGTCAGAGGTGGCTATACTGTACCTCAGCTAAAGCTGATAAATCACTGACACTGAGGTATGTCAACATAACAAATCCAATTACCACAATATCAGACATTTTTGTGTCATATTCAACTACTTGGTATTTGCATCCTCGGAGAAAGAGTCTAAAAAATGAGCTTTGAAGTCAGGTGGAACCATTGTAGTAAGACTTCTTGAAAAACGCAAACTATAGAAGTTCACTAAGTAAACACTCATTTAAATTAGGTGATTCATTTTACGTAAAAGAAATGGAAACTTCACTGTTTTCTCTTACAAGTGCTGTAAAAGTCTTCAACAATAGAAGACTGCCTTTAAAGAAGGAAAAATCCCACACAATTTTTAGACTAAATATTTTAAAGTGATTTGATCAAATTTCAAGTACCAAAATGAAATACTTCCAGGTGTAATCACACAGGTTTGCCGCAGAAGGAGGGAAAAAGGGATGAGAGATGTGAGGTGAAAAAAGGTGTGGAGAAATACAGAAACTTATCAAGAACGTTTAAAGTACCAGGTGGACGGAAAATACATTTGTTCATCATTTAGCGTTTGGATTGCATACATCTGCTAGCTAAGCTGAAGAGTTTTCTATTAGCAAAGTCCTGCTCCATATAAGGACATTTAAAGCAGGATTCATCTCAGTTAACTTTCAAGTCTCACTTAGCCAAAGCTGTCTCAACTCCCTTGGTAGTCAGTGCAGTCAGAAATAGGCTCCTCCAGGCACCAATTCATTTCAGCTTTCTTAGAGCCTAGTGAGTCACTACTGAAGACACCTCTATGATAAAGCAAACAAGTCTTAGACTCTGATAACTCTTAGAAGTATCGACCAAAGGTGGATGACTGTTTTAGGCCCAGTGATACCTTTAACCTTTTTCTGTTTACCTAACCCCATGGAGCTCCCTGAGTCCAGCAATGAAAGCAGGCTTTCAGTGACATTTGTGGTTCTGCTTTGCTTTATTTCCAATTTGCAGATCTCCTTATTGATCTATAGAGATAAGAAGTGAGCACAGTATTCCAATTACAGCTATACCAGTGTTAAGTAAAGAAATATTTCAATTGACTGGGTCTAATTTGTCCTCTTTGTAGGTTCAGTGTTCATGCTAACTTTTCTGAGCATTATGATGAGTACCAGAATCACCCAGTCTCAAAGCCGAGTTTCCCTCGTCTCTAATAATAGTTTATTGTCATTATTTCTAGGAGTACAATTTTGTATTTCATAGTGTCTATTTAAATATATATATATACATTCAAGTGCATATAGATGCATTCACTGAATTAGAGAGGTGGCTGTTCATTTGTCTAGTGACCAGCTCCAAAGGCTTTTGCTCTTTTTTTTTTTAATGCTGTCCATAAAGAAAGCATATCCAGGGATGATGTTCTGCTCGAAAGCATGCTTGCTTTATGGGGACTCTTTTATTTCATTTCAGTCTGAAAATGTAACCTATTTTGAGGATAACTTGTGGACATTATAGTGCTCTCATTATTTGACAAAACCATTTCTGATATCAGGTTGAAATTTTTGAAATTTAAAGATTAGATTATCAGAATTTACATCATCACTCTTTACTTGTTTGTTACAAAAAAGGCATCAAATTACTGTAAGTCTATTTTTATAAACCCATTTTATTTTATATTAGTTATGTTACTTCCTTTTAATTTTATATTAATTAAATCTCATATTAGTTATTTTATTGTTTGCCTTAGGTTAACTTTAAGCTGACAAAAGGACATTTACCAAGATCATCCCATTTTCATTTCCAAATGCTCCAGTACGCTAATTTTTTCCAGAGCATTGGGGATTTTTCTGTGCCACAAGAGTCCCTGTTATCCATTACATTCCAGAGGAAACTTCATACAGCTCTTTTGAAACTCTTGAATGAAATACTGGGGTTTTGGGAATTTAGTCCTCTAACTTCTCTGTGATTACAGTTTGAATGAAGAATATTTCAGTCCCATGTCCCAGTGACTTGAAAACTTCTGTCTTTTCCCTACATGCATGGCAGACATAAATTGATACACTCTAGTTATTCTTCGTTTTTTTGATTTGGGTTTTCGTTAGGTTTTTTTATAATAGGTTGCCATTCTCCTTCCTCCCTTGTCCACTGTATCCTTCTTAAAAAGGTTATATCCATTTATTTTAAAATTCTAGTCATGAAACTCTTCCCATCAGGTTTCAGTAACACCAACAAGGTCAAATTTATGCTCATAAATGACCAATTCCAATTCCCTGTGTTTATTATCCAGACTCCAAGCAGTAGTGTACAGGCAATTAAATAATTTCTTCTCCTTATGACCTTTGGTGTCTTGATTAATTTGGTTCCCAAGATTCTGATTTTGTTCTAAGGAAGTACAAGTTTGTTCCTGCTTTTCACCTTCCTTTTTTAAATTATTTTTATTATTTTTTATTAGTTTAACACCTGCCTGAGTACAATTATTTAGACTTATTTCTTTGCACTAATTTGGTTTTAATCAGGATAAACTAATTAGTCAAAACTAAAACTTTACATAAGGATATGCATGTTATAATTAAACTGTCATCTCAAAAGATTTTGATTCCTAGGATAATTTCTGGTCAGGAGCACAAATTCAGTAGCCAGGAGTTGGGACATATATTTGGGTTTTAATAAAATTTCCTAAAAATATATTTTAATTTGTAGGTTTGTTTTTGGCTTTGTTTTGTTTGGTTTTTTTTATGTTTTATTGCAAATAAACATGCCCACTAAAAAAAATATGTAATTTGCATTACAAATATGCATGAGGACGTACAAATTAAATAATAATTTAAATTAGGTTTTGATATTCTACATGGTATAAGAAAAATATTTGAGCCAACACAATTTTGGCATGCCTTTTGGCTTCCCTCATTCACACTCTTACATTCTTTTAAATATGCACTCACACACATGCACAAAAATATGAAACTTTCAGCCAAACACGGCATAGGAAAGTGTTCTTAAATGGGTATTTTGTCATACAGGGAAATAACTCTGGTCTTTTCAAGCCAGCTTGCTGGTCCAGAAGCCTTTTTCTAATTTTTGAAAAACAAGTTATCCAAAGTTTAAGAGCCTTTGCTTAACATAGAACATATACAAATTCGGTCAACCAAAGTATTGTAAAATTTGGAGTGCAATATTTACACTGTTTGTCACTTCCAGAAATATCTTTTATGTGTTTTGCCTTTACAAGTCAAAAAAGATTTCTGAGAAAATAAGATGGTAGTCTTCTATTGTAGCCTTAATTTAAAATCCCTAAAATCTCTTTCATATATTGTGTGACATTCCAGAATCATTGCCATTAAATGGAGTATACCCCAGCTAACTGCTAGAAGACTTTTGTATTCTAACTTTGGATTGTCTCACAATTTTTTATCTATGTCTGCAGTACCTTGATCTGGGAAGACTTCAGATTGTTCTACTCTTTGCATTTCAGAATATTGTTTCTATTCCCCAAAACAAAAAATATCTCACAACTGACTCCATCTAATAATTTAGGTAGACACCTCATTTTACTATGATGTAAGTGGAACTATTATGCATAACTGCACATAATATTAATATATTTCTAGTTTATTGCTTAACTGTTTCTTTAGACCTTTTTCCTCATTTTCCATATTGAAGACCTGTTGAGATCAGAAATGACCAGGTATGCAGAATTCTGGCTAGTCTTTTTATTTCTGTTTATCTGCTCACCACTCTGTCTCCAGTTGTAAGGTATGGTGACTGAATCCTGGCCTTTAGCAGCCAACCTCCTACTCCAGTGTGTGCCTTGTCTTCTGGGTTGTTTTTTTTTTCCAGTACATTTTCATTGCTGGAATCAAAAAAGAATCAAAAAAAGCATAGTCCTGTTTGCCTGAGAATTCTTACACTTCATGGTTCATATTTCTTTATCAAAGAGGTCTGGTGTTCATGCTTGTGGTATAAAATTGAATGAAGTTAAAATACAAAAATTCTTTAAGCTTTTGAGAAGGAAATTAATAAATTTATTCACTTTTTCAAGTCAGAACTAATATTTCACCACAAAGTAACAGAGTATTGTGTAAAAATGCAATGAAAAAAGATCATCACAATCTTTTACAAAATCTGCCACTCAGTTCCTCATAAATTCCCTTCACAACTGGCTTATTCAGTTACACTCAATCATTGGTTCTACCCCTTTAAAACAGTGAAGAATTAATAACTGATTGATAGCACTGGAAGTGAAATTAAGTCCCAGCATTTTGAATAAACAACAGCTCCACCCATTTCAAATTGTCGCAATACCCCTTAAAAAAATCTTGATCTTGAAAGGAATCATAACCAATACAGTTTCAATAATGCAGAATATTTTCTGCATTGATGCTGGTTTGTAAATTGCATTTTCTGTAGGAAAAAATTACAGTTGGAATGAAGCTGGCTAAATAAATGTGCATCACTGAGAAGGAGATGCTGCTACAGCTAAGAATATGTGGCTGTTTGGTGAGGGAGGGGGAAGAAAAAGTTTTTCTCAATATTCAAAGCAGTCAAATGCTTGTGTACATGTTGTGTCATCCAAATGTAATTTGAGAAGCCCACTTCTAGTCCAGTTTGGGCGGTGATAATAGCAGCTTCAATTCATACAGTCAGAGCCATTTCTGAGTGACTTTGCCTTTCCTTACATCAGAGGTAATTATTATTTTTATAGTTCAATTAGCAAACATTACTTTTCTGTTTTCCTTGCAAAGATGGCGCCACCTAATTTAACACTAACATACTTATCCCTGATGCCCTCTCAGGGACATGATGTTATTATAATAGACTCTTCTGGACCTATTGATTCCTGAGAGCAAGTTTCCTTCCAATTTGCACCTTTCAACCCCTTACTTTAAACTTGCATTAATAGGGCAATTTGCCAGGTGCAGATCATAGCTTGCGTTTTTTTTTTTTTTTAAAGAAATCTATACAGCATTTTGCACCAGAATAGTGCTTTTATTACCTATTTATCTTACTAACCAGAAAGAGCAAAGATGTGGCTGCTTCTTTGTGCATAGATACAACCAAGAAATTTTTTTCCTGTACTGTAATAATTATTTTCCTGAGATTTCAAAAAATGTTCATGTCTTTTCCTCAGATGAAACCAATTATTCCCCCTAAAAAGCATTCAAAAGCAGGAAAAGAAGGACCGTTGCATTGGGCCAGCTCTAAGGAGATTTATCCAGTGCCTGTAAGACCGAGATCAGAATGGATGATTTATTTACAGAGGTATGACATTGGGTCACCCACTTCTCAAGTGAGCTTTCTAATCGCTCATGTATGTGAACGTTTATCAGTCACTCAATCCACTATGTGATGATACAGTTTCCTAAAATAGTTTAAGTTTATCTTTTGTATTCTTAGGTCTTAACACAAGATGCTTACTTGCTGTGTCATCCCTGGAAATCTGAGTGAAAGAGGGAAACAATCGCAAAGGTCAGTCAAATTTCAAATGGCCCAAAGCTATCTCTCCTCCGATTCCAGACTAGACTAACTGGTTGGAATATATGAAAATAACCCTTACAGAAAAGAGTAAAAGAACTGGTATAATTATCTTGGTTATTAGAATAGTTATCTGGAATGTGAATGTTTTTCCTTCTTGATCTGATTACATCAGTATCAATTTTTTACCTTCATCCTTCATAACTATGCATTCTCTAACTCAATATTGGATTTTATTATGATGTGGAAACTTTTCTAGAGTTTGAACTTCGTCCATATATTCTACTGAGGACCTGAGATGTTTGTCATCATGAAAGTTTATTTGAAATAAGTATGTCTCTGTGGGAAATTTATTTATCTAACAAAACATTTTCTCATTAAATTATCTGGTTTTAACTGGACGAAATGAAGGGAGGCAAGACCAGAACTCTGGAGTGCAGATTGTCTTTTCGTCAATTCTCCAGGATACAGGGAAGGACCTTAAAAAGGCTAGGAGGATTGGACAGGTTAATAAATGGTTAGAAGGGTGGTGCTATAGTCAGGGATTTGGGTACCTTGAACATGGGACTCAATTTAGTAGGCCAGGTCTTCTGGGGGCTGGTGGAGCTGGTCTGACAAAGAAAGGGAAGAGTGGATTTGGGAGGAGGCTTGCCAGACTGGTCAAGGATGCTTTAAAGCAGATATGTTGGGAGAGGGGGGCATCATTCCATCCCAACACACCCAGTCACTTCCCAGCACCGATAATAAACGTTCAGAGCAATGTAGAGATATTCCAGCTGCTCCAGCTAATGAGCTGGCTTCAACTGGAGCTCAGCGCAGATGCCTCTATACAAATGACTGTAACACGGGGAACAAACAAGAGGAATTAGAGATGTGTGCACGTCTACGGGTGTATGATATAATAGGCATCACAGAAACATGGTGGGATGGCTCCTATGACTGGAGTCTTGGAATGGAAGGTTACAGGCTCTTTAGGAAAGACAGGACTGGTAGGCAGGGAGGAGGAGTTGCTATTTATGTTAGGGATAGACTGGAGAGTATGGAACTGTGCCTGGGGACAGGTGAACAGTCAACAGAGAGTTTGTGAGTCAGGCTTAAAGGGAGAACAGCAATGGGAGGCATCATTGTGGGGGTCTGTTACAGACCGCCTGACCAAGAGGACTTGGTGGATGAAGAGCTCTATAGACAGATAGGAACAGCCTCACGCTCGCAGGCCCTTGTTCTCATGGGGGACTTCAACCACCCTGATATCTGTTGGAGGGATGGTGCAGCCTGGCACAAGAAATCAGGAATTTCCTCGATTGTGTGGAAGACAACTTCCTTCTGCAAGTAATAGAGGAGCCGACAAGGAGAGGTGCCATGCTTGACCTTGTCCTCGTCCTCACCAACAGGGAAAGGCTGGCTGGAAATGTAACGCTGCAGGGCAGCCTTGATTGCAGCGATCTTGAGATGGTCGAATTCGAGATCCTCAAGACAGTGAGAAAGTGTGCAACAAGCTCAGTGCCCTGGACTTCAAGACAGCAGACTTTGGCCTCTTCAGGAACCTGCTCAGTAAGATTCCATAGGATATAGCACAAGAGTGCAGGAGGGCCCAAGACTCTTGGTTGATATTCAAGGATCACCTGCTGCAAGCTAAGGATTGTTGCATCCCTACTAGAAGGAAGTGCTGTAGGAGGGCCAAGAGATCTCCTTGGATGGCTAAGGAGTTGCTGAGGAAAATTTGAAGGAAAAAAGAGGCTTGTAAAAGGTGGAAGCAAGGACAGGCAGCCTGGGAAGACTACAGGGATGTTGTCCAGGAAGCTAAGGACCAGGTTAGGAAAGCTAAGGCCCACTTAGAATTAAACTTGGCTAGGGATGTTAAGGATAAGAGGAAGGGATTCTATAGGCACATTGCAAATAAAAGACAGGCTAGGGACAACGTGGGCCCTCTTCAGTGGCTATTGGGAGCACTGGCTCTCCTAGATTTGGAGAAGGCTGAGGTACTTAACGGCTTCTTTCCCTCAGTCTTCACCGGAAAATGCTCTGACCATACCACTCAAGTCTTGGAAGGCAGACGCAGGGACAGTGAGAATGAAGACCCTGAGCCCACTGTAGGAGAGGATCTGGTTCGGGACCATCTTAAGAACCTGAACGTATACAAGTCCATGGGACCTGATGAAATCTATCTGCGGGTCCTGAAGGAGCTGTCAAATGAAGTTGCTAAGCCACTGTCCATCATATTTGAAAAATCATGGCAGTCAGGTGAAGTTCCCAATGAGTGGAAAAAGGTAAATATAACCCCCATTTTCAAGAAGTGGAATATGGATGAGCTGGGGAACTACAGACCAGCAGGCCTCACCTCTGTGCCTGGCAAAATCTTGGAGTGGATTCTCCTGGAAGGCATGCTGAGGTACATGGAAAAAAACAAGGTGGTTGGTGACAGCCAGCATGGCTTCACTAAGGGGAAATCCTGCGTGATCAAACTGGTGGCCTATGATGGAGCTACGGAACTGATGGACAGGTGTAGAGCAGTTGATGTCATCTACCTGGACTTATGCAAAGCGTTTGACACTGTCTCACATAACATCTTTCTCTCTAAATTGCAGAGACATCAATTTGATAGGTGGACCACTCAGTGGATAAAGAACTGGCCGCATGGCCGCACGCAAAGTGTTGTGCTCAATGGCTCAATGTCTAGCTGGAGACCAGTAACGAGCGGTGTCCCTCAGGGATCAGTGTTGGGACTGGTCTTGTTCAACATCTTGGTTAGTGACATGGACAGTGGGATTGAGTGCGCCCTCAGCAAGTTTGCCAATGACACCAAGCTGTGTGGTTTGGTTGATACGTTGGAGGGAAGGAATGCCATCCAGAGGGACCTTGACAGACTTGTGAGGTGAGCTGATGCCAACCTGATGAAGTTTAACCATGCCAAGTGCAAGGTCCTCCACCTGGGTCAGAGCAATCCCAGGCACAGGTACAGGTTGGGCAGAGAAGAGATACAGAGCAGTCCTACAGAGAAGGACTTGGGGGTTTTGGTTGATGAGAAAATGAACATGAGCCAGCAGTGTGTGCTCACAGCCCAACCGTGTCCTGGGCTGCATCAAAAGGAGCATGACCAGCAGGTCGAGGGAGGTGATCCTGCCCCTCTACTCTGCTCTTGTGAGACCTCACTTGGAGTATTGTGTGCAGTTCTGGTGTCCTCAACAGAAAAAGGACATGAAACTGTTGGAACAAGTCCGGAGGAGGGCCACGAGGATGATCAGGGGACTGGAGCACCTCCCATATGAAGACAGGCTGAGAAAGTTGGGGCTGTTCAGCATGGAGAAGAGAAGGCTGCATGGAGACCTCATAGCAGCCTTCCAATAACTGAATGGGACCTATAGGGATGCTGGCAACGGTCTCTTCATGAGGGATTGTAGTGAGAGGACAAGGGGTAATGGGTTCAAACTTAAACCGGGGAAGTTTAGACTGGATATGAGGAAGAAATTCTTTACTGTAATCGTGGTGAGGCAGTGGAATGTGTTACCCAGGGAAGTTGGGAATGCTCCATCGCTGGCAGTGTTCAAGGCTGGATTGGGCATAGCCTTGGGTGGCATGGTTTAGTGTGAGGTGTCCCTGGGCATGGCAGGGGGGTTGGAACTAGATGATCTTAAGGTCCTTTCCAACCCTAACTATTCTATGATTCTATGAACTCAAAGTCATAGAATTATGGAATAGTTAGCGTTGGAAAGGACCTTAAGGTCATCTAGTTCCATGTCACCTGCCATGAACCGGGACACCTCACACTAAACCATGCCACCCAAGGCTCTGTCCAACCCGGCCTTGAACACCGTCAGCGATGGGGCATTCACAGCTTCCATGGGCAACCCCTTCCACTGCCTCACAACCCTTACAGTAAAGAATTTCTTCCCCATATCCAATCTAAACTTCCCCTGTTTAAGCCTGAACCTATTACTCCTTTTCCTATCACTGCAGTCCCTAACGAAGAGTCCCTCCTCAGTATCCCTATAGAGGGACCAGTCAGATACCGGAATCTGCTATGAGGTCTCCACACAGCCTCCTCTTCTCCACGCTGAACAGCCCCAACTTTCTCAGCCTCCTTTTCTCCAGGCTGAACAGCCCCAACTTTCTCAGCCTATCTTCATACATGAGGTGCTCCAGTGCCCTGATCAACCTCGTGGCCCTCCTCTGGACTTGTTCCAACAGTTCCATGCCCTTTTTATGTTGAGGACACCAGAACTGCACACAATACTCCAAGTGAGGTCTCACAAGAGCAGAGTAGAGGGGCAGGATCACCTCCTTTGACCTGCTGGTCACGCTCCTAAATATTTTCTCAAAAGGCTGTTATCTGTTCTGGAGGAGTTGACCATAATTTAGTTGCCTTAGGAACCCTGAACTGTACTTTGCATTTCCAAGGATCCTGAGATGGTGGGTAATCCTGAAGAACTTTGGAAGGCTGCTTCTTGGAGGTCACAAAGACTATTCTTTCATGGTTTTCCTAGCATCTGTTCACCCATAGCTTGTGTCATGCTCCCCTTTTTCATGACAGTAGGAAGATATCCTAATGCTATCTGAGAGACACCCATCACCTTGCTTCTATCTTAACCTTTAGGCTTTAGCAAAATGTGTTTAAGTAAGTCTTTGTCATGTTCTACTAGAGCATGTTTTCATTGATTATGCACAATTATATCCTTACCTCATGTCTATTCACCTGTGTACACTGGCCCCAACCAGTGTGATTTATTACCAGCTAAATTGTTCCTAGCAGAAACCTGTTTATCACTGTCACATGTGCAAGCAGCAGATATGAGTATCTGCATGATCAGCCTTTGTGCGTCTGTGTGTGCATGTGCATTTGTGCCTGTGAAGGTGTGTGATGGGAGGATAGATGAAAACATGAAGGCTCATGAAGGTTTCTGAATAACAATATAAAGTCCATACCCCATCCTCCACCACCCATCACTATTTTCCAGTTTCATGCATTTCTAGCACTAAAATTAGTGATTGCAGAAATCTCTGTTGATCCTGATGCAACTTTATTGATCCCTTTCAACCTTCATCCATATAATGTAATTGAAGAGTTTCTTAAGGAAACAAGACAATTAATCAGAACCCCAGCTAATTAAAGGTCTACAATGACATTGGAAAACTTCAGAAATGATGGAAGGACCCTAGAAAATAGGAACATTTTGACTTTCAGGAAACATGCTTGCTGTAGGTTCTTCTAGCACCTCTCAAATTTTAACAGGATTGGGCAACTCAAGGGGTTGTTTAAATCCCTACAGAAAATGATCCTTTACTATTATGCGTCTTTCTTTCTCTTTCATTAGCAAACAGGGGTGCAAAATGACATAGCAATGATTTACTTCGTATCAAATTTTAAATAAGGGTATATCATAAAGAATTAAAGGAATTGCTGACTTAGCATTTTAGAAGTCAGACCTTCCACAGCAGTATGTTAAAGAAGCCAGCTGAAGGACAACATGCTACAGAGGATAAGAGCCCAGTGTTTTGTTCCCTACCTTCACTTAATTTTGCTTCACAGCACACTACCTCTCCACTTAAAATCTTGTGCTGAGTTGTACTTAACTGAATCACTTTCTGATGAGATGGCTGTCAGTGATCCTCCACTGAACTGGTAGTCTCAGACCAGTGAGCACAACATCAAACTGCACATCACACAGCTAGTTCTACCTGGTACCCTGGTTCACAGTCCCAGCTAAGTGCAGAGGATCTGCCCCCTTGCTCTGAGAAATCATAGAATCGCAGAATCATAGAATAGTTAGGGTTGAAAATGACCATAAGATCACCTACTTCCAACCCGTCTGCCATGAAGAATCATTTTGTTGCATGATGATGGAGGGCACACATATGCGATGAAGGAAGGCTTGAGAGCAGGGAGTGAAGCTCCTGCTTTACCTTGTTCTGTTTCAATGGCTAAAACCTTACAAACTTGCCTTTGATGTGAAATGATGCCAATGAACAGGGCCTAAATTCAGACTTTCCTGCAGTCTGTGAACAGGCTGGATCTACTTGATCTGGATCTATTTGACAAATGCATTCCCATATTACACTTGGCTATGGCTTAAATAAATAAATGCAATAAATTTATTGAGGTATGAAACATAGAGGCAGATCAGCCCTATGGCCTAGAAGCACTGTGTCTTCTGCAACCAGAGTGAAATACAGCGGATTACTTACTCCAAATCTGAAATGAATGACCACTTCCACTTTTTTTCCCCAAAAGTAGTTGACTTTTAACTAGTTTTAATGCACAAATTGCCCAGTTATGCTGCCAAATTCTTATAACTCCAGAGCTGATGAAGTTTCTTGAAATATTCACACAGAGTTTTATGAGATTTGGTAAAATCATTACCATCCAAGTGTCACAACTTCTGAGGAAAGTCTGTTTCATAGCTGGCATGATACTGTCCCAGACAGTTCTAAAGCTGGCTTCTACTCTTTTTGTTCAAAAGGGTTGTTTTAAGGTCAATCATCAGATGTTGGGCAATTAAGAATGTCGGATTTGTTCTGAAAACTCTTTAACCGTTACATTTTGCAAGCTGGACTTATTTTGACGGTTCATATCTGTGTTTTCCAGAAACTCTGTTTCAAAAAACCCTTTAAAAAGAAATTTCTCTACCCAGTGTGAATAAATATATTTCCCAAGCTTGCTGTCTAGTGGTAATGGAATAAAGGTATTTGAAAATATCCAGAAAGAGATTCTGCATGGCTACCTTTAAGATATCTGTCAGGCAGATAATATCTTTTTCTGCAGGCCTTCAAAAATAGAGAAAACACCTGAAAGTTAGGAAAGTTATGCAGAATACATTCCATTATAGACCATTACAGGCAGATAACTTGCTTTTATTGAAGTCCCAGGGAAAGGATTTGTCACAATTTTAATCTTTTTATCTAAACTACTTACTTCGAAGTTGGTTTCTTCTTGGCATGAAGGACCTCAGACTGAGCTCAGTCTGGCTGCCCTTTTGGCTGGATTTGCAATAGCCATCTCTTCACCTAACAACTGATATTGACTGGCTGAGGAAGGGTGATTTATTGTGTAATTCTGTAATAATTTTTTTTTCTGCACTGGTTAATTTCTATAGAAGTGGAGAGATGCTGCATTGGCAGCTATATATTGCTTGTTTTCTTTAATACTCAGAAGCAATAAAAGGTGAAAATAAGCATCTTCTATGCTGCAGAGAGGGATATAACAAAATTAGAAACTAAAAAATTCCCTTTGTAAAGGTTTTTTTTCTTTTTCCACAAAAAAAAAAAAAAAAAAAAAATAATCTTTGCTTAATTGTATTAGCCAACCTAACTGAACTTTGGTGAAAATAAAGTACTTCTTGGGTAAAATTCTAATCCAGATTCAAAGATTGAAATTAAAGTTTCTACATTATAGATGTCTATGCATGTCCTAGTGTCGTGGTTTAAGTCCAGTCAGCCACACAGTTTCACTCTCTCACTCCCCCCTCTTTCTTCCCCCCCCCCTCCCGGAGGGATGGGAAGGAGAATTAGAAAGAATGCAACTCCCACAGGTTGAGATAAGAACAGTTTAGTAACTAAAGTGTAACACAAATCACTACTGCTACCACCAATAATAATAATGACAAGGCAAATACAAGGAAAGAATACAATTCTCACCACCTAATACCAAGCCCGACCACGCAGTGCACCCCCACCCTTCCGGGTCTCTGCTCTCTGCTTTCCATTCTGGGCATGACATGCTGTGGGATGGAATAACCTCTTTGGCCAGTTTGGGTCAGGTGCCCTGTCTCTGCTTCCTCCTGACTCCCCTCCTCCCTGGCAGAGCATGAAACTTAGAAAGTCCTTGGCCAGACCAAAGCATCACTAAGCAGTAACCAAAACACTGGTGTTATCAGCACTGTTCCCAGGCCCAAAATCAAAAACACAGCGCTACACCAGCTACCAAGAAGGAGAAAAAATGACTGCTGCTGCTGAAACCATGACACCTAGTTACTTAGGGTTAGAAAGGACCTTAAGGTCATCTAGTTCCAAACCCCCTGCCATGGGCAAGGATGCCTCATCCTAGACCATGTAGCACAAGGCTCTGTTCAGCCTAGCCTTTAACACTGCCAGGGATGAAGCATTCACAACTGCCTTGGGCAACCCATTCCAGGGACTCATCACCCTCACAGTAAAGAACTTCTTCACCTATTTTAGTCTAAACCCATCACCCTTTTTCTTATTGCTGCAGCCTTTGATGAAAAGTCCCTCTCTGGTATCCTTGTAGTGTGCCCTATCTCAGCTGCTCTGAGGTCACCAACCAACTTCTTTTCTCCACGCTGAACAGACCCAACTTTCTCAGCCTGTCTTCATATGGGAAGTACTCCAGCCCCCTGATCATCCTTGTGGCTTCCTCTGGATTAGCTCCAACAGCTCCATGTCCTTCTTATGTTGAGGACACCAGAATTGCACACAGTACTCTAAGTGGGGTCTCACAAGAACAGAGTAGAGGGGCAGGATCACCTCCTTCTATCATTAAAGACTGCCACTGAGTCCAGCCCCCAAACCACAATATAGTTTACACAGATATGCAGAAATACCACAGAAACTACCTCCAGTAGTCTGGCTGGACAGCAAGTTCACTGATCAATGAGTTAATCATGCAAACTCATACAAAAGCATCATACACAAGCTCATACACAAGCATTTAGTGTCATAATTCCAAACCACCTGCAACTTAAGTTCAGGTTAGGAGATATAATACAGGGCTTCTTGAAGACCAGGTTTTTTTTAGAGGGCATCTAAGTAATTTACAGTGGTTGAACTTCATAGCTAAATATCCAGTGACAAAAATGGAAGCTTGATTACTAGGCTAAGAGTCTCACAGACATTTGAATATGGTATCAAATGCCACATGGTGACTTACTCAAGTTTTCTCATTGTCTCTCAAGTCATGATGTGATGATCTGAAAACTGCAGTTTTCCTAACTGCATCTTTTAAGAAACACTGAATGTTTCTATCCAGGGCTGTAGTCCAAATCGCCATCTTCATGGTAACCCTTGATATGTAGACAGAAATTCCATGAGAGAATAAACTGTCTTTTTTTAGGATTATTTTTTACAGTGCATAGCTTATTTTCTGGTTCTATTACAGCTCTGGGGCATAAGGACTGTAACATAAGGACCATGTTAGAGGACAAACACTAAATATTAGTAAATAATAATATTATTACCTTATAACTTTCAGTAATTTCCTGGCACAGAAGATATTGAACATACTTATTTAGAAAAAATAAATGTCGACTGTTGAAGTGGATAGATCATTTTTCTTTCAAATTTTTTGTATATTCTTTAATTTTGTCTTTGTTTTCTCTTGTAAAGTTATGTATGTTCCCTCCTATATCAGAGGAATGGCAAGTAGTCAGCTGCGTAAAGGTTTCGACAGTTTAATTATTAAATTAATGTTCTCTAATTTAAAATGTTATTATCTAGACTCAGGACAGAGAGAAAATAGACTCTGCTGGTGCAATGTGGATGTGGAGCTTTATAGCATCAGCATATAGAAAGAGTGATATAAGGAGGCTATAACTTACTCTGGGAAGGAGAACCTTTTGCCAGTAATAGCTGTTACTTATGAAACAGACACCACTCGTCTTCAATCTATGATAAAAAATTTGTTAGACTCCAGGGCTTAGAAGTAGTGGGATGTAAAATGTCAGTTAATCAAATTATCAACATTCTGTAACTAACTAGAAAAATTTAGGAAATTTGAAGGTGTCTGAAGATGAGAAAGTATCTGAAAAATGTAAGGAAGAGTTAAAGACTAAATAGTAGAAGATTATTTTAATATTGAATAAACTCAACATTTTCTAGCAGGAATTTGAAGTAGAGAGTTCCCTATTTGATTGACTTATCCACAATTTATGAGGCAACCTACTAAAAATCTGAAAAAAAAGCCCCAACAGGGAAAGAGAGGAAAAAAAAGTAACTTAACAGCCAATGCAAATGTAATTTGGAGATTTTTCTACAGTTGTAAAGGATTGTTCTGCTTTCTAATTATCTATAGAGAGACATTTTCACTATTCCAACAGAGCTGATTATCGACCTGCTCCAAAGTCAATCAAAAGTCAACAGAATGATAGAACAGTATTTCAGTCTGTCCAGCAAGACTAAACAAACTTATCTCTTTTTATGGGTTGATTATGAGCATTTTTTGTGTGTTAACTGTCGTGGCTTAAGTCCAGTCAGCCACGCAGCCCGTTCTCTCACTCACTTCCCCTCTTTCTTCCCCCCGCTCCCGGAAGGTTGGGAAGGAGAATCGAAAAGAATGCAACTCCCACAGGTTGAGATAAGAACAGTTTAGTAACTAAAGTATAACGCAAATCACTACAGCTACCACCAATAATAATAATGACAAGGCAAATACAAGGAAAGAATACAATTTCTCACCACCTAAAACCAAGCCCGACCACGCAGTGCACCCCCACCCTTCCAGGTCTCTGCTCTCTGCTGTCCATCCTGGACATGACGTGCTGTGGTATGGAATAACCTCCTTGGTCAGTTTGGGTCAGGTGCCCTGTCTCTGCTTCCTCCCGACTTCCCCTCCTCCCTGGCAGAGCATGAAACTCTGAAAGTCCTTGGCCAGACCAAAGCATCACTAAGCAGTAACTGAAACACTGCTGTTATCAGCACTGTTCCCAGGCCCAAAGTCAAAAACACAACACTGTACCAGCTACCAAGGCGGAGAAAAATGACTGCTGCTGCTGAACCCATGACATTATCCACCCCTTATTCCATACCATTCACGTCATGCTCAGATCCCACATTTTCAATATACCATCACATGTATGTATACATACATACACACACACACACAGAGATCACCCCTCAGTGCATAGACCAATCCCTACAAAGCTGCTGAGTCCATCCAGTCCATGATATCGGGCTCCATATTCTGTAACAGTCTTTCAGAGCAGGAGAGGCTGTGTACAGTGTTCACACTCGTGAATAACCTTGGCAATAATGTCCATTGCTAAGTCCACCCCTCCATCATAAGTCCATCTGTATGTTTCATCTCTGCCCTGATGGCCTGAGGTGTCAGCGACACACCAGGCTCAAAATAATTCACTCTCCCCTCCAGCAGTTTCTGCAGCTTGTCACTGGGGACTCCATACAGCTGCCTTCCATCTGTCATGCTTCCAAAGCATTGGAGGGGCCCAGTGGACTAGATAGTCGCCCATACTGTCCCACACACCCTGCCACTCATGACTGTCTAGCCTCGGGAAAAATCTCTTGGTCATCCTAGATTGCAGCCTAACCCCAGGCAAGGCCCACACCCCACTCGGCTTAACTCTCTGGACCAGACAAAATGGTTGTGGGTAAAACACACTCTGTATGCATGCCAACATGCTGATCCCCATCACAATCAGCAGGCAGGTCTCAAGGGTACCCAAAGTCCACTCAAACCCTTCAGAGCTCTCAAATGACGTTGCTGTACTTGTCACTGGGGCTGGTGTAGCTGTTATGCTTGCCGGCTCTCTCACCACCAGCTGCTCTTTGTCTGAGTCCAGATCTTCCTCCTCTGCCTTGCTGGGAAGTGCTGCGGGGTCTCCTGCATTCTCCTGGGGCTTGGGTTCATGGGCCTCTGCGGGCGGCTGCTGGGGAATGCTCCTGACCACCGCGGGGCTGAGCTCGGCTGCAGGGCTCGGCTTCTCCACCGTCATCTCCTCCTGCTGCTCGGCAGCTGCGCGGCTCGGCTCCTGTGGGCCACTCCCACAGGCTGTTTTGACCGCCGGCGACTCCCGGGGCCACCCCCGCTCGGCTGCCCACAGCCTCACGAAGACGAAGGTGAGGACGAAGGCCAGGACAGTGAAGAGCAGCTGAACTGGCAGGTACACATCCGCCCCCCCCTGCTTCCGGAGCCCGCCCGTATTACAAGCCATTCCAATAAAGTACAACGATACAAGAACCTTAACCCAAAAGCCATATCCGAAAAATGCTAAGATAACAAGTACCGGCTGTAAGTAAGGTAAAACAGGCTGAAACCATGAACTCAAGAGAATCAAAAGCAACAACTTTGAGAGCCCATAAATCAGCATTGTGACGAGTGGTTATTAATCCTGTCGTTATCTCAACCCTTCGTGCCCCATGTTGGGTGCCAAAAAGAACTGTCGTGGCTTAAGTCCAGTCAGCCACGCAGCCCATTCTGTTACTCACTTCCCCCTGTTTCTTCCCCCCCACTCCCGGAGGGATGGGAAGGAGAATCGAAAAGAATGCAACTCCCACTGGTTGAGATAAGAACAGTTTAGTAACTAAAGTATAACACAAATCACTACTGCTACCACCAATAATAATAATGACAAGGCAAATACAAGGAAAGAATACAATTCTCACCACCTAATACCAAGCCCGACCACGCAGTGCACCCCCCACCCTTCTGGGTCTCTGCTCTCTGCTCTCCATCCTGGACATGACGTGCTGTGACATGGAATAGCCTCTTTGGCCACTTTGGGTCAGGTGCCCTGTCTCTGCTTCCTCCCGACTTCCCCTCCTCCCTGGCAGAGTATGAGGCTCAGAAAGTCCTTGGCCAGACCAAACCATCACTAAGCAGTAACCGAAACACTGGTGCTATCAGCGCTGTTCCCCGGCCCAAAATCAAAAACACAGCGCTGCACCAGCTACCAAGGAGGAGAAAAATGACTGCTGCTGCTGAACCCATGACAATCTTGCAAAAAAGCTTAGCTCACCCTGGGTATAAATAGAAAATACATATTAAACTGCCCAAAATACATAAAAAAATATTTGAGATAACCAAACCTTCAATCAAAGCATGTAAAAACTTATTCTTAATACTTATTTTCTAAATGTATTCTGCTATTCCAACCAAAGTTTAGATTTTACATTTGCTTTAGATAGTCTAAAGGAAACTGTGTTGTAGTTGTAGAACATACCTAATCATTACACCTCATTTCACAAAAAGTAATTAATTAATCCTTTAATCCGTAAATATACTCTTAAATATATACTCAAGAGTATTCTCTGTAAGTTTATCATCGGCTCACTAAGTATGTCATCAACATACTTCATTAATTAAAAAAAATTTTGAGTACTTCCTGTCCTGCAAGAAGTTGACATTGTATTTACTTTGTATAGATTGCACAGTCAGATCAGTAGTACAAGTCTAAGTGTACCTACTAGGAAAACTAAGGAAATAATACAGATATTTAATCCCTTTAGGACATTCACATACCATCTGAGCAGTTGAGGTGATAAACACTCTGTAGATATGCCAGCCAGACAGCCAGAAAGGTTACAGCAGTTGATGTGTTACTTTTACACAATAATGATTTCCTGGCCCACCTCACTTCCCTGAAAGATAATAGTGCACTTAACCTAAAGAGCTTTCCTTTGTAATGATATATTATGACTCTGAATAAATCTTTGAAATGGCATAGGTTCTCAGCTGCAAAAGCAGACCTTTAGCAAGATGTTTTCCAAACTGTAAATATTCAGAGTGTAGGCTGAAAATTTTGCTCAGCCTCTTCCTCTTCCATATTTATTTGGTAAGGGAAGGAAAGGAAGTTCAGTTTAGTTCAAGAGCCTTATACCTGTCAAATCAGAAAGAAAAGATTTTTCAGTAATAATTCCAAGTCAGTAACTACTCAACTGTATAGTCTCCAACTGAAGACAATATATTTTGATGTGATTTTTGGTTTTTTTTTTTTTAACTTACACAGTAGTTATTAAGTTGAACATGACAGTAATTTACTGATTCTTACTGAAGTTGATACTGACTTGACTTCTCATGTTCTAATATATTTTTAATACATAATTTCAAGGGAAGTTCAAACAGAAAAATTAGAAAAAGCATAGCCCTAATAATGGCAAGAACAAAAACAATAACAGAGTAAAAAATGTTGAGTAACATAGTAACTTGGTAAGATTATGTTTGAATAAGAGCTTAATTATTGTGTGAAAGTATGTCAATTCTTGCCAGTTCTCCCCTTCTCCCTTGCTTAAGTTTCATGGGAGCTAACTTGACAAAGTTTAGACATGGAAAGAAGAGTTCCTGTGGCCTCTGTTTGTCCTTAGAAATGTTTAGCATTGCAAGACCTGTCCTTTCTTCCCTTTCCCCTTCGTTTGCTTAAGAGGATTTCATTGGATTTCTTGCATATCATGTCGCTTGGGTTTACAAAATATTGGCAAAGCTTTATAATAAGTAGCAAATCATTATTACGTGCTTTGGTGTTCATTGTAATAAAATTAATCATCATAAATTTACTTTCTTATATTCAAGTGGATGAAACAGCTAATTTCAAAGACAGCTTAATTCACAAAAAAACGTCCAATTTATTATTATACACTCACCTTTAAGGGCACAGAAAATATATTGTTCACGAGCTACGTTGAGTAGGCATTATTCGATACATGATGGACAGGATGAAATAACTAATCAGTCTAGCATTCAGTTTCATATTGTTGGTAATTTATTTAAAGTTAAATAGTAAGTAATGAGACCATTTAAGTTGCTTATGCTAGAGCTATGCTAACCTTTTTTGAAAAATAGAAGGGAGAGGTATGCTTGGCATTCCAATCAGATATGGTTTCATGGTCTACTAAAAGGTCTTATTTACTTATTTATGTTTGCTATTTTTTGCTGAAGTCTCATGGGAAGTTTAGCAGGGAATAAAAAGCACAGTCTCACTTACAGCTCTGTACCACGTTCAGAAATGAAAAGCATGGCAGCTGCTTCTCTACATGTAAGGACACTGGCTAGAGGTACAGGGCTGTGGGATATATCACTTTATGGGATCTGGCAAGATTCGGTCAGGCAGTAATTCTAGCTGGGACTCTCTAACTTTAGTACTTCTGATATAATTGCTAGGCTTTTAGCCGTCCATTTCAAATGAATCAGTTTAATATCTCCATGGTATTATTAAGAAAATAGTGGACAGATGCATTTCATTCAGCTAAAAATATTTTCCTGAATATCTCATGATTTTTGTACATCAGCAAGGCCCAAAGCAGGATCTGAAAGGAATCCTGGCTGTGTTTCTGGAGCCAGTATGGGGACCTCAGTTTTCCCCTGAGTTCCTTTGCAAAATTAATATTCATGTAAATTTGACTCGTTCTTAATAATTTTAAATAATTGTAGAGTCTTGATACTTCTAAGATAGATTTTTGTTGGGTTTTATTTTTTATTTTTAGAAATATTAGAAGAATGTGAAAAAAAAAGAAAAAAAATCTTGCCCTTGGACTTTGATTAAATTCAGAGCAATGATGATAGCATTTATGATAGTAACATGTATTAGGTTGGCTAGCGACATTTATTATCGACACAAATACTACCCAGATAAGGTTCGGGTTTTTTTTCCAGATTTGGTGTATTTTCATGACAATTCTGCAGTTCAGGTTGACAATGCTAATTAAAAAAAGCAAAAAAAAAAAAAAACAAATCAACACTGTCCTGGGCTGCAAGAACACATTGCCAGCTTGTGTCCAATCTTTCATTCACCACCACCTCCAAGTCCTTCTCCTCAGGGGTACTCTCAGTGTCTTCATCCCCCAGCTTGTATTGATACCAATTGATACTGAGTTGCCCCAGCCCAGGTGCAGGACCCTGCACTTGGCCTTGTTGAACCTCAGGAGGTTCACATGGGCCCACCTCTCAAGCCTGTCCAAGTCCCCATGGATAGTGTCCTGTACCTTGGATGTGTCATAACTTTTACCATCTAAAAGGTATTGATCGTAAACTATTAATTGCTACACCTTTCATCAGTAGTACTCTCAAGAAAATTGTCTATTACTTCCTAAAACATTTATCCAAGAAATATGGACAAATGGACCCTGAAAGGCACTCCTTTCCTCCCCCTTAGTTGAGTTGAACTTCTCAGCTGTATACAGCTGAAGTTAACCAGAACATACCTCACTCTGGACATTCAGCAAGGAAGACTAATCCAAAACCAGGAAAATGTCAAATCCCCAGTCATACTGACAATTTACAGCAAAATTATGAACTAACACCAGATAGTACCACACTCATCTTAGAGTTTAAATGTCAGGTACCTAACTTTACATTTTTCTAGATGTGACTGATGTCTGAGTATGCCCCCAAAGGTCCAGGAGACAGAAAGCAAAAACTGTTTAGAAAAATAAAAGGCTGACTTCTCAACTATGCAATTAGAAACTTACTTTTCAGGCTCATCTGCCACTAGCACGAAGCTCTCATTCATGGAAACATGTCAATCTTTCTATGATAAATCTGATAGGCTCAAGTATTCTCATACGTGCAGACTAACCATTTCTGGTTTTGCAAGAAGGGGGCTACATCTGGGAGATACATTAAAATTCAAGCAGCTTCTGCCAGGTTATTGATTATCATAAAAAAAGTCATTAGCATTATTGAATCACCTTTGTTATGACAGTAATCAGCAGCTCCTTTCTGGATACTGGGAGCATTTTTGAAAGGTTTATGGCTAACTCCTGATATAGATAAATGTTTTTAGAATCCATGGGTTTGCCTTTCATGAATAAAAAGGTGATTGAACAAAGACTGCATTCATCATTCTGTTTATCGCCCTGAAACAACAAGTGTAATTTATAAACCAATAATACTTTTTTCTAGTGTTATACACATGTTCTAAAAAAATGGATCAAATTAATGCAGGCCCAGAAAACAACGCCACCACCAGACTAATACATCCAAACCCTTAAGGGATTTGAACGAATCAACCAGCACAGTGACTTTGATAAGTGCTTTGGGTTTGTTGTGGGGTTTTATTTTTTTCATTTTCTTTTACTTCTTTTTTCCCATATTTTACAAACAAAATGATGGATCTCTTATAATATTACAGCAATTCTATCAACATTAACATAGGCAATGAATGCTTGTCCTTAACTAATATTTTCAATAGCAACCCTAGGGAGTATATATGAATTAAAGTCACTTCTCTGGATGTGGAGAAATATCTGTATTCAAACATAACCCTTTGTCTACAATCCTCTGGGAGACATCAGTATGCACATCCTACTGCTCCATAAAGGGGGACTCTTTTTTCCACTTAACATCCTGAAAAATTCCAAAACCAGAAATAGCACCTATGTCTTGTATTTTACCAGAAGTGACCATTAGGTAACCAGCTCAAGATTCCTTTCTCACATGTCTGGCACATTAGAGTACAAACTCTTAACTACTACATAACATTCACAGAGGGCAGTCAAACCTCTTGAGAGATGTGGAAATAAGAACATCAACCAGAACTGCTCGAAGTCACATCCATTCTCTTATCCCAGAGCATCTTGTTCAGGTCCATTCTCATGGCAGATAAAATAGAATTGCTTATGTTAGAATTACATTCCTTGGCTTTTAAAGACTAACTATACCATTGCATTCAATTCTTCATTTACTTATTCCCCCTTCTGAGAAATAAGCATCTTTTCCAGTGCTGAACTTTGTTAATTTCTGTATCTAATTGACTTTTGTTATGTTTTGGCTGTTAAGAATGAAATGCCCCTGAGTAACTTACACTTTTCCTTGTTTAAGTGATTTAAGATAAAGGTGAAGTCCCTTTCTTTCTTCTTTTTGGCAAGATGGCTAAATTGATCTGCTTATGCCTCCATATGTAAAGCTATTCCTCAGCCGTTAGATAATGCTTCCCTTCTCCCTTTGTTACAGATGGTAAACTTCGTATTTTATCCACAGTATCATATGAGATGGATACATCCACCTACTTTATTCCAAATACAGAGCAGAAATATATACTGTGTATTTCTGTTTTTTTCTAAGTTCTTATTTATAATTTTACCATATGCAGCTAGCAGCCGGGTTTTTTGTTCATATTATGTTTTAAAGTACTTTTTTCTTTCATAATTTCCATTACGAAAGTCAACAGGATTTCTTTTTTCTTTAAATTGTCTTATCTGATGTCTACATTATTTCCTTATTTCCATAATTTTTACATTGAAACTTAAAAGGAAAAAAAAAAAAAACACTTTCTCATGTGGATTTAAATTGGATGATATCATAGAATCATAGAATAGTTAGGGTTGGAAAGGACCTTAAGGTCATCTAGTTCCAACCCCCCTGCCAGGGGCAGGGGCACCTGCCACTAAACCATGCCACCCAAGGCTCTGTCCAATCCAGCCTTGAACACCGCCAGCAGTGGAGCATCCACAACTTCCCTGGGCAACCCATTCCAGTGCCTCACCACCCTTACAGTAAAGAATTTCTTCCTCATATCCAATCTAAAATCTCTTTTTCTTCAGTTTCCGTATTTTGGAATCTGACTACCAATGGACAATGTAGAATATGCTTTAATAATTTCTATGTTTACTTCAAATTTGAAACTTGTCAATAGGTTTTTTTCTTTTTTTAAAAATTTTTTTCTTGATTTCCAGGTAGTTTTAAAGATAACTAGAATGTTATTGCAAAAAATTTGATTAAGAAAGATTGCAAATTTTAGTACCTAGAAGACTGCTAAAGTTCAGGTCAACAAACTATATTATATAATCTATTATGTTAAGACCCTCTATTAAATTAATTTAATTTAAATATTTTTTCCTCTATTGTAAAATAATTTTGGATTTGTTTCTTCATTACACATTTTTCAGGCATTTAAGCAAGAGATCTACAATAACCAAAACTATTTTAAGATTTTAAAATTTAAGTGCAAATTGAACACCTGAATAGGTATCCTAAATGCCATTCCCAGATACTTCCCATTAATGGACGCACTGCTAAAGGATGTGTTCCTTGCACAACTATTTGTGGAGAGATTTGTCATAATAAGGAGCCTGCAGTCTGGTTTCAATATTTAAGTATGTGCAACTTTATTGTCATAGTGTTATTTTCACTCACTGTGTTGCTTTGAAACACTCTTGATAATTCTAGAAAATCTATTAATTGCAAATGCTGTCTTATATGAGGAGATGAGCCTAAGAAGTGCTTTGAAAGAATAAGAAATAGCAAAAATGTTTGCAAAAGCACGTTGCAGAAGGTTGTGTCAAACTTGTGACAGTAAATTTAAAATTTCCTCAATTCAAGATAATCATGACAGTTTAGACTAGTAGGGACAATCTTTAATTAAACTAATTTTACCACATCAATATCTCCCTTTCTCAAGATGAAATAAAGATATAATGTATGTCCATCTGCTGAAATTTAACTACAAAGTTTCTCCAATTGTAATAATAGTGTTGCTATATGTACATCTGAAAAAAAGATGTGATGTTTTCCTTATCATTCTGAAATACCTGAGAATACAGTCATGCTTTAGATGGTATATGTAGACTACATATCACAAATAATAGTTCATTTAGTGTTTGGAGCTTCAGATATTTTTTGAGGCCAAATGAAGATTCATCTTGTCCAAAGTCATATGGGGAATGATTCGCTACATTTACATTCACTTGAGTAAAATTTCTGGCATATCACCAAAATCGGTTGTCCTTGCTCCACTTTTAGTTCATGGAGAGAAATGGACATAGGTACAGGGTAAGTCATTCGATGCTAAGAAAAAGGTCTATGGAAGAGTTGTTCTGTGAGCTACCTTGCTCTCATCATTGTTCATAATCAGAATTTAAACAGGTAGTTTGGATCAGCTGCTTACTTTTGGACGGCTAAAATTGCATAAGACCAGTGTAATCTCCAATAATTATGATTTTCCTAACAATATATAATGCAATTCCTTCCCTCTATTGAAGCATACATGCCTAAGAATCTTAAAGTGCACTAAATAATTGCATTTTAGAACTCCTTGCTTCAGGATGAAGCATTTATTGCAATTTTGTATGTATTACAAAAATTATTGGATATGGTCATGGAAGAGAAATTCAATGAAATCTGTTAGATACAAAGACACAAGCTCTAGGGAAGAAAGATTTTTGCTGAAAATAATTATAGCTAAAAGAATATTCTGCACAGTACCACAATATATTTATTTTATATTTGTAGTCTTTCCTAAGACATGACTATTCTACATGTGTGAGATGAGCTGCTAAGCTAAGTGTTTGTTTGGTCTGCTCCAATATACTTATTGCATATTCTAAGTTCAGACAAGCTTAAATTATTATTAGTAATTTTAAATTAGAATTCACAGGTCATAGAATCATAGAATCATAGAATAGTTAGGGTTGGAAAGGACCTTAAGATCATCTAGTTCCAACCCCCCTGCCAGGGGCAGGGACACCTCCCACTAAGCCATGCCACCCAAGGCTCTGTCCAATACAGCCTTGAGCACCGCCAGCAATGGAGAATTCACAACTTCCCTGGGTAACCCATTCCAGTGCCTCACCACCCTTACAGTAACGAATTTCTTCCTCATATCCAATCTAAACTTCCCCTGTTTAAGTTTGGACCTGTTACCCCTTGTCCTGTCACTACAGTCCCTCATGAAGAGTCCCTCCCCAGCATCCCTATAGGCCCCCTTCAGAAACAGTGGTTTTCAGATAAGTTTGAGAAAATAAAAATTCTTTCTGAGCCATTCCTTGCTGGGAAACAGATAGTGAAACTAGCCAATCTACTTTGATCGAATGAGGTAAATGAGGTGCAAAAACTACAGTACACAAGATTTTTTTTTTTAAATGTGACAGTCTTTATTTCAGAAAACAAAAGCAGAAATGTAAATATCAGAAAGCCTGCTTGAAAAGCTGATTTTTTTTCTACATGAGGGATTTTAAAAGATGTCACCACCTTCCATTTTTCAGGGCAGCCCCAGGCAAAACTAACAGAATTGGCACAAGTAACATGAGGTGAAGACTTCCTCAAGTATAGCTCTCAGTCAAATAAGAGAATAATCAGGTCCTGATGCAACCGTTTGGAAACAAAAATCTTGTCCAAAAAAAGTAAAGAAATGAAATAAAAGGAAGTTCTACAATTTGTTATCATTCTACTATAAATGTGAAATACAACTCCTTGGTTTGATACCCCCCCAAAAAAAAACAGACAAAACCCAACAAACAAACAACAAAAAAAATCCCAACAAACAAACCACCAAAAAGCAGCTAAACACAACAAATGTAAAAGTATATAACCCAGGACTAGTAACAGTTACATACATGATACACATGGCACTTTTAGGCCACCTTGTCATGCCTATTCACTAGCATAAAGTGCTGTCTTTACTGTTTAACACATTCAGTCGCATAAACGTATTTTAGTCTTTGGCAATGTTGATATGGTGGCTGGAATTGCGTCTACTGTGTTGGAGGTATGGTGCCACGGCTACTCAAAACCAGGGAAATGAGTGCTTGAGGCTACTCTGAAGAGCTTTCCTCTCAAGAAGTTTCTGTAAAATACCTATTAAGAAGTGTAGGTTTACATGCAAATTCTAAATATGTTACAAAAGTTGGGACAATCAGTTCTAAATCCGAAATGTGAAAGCTGAAACCATCAGTCGCTTTTACAGCACATGTAACTATAGATTACAGTTCACCCAAGTTTTGTAACAGTAATGTGTACTCAAAGCTTATGCAACTGCATGAGTGGACTGAAGTCTGTTAAGTTACAATTCATTCATATTGTCTGATTCGCAATGCACTTAAGTACAGATCTTGGTGTTAAACCCCTGTCGTAGATACCACTTTAACCACATATTTACAGTTGGTTGACATTCAGGTGTTTTAGGCCCACTATGAATATAAGTATATATATAAATAGATTTTTTTTATATTCAAATAAAAAAAAAAGTTCTTATGTACTTCTGGCCTTTTGGCTATTTCTTGTTTTCAAGTGTTAATTAGTTTGGTTTTTTGGTTTTTTTTGTGTCTGCTTAAAAATGCCATTTTCAGCTTCTAATCCTCTATTTAAGATCCTATCTCAGTTACTGTCGTGGTTTAAGCCGTAAATCACGCAGTCGCTCTCTCACTCACTCCCCTCTCTTTCTTCCCCCTGCTCCCGGGTGGATGGGGAAGAAAATCAAAGGAATGCAACTCCCACAGGTTGAGATAAGAACATTTTAGTAACTAAAGTATAACACAAGACCACTACTGCTACCACCAATAGCGACAAGGCAAATACAAGGTAAGAATACAATAGCTCACCCCTTCTAATACAAAGCCCAACCACTCACTTCCCCCTCCTTCTTCCCCCCCACTCCGGGGGGGGGGGGGGGGAATTGGGAGAAGAATCAAAAGAATGCAACCCCCACTGGCCGAGATAAGAACAGTCCAGCAACCAAGGCACAACACAAACCACCGCTGCCACCACCAACAGCAACAATGACCAGGGAAACACAAGGAAAGACAATACAACCGCTCACAACTCGATGACCGAGCTGTGAACTGAACTATTCCGGGTTCCTGCCCCCAGTTTTACATCCTGGGCATGACGTGCTGTGGCATGGAATAGCTCTTTGGTCAGTTTGGGTCAGGTGTCCTGTCTCTGCCTCCTCCCGGCTTCCCCCCCCCCTCCCTGGCGGAGCATGAGACTCAGAAAGTCCTTGGTCAGGCCAAAACATTCTAAGCCGTAACTATAAACATCAGTGTTATCAGCGCTGTTCCCAGACCAAAAATTGAAAACACAGCACTGCACCAGCTACTACGAAGGAGAAAAATGACTGCTGCTGCTGAACCCATGACAGTTGCCCAATGAAGTTTAGTACTTCTATAGAGTATTTGTTTTGACATAGAATTAATGTTTTTTCTAATTTTCAGTTCATTGTAAACCGATCTAACAATATTTAAATCAGGTAGTTTTGGAAAATACTTTTTCTTTCCTTGTACAACTGAAAGCTATTCCCCTTGCCTCCAAACATTAGAATTTTAAGTATTATCAGTGAGTGAATTGCAGCATCTTATCTCTTTTAATCTAATTTGTGAAGAAAGGATAATTCAGCAAATTTACTAAAATGCCAGTCCTCCAACATATGCGCAACAAACTGTAAGTTTCTCAGTTCAATCAGACTGAAATTGGAAAAGTGTCTGCTCCTTTTAAACTTTACGCAACCATTTCATCTGTTAGGTACATTGAAGCAAGTGCAGGAAATTCTCTGAATTCTCATCTGATTAAAACACTCAGCAGAAAGCTTCCACTTGCATAAACTTTATGCTTAGAAATGCATATATATTTTTAAATGAATAAAAGAAAAAAAAGAAGCAGCTTTTTTCCAATGAGAGCTAGTAATATTTTATGTCTCACTGAAGAGCTGTTTCCTTATCTCTTTCTTCTTGACACCAGAGAGGCTATTAGCTCTTTATTTTTATGTCTCCCTTTTTTCTCACCCCTACCGTGCCCCACAACCCAAATAATAGCAACAACATCTTCAATCTGCCTCTTCCTGGTTGGGACACTGTACTCGCTATCTTTCCACTTTATTAAATTAAGCATTAGCTTTTTGAAGCGAGTAAAATTATAAATGACATGTAATCCTATGCTGGGTGGCAGAGGGTTGCTTTCTGAAGCCATGATTGACTGAGGTGAACAGGGAAAGGGAAAAATTTGTACTGAGGGTTACAGAGTGCCAAGCGATATGTCATGGCCTCTGGCAACAAGAGCAGCATTGTATTTATAATCAGTGCAACATGCTGAGAGGGCAAATTAAGCTGCAGGAAGCCCAGCTGTGGCAGTGACATAAGGGGCCATACTTTACTCTGTATCCTTTCACAGATGTTAGCTCGTGCTGGAGCCACAGCTCTAGAGACATATTTTGGGTCTCACAGAAAGCAGGCTCTGCTCGTAGATAAAGAATCACTTTTTCTTAGCTTGTGTGGCGTGGATCCCTGTATTTCACCAAGCCTTTTAGTTCTACAAATCCCAATGGGTGTCTGTGCTTATGAAAACTGTTCCAAAAGAGGTTGACAGACCCCACTGTAAATTAGGCTCTCTGACCAAGTTGGGCCAGAGTAACAAAATGAAGGCTAGTGCAAGGTCAGACCCAATGAAGCAAAAGTCAAAATTATGTCAGCAGGAAAATATGGAACTAAAGCATCTTTAGGACTTCAGTGATTAATACCTGCCTGTGACACGCTGCAGGGTCAGTGCCTAGACCACACAGCCTTTGAGAGCAGGAACACAGATTTTCTGCATGAGTCCCATATTTGCAGTTGTATTTTGTACTGAGGCTGAAGTTTGAATATACAGACTGTCCACTTGTGATGCTGCTGCTGTGCAATGCAACATTAATTATAAACACTTTGTTGTCAGTTACTTTTCAATCTTCACTTGAAGACCTGAGAGACTAAGTGTCAGAGGTACTTCGTGCTGTGCTAGTACCTGGAGAAAAGGAGGCCAGAATTCCAATAAAGCTTAAAAGTACAAAGTGCTAAAAGCCCATGTTTGTCCAGACTTAGAAACTTGTGTATCAGTGGTAGCTGCATGTGATATGACCTTAAAAATTCTTTGAAGATCCTATACCTCAAAGAAAATCTTCAGCGCAACCAAAATACAGTCAGGTTGGTTAATTTTGCATCAATGAGTAGAGATCAAAGTCCTTTAAACTGAGATTAGAAATCGTGAAGCTGGGGATATCAGCCCCAAACTGCATCAGAGTCTGTCTCTCTCAGGAGATTTGGAGCTGGAAAAACTGTTAAAAATATCAATGAATTTACAAATTACTTAAAAAAAGGGGGAAACGAAGAGAGGAGAAGAGGAGCATAGTGAAACCTTATTTGAAAAGACAATGTCGAGAAGTGTTTTTAATGTTGCTGAGTTGCCCCAAACAATAAAAATTATTTGTTTGGACCAAGTTTTTCTTCAGTTGTAGTTGAAAGAAATACTTGTTCCTTCGTCAGAAGTGAAGTGTAGCCTCAAATTCTAGCTGAGATTAAATTATAATCCAGTCTGGGCATTTCTTAAGCATCTTGAACGAGGTATGATTGTAAGTAGTTGAAAATACATTTTTTCTCTTGATACTAAGGTTCTGCAAATAGTTATAGTAAATCAGCAGAGAATCCAAGTGTTTTATCATACTATTAGCAAAAATACACAAAAAATGTATTTTAAAACTTTTGAAATTAATGGCTAAATTTATTTTATTCCAAATCAGCAGTGACACCCCCCCGAAATTATGAGAATGACAATTTTCAGAGGAGAAATATACGAAACTGTCAACCTTTTTTTGCAAGAAAAATTACAATCTCACATGCCTTGTCAGATATCTGGCTTTATTTCAATCATTGAACTCTGAATAACCTTGTGCCGTAGTATGAATCTAATGAAAAGTTTGAACATGAAGATGCTATACCAAGCTAAGTACTTACCAGTTTTCTTTGGAGGAATCCAAAATATTGAAACAGCCTTTCCATTATTATGCCCTTGGAGACTTTAAAATCTTACATTTTTGGCCTTTTAAATGTTTTACATTTTATATAAAATCCACTGAATTTGTAGACATTAACTTGCTGTAAAACAAACATACATATTCTTCAGAATATGTACAGTTTTGAGGTTCCAGAATTTGGTATGATATTTAAACCCTATCTGCACCTCCTTTTGTGTTGTCATTTGTCTCCAGAGACCTGCCTGGACAGACATTCTCATATGTGAAACACTTAATGCTAAACTAACTTTAGCATGGCTCACTGTTGAAGCTGTCAGGGAGTATGTTCTTACAGTATCCATCACGTAATATTTCAGCAATACCAAATTCTGATTGTGCCGATTCTAATCTACCTGATTTTCATACACTGTCTGGGATCAAAACACACATGGAAGTTTAATCATATCTGAATTCTCAATAGATTAAGCAAGGCAATGTTGTCTTGCATGTCAAACACTTCTAAGAAAATAAAGATCTTATTTTGTCGCAGACATCAATTGACTTATTCAGATGACATTTAGCTATCATCTAATTATATGTCTTCCATTAGTGTACAGTTTTAAATCTTAATCTCCACAACAGTTCCAGAAAGCTCCAAGAAACTGCTGCCTAGATTTATTCTACCTATTTTTATACAATTAGTTGGGAGACTAAAATATGCATCTAGTCACCTTGAGCTCTGTCTTCAGGAAAAATCATGAGTAAGTGTCTCCAGACAGTTATATAACACAGAGATATGGTGAGTCACTGTTCGGAAGCATTTTTTTTTTTTTTACATCAGTTACTGGGGAAATTAATTACAATGAGAATAAGGCCCTTCTGTAACAGGTTGGATGTTTCTGGACCTGGATGACATGTCTGAGAAACACGTGGCGCAGCTCAGGATGGAAACAACCCCCAGATCTCCTACACCATTGTTAAATTCTGCTCTAGTATCCTTTCCTCATTGTTCTATTGCCTCTGTGTTTATTTTATAAGTTACATTAGATTACTCAGTAACTGAAATGTACTAAAACTGTGCAGAGAGTTTTTCTATATGATACTGCCTGCTTTTAGAGATTCCATAGTAGTCCACAACATTTTCCCTAAATAAGTCAAAAACAAATGAACAGCATTCAGTAAACTGTTATCGTCATTATCTAGGAAAAAATAAAAATAAAAATCTATATTAAAAACTTAATAAGAAATGAGCAATGTTGTACAGGTATTTATAGGAGTATATATACAAAAAAGGGAAAATAATTAATGCACTAAAAATTCTAAAGCAAAACCTTTTTTGATGGAAATATAAGTTTTGATCAATATTGTTTATTTTAAATAATGCCCTGATTTGAAGAACTGAAATGAAATAGTCAGTTTACATGGATATTTCCATTTTACAATTATTTTTAAGGAAGCCATGTATTTTTCAAACAGAATAAAAAGGGTTGTATAAAAGCTGATGCATGTTCTTATCGGATTGTTAAATTTGAAGATATTTTTGATATTTTTACTTTAAAAATTTCATTATGAATCATTTAATGTTTATTTATTCAGTGACAATATTTGACTTGTGCCATCACTCCCAATGGAGATTCATTTTTCGATGCTGGCAGTTTTACATAAAATAAAAAATAAAATAATAAAAAAAATAAAATAAAAAAAAAAACACAAAAAAAAAAAAACAGGCGACCAGACATATTTTTTTCAAAAATAATGTTCAAAGAAGAAATTGCTGAAGCAGGAGACTAAATTATCTAAAGTAAATCAGGGTTTCTCTCATGCCCAGCAAAAATCTACTGAGACTTGGAAGTGTACTTTACCCCAGCAAAGATTGCTTGTGATGCTGATCATGGTCTTGATCAACATCTTTGTTGGTGACATGGACAGTGAGATTGAGTGCGCCCTCAACAAGTTTGCCAATGACACCAAACTGCGTGGTTCGGTTGATACGCTGGAGGGAAGGAATGCCATTCAGAGAAGCCTTGACACACTTGTGAGGTGGGCTGATGACAACCTGATGAAGTTTAACCATGACAAGTGCAAGGTCCCACACCTGGGTGGGAGCAATCCCAAGCACAGCTTCAGGTTGGGCAGAGAAGAGATTCAGAGCAGCCCAAGGAGAAGGACTTGGGGGTTTTGGTTGATGAGAAAATGAACAGGAGCCGGCAGTGTGCGCTTGCAGCCCAGAAAGCCAACTGCATCCTGGGTTGCATCAAAAGGATCGTGACCAGCAGGTAGAGGGAGGTGATCCTGCCCCTCTACTCTGCTATCAGGAGACCTCACTTGGAGTATTGTGTGCAGTTCTGGTGTCCTCAACATAAAAAGGACTTGGAACTGCTGGAACAAGTCCGGAGGAGGGCCACGAGGATGATCAGGGAACTGGAGCACCTCCCATATGAAGCTAGGCTGAGAAAGTTGGGGCTGTTCAGCCTGGAGAAAAAAAGGCTGCATGGAGACCTCAGAGCATCCTTCCAGGATCTGAAGGGGGCCTATAGGGATGCTGGGGAGGGACTCTTCGTGAGGAACTGTAGTGAGAGGACAAGGGGTAACGGGTTCAGACTTAAACAGGGGAAGTTTAGGTTGGATATGAGGAAGAAATTCTTTACTGTGAGGGTGGTGTGGCACTGGAATGTGTGGCCCAGGGAAGCTGTGAATGCTTCATCTCTGGAAGTGTTCAAGGCTGTGTTGGACATAGCCTAGGGTGGCATGGTTTAGTGTGAGGTGTCCCTGCCCCTGGCAGGGGGATTGGAACTAGATGATCTTAAGGTCCTTTCCAACCCTAACTATTCTATGATTCTATGCAGGGCAATCATACAAGATGTACATGTTTTTCTCTTTTAATATATGAGCTTAAATGACATGCGCAGAATTGTTGTGATCAGTAAGTGGTATCGATTTAAATATGGAATTGTAGAATCATAGACTCATAGAATAGTTAGGGTTGGAAAGGACCTTAAGATCATCTAGTTCCAATCCCCCTGCCAGGGGCAGGGACACCTCACACTAAACCATGCCACCCAAGGCTCTGTCCAACCTGGCCTTGAACACCACCAGCAATGGAACATTCACAACTTCCCCAGGTAACCCATTCCAATGCCTCACCACGATTACAGTAAAGAAATTCTTCCTCATATCCAATTTAAACTTCCCCTGTGTAAGCTTGAACCCGTTACCCCTTGTCCTCTCACTACAGTTCCTCATGAAGAGTCCCTCCCCAGCATGACTATAGGCCCCCTTCAGATATTGGAAGGATGCTAGGAGGTCTTCACACAGCCTCCTCTTCTCCATGTTGAACAGCCCAAGCTTTCTCAGCCTAGCTTCATACAGAAGGTGCTCCAGACTCCTGATCATCCTTGTGGCCCTCCTCTGGACTTGTTCCAACAGTTCTATGTCCTTTTTCTGTTGAGGACACCAGAACTGTACACAATACTCCAAATGAGGTCTCACAAGAGCAGAGTAGAGGGGTAGGATCGTCTCCTTCCATCTGCTAGTCACACTCCTTTTGATGCAGTCAGGATATGGTTGGCTTTCTGGGCTGTGAGTGCACACTGCCTGCTCATGTTCATTTTTTCATCAACCAAAACCCCCAAGTCCTTCTCTGCAGGGCTGCTCTGAATCTCTTCTCTGCCTTACCTGAAGCTGTGCTTGGGATTGCTCCCACCCAGGTGGAGGACCTTGCACTTGGCATGGTTAAACTTCATCAGGTTGGCATCAGTCCACGTCACAAGTGTGTCAAGGTCCCTCTGTATGCTATTCCTTCCCTCTAAACCGCAATCAACCAAACCGCACAGCTTGGCGGCATTCGCAAACTTGCTGAGGGCGCACTCAATACCACTGTCCATGTCACTGACAAAGATGTTGATCAAGACCAGCCCCAATCTTGATCCCTGAGGGACATCACTCGTTACGGGTTTCCAGCTGGACATTGAGCCACTGTCCACAATTCATTTTGTGCGGTGAGCCAGCCAGTTCTTTATCTACTGGGTGGTTGTCATGGTTTAATCCTCTCTAACTCATGCAGCCCTTTCTCTCACTCACTTCCTCCTCTTTCTTCCCCCCGCTCCTGGAGGGGTGGGAAGGAGAAGCAAAAAGAATGCAACTCCCACAGGTTGAGATAAGAACAGTTTAGTAACTAAAGTATAACACAAACCCACTACTGCTACCACCAATAATAATAATGACAAGGCAAATACAAGGAAAGAATACAATTGCTCACCAACTAATACCAAGCCCGACCATGCAGTGCACCCCCCACCCTTCCGAGTCTCTGCTCTTTGCTTTCCATCCTGGACATGACGTGCTGTGGTATGGAATAACCTCTTTGGTCAGTTTGGGTCAGGTGCCCTGTCTCTGCTTCCTCCTGGCTTCCCCTCCTCCCTGGCAGAGCATGAGGCTCAGAAAGTCCTTGGTCAGACCAAAACATCACTAAGCAGTAACCAAAACACTGGTGTTATCAGCGCTGTTCCCAGGCCCAAAATCAAAACCACAGCGCTGCACCAGCCACCAAGGAGGAGAAAAATGACTGCTGCTGCTGAACCCATGACAGTGGTCCACCTATCAAATTGATGTCTCTCCAATTTAGAGACAAGGATACTGTGTGGGACAATGTTAAACGCTTTGCACAAGTCCAGCTAGATGACATCAGCTGCTCTGCTCCTGTCCATCAATTCCATAGCCCCATCATAGAAGGCCACCAGATTGGTCAGGCAGAATTTCCCCTTAGTGAAGCCATGCTGGCTGTCAACAACTACCTTGTTCTTTTTCATATGCCTTAGCATGCCATCCAGGAGAATCTGTTCCAAGATTTTGCCAAGCAAAGAGGTGAGACTGATTGGTCTGTAGTTCCCTGATTAATTCTTAATGTCAATAAAATTATTAATAATTATAAATGCCAATAGACGTTCTCAGGACACTTTCAGAATTGGGTTTTTCGGTTTTTGGTTTTTTTTCTGGAGGGGGGTTTGGTGTTGGGTTTTTTTTTTAATGACATAATTGCTAAGAGATCAGAGCAACTCTTGATAGTTATTCGAGTAGCACTAGATATCAAGGCAGTTTGCAAATATATAAGAACCTTTATTCATTGTTGGTGTATATCTGGTGGATTCATTTGGAGTAATTTTTTGGTGGTCAACAAACTTCGGTATTAAGGGTCTGTCAGTGTCCGATTGGAGAAAACCTCAGTGTTGGGCCCCTTTTCAGTTCGTCATCCCAAGAATAAAATTAAGAAACAAGTGAGGTCAAGTACTGTAATCAATTAGTTTATTACAAAAAGACTGTTACTATAAAAAAGCGAAATTATTGTAATAAAGGGGATAGTGACAGGAAGAATTGGAAAAAAAGGTAGAAAATTAAGCAAGGATTCAGGGTGCAGAGAGAGAAAGAGAGAGTCACCACCGTGGATTCAGTGGTGTCCTGGAGATCAGTCATCGCTGTTGGTGGTGGGAGTTCTTCAGGTTCATAGTCAGTATCAGAGTAGTGTCCCACAGGTCTGTAGTAGCTGTTGGAGGTAGGTGTCCTAGTGGAGGTGTCCTTCTGGAGTCATCCCCTTTAAGGTACCCTTGGAGGTGTCTAAATGGAATTGTCCTAGCGACAATATCTCATTGAGGGTGTCCCTCAGTGTCCGTGGTAGTCATCAGTGGACAGTGTCCTCATGGGGGTGTCCTTCTGGAGTCATCCTCATGACAACAGCTCCCTGGCGATGTGCTTCTTGGTGATTACCTTTTCCCCCTTTAAAATGAGTTGGGGGGAGTACCACTGTTTTTCATGTCATATTAAGTGTTCTTGGTGGACCAGTTTCCCTGGTCTTGCAGCCAGCTCTTCAACTGCAGGCATCTGCAACCACACCTCTGTAGCAATTCTTGGGATAATGTGTAGCAATTCCTCACACTGATCCTCCATGTAATGGACAGAAGGGTCTTAGCTCTTTCACATTCATCCCTCAGGAAATGGATGGTGAAGTCCTAGTTTAGATCCTCACACCCTACTCTCATGCAATGGATATTGGAGTCTTAACTCCTCCCACCTATCTCTGAGACAAAAGATAGGTGGAATTCCATCTCAGTTTCTCAGACCAGTCTTTGAGAAAATGGATAGTGGAGTCTGATTTCAGATCAGTCTCTCACAGGGTCCTCATAGGTTACTGATACACCTGTTTTGTTTGGTTGTTTTCTTGATTCTTTTTTTTTCCTGTTAAAATTGCACTTTAAGTCTTTTAAATGCAGAAGTAGATACTTAAATTTCAGTTTAGCCACAAAAATATTTAGATTATAAGCTGTAACAAGTTCCATATATCTGACTATGGATAATATCATAATTTTTCATTAAGATTACAGTTAAGATGTGGAATTATTGCTGTAGGATGTAGCGGAAGAAAAAGCATACATAAATTTGAAACTGAAAAGAAGAAATTGAAGGAAGAAAATTCTAATGAGCTTTGTACCACAAAGAGGCCACTCATGATTAAGATTGTTCTTCTTCACACAAGTCACTGATGTCTGGGAGTATGGGAAATGTTTGTCTTAGCTTTATTTGCTTTTCCAGGCAGTTGCAATTGACCAGCGCTGGAAATAGGATGTTAGGCTATATATACCTTAGAGTGACCTGCTATGGCTTCTTTTCTGTTCATTCTTCTCACTACTTGAAGGGATTAAAGATAAGACCTTTGCTCATTCACACTTTGGCCTCTCTCCTGTGACTACCCACAGAGGTCTTAACAGCAATTTCAGGGATAGTTTGAGTGGTGGGTTCCCTGATGGCTGGATTCTCTACTGATCAAAGTAATCACTGCTCTATTAACTACAATGCCAATTTATACTGTGCCTTAGTAAAGACGAGAGTTATTGAAACAGGTCTGTAATCACTATATTAATTTTAAATAGGGCAACAGAAGGCTATTTGGATCAGAGAACAACAGCATTTGTTATAATTTGTTGTGCAAGAGGAGGTTGAGGGTTGCACACTTGAGCAGAAATGGCATTCTCTTCAACTTACTCAAAGGACGTCAATGGGTGTGAGAAAAGTTTAATGAAGTTTTGAAAGACCTGTGCAAAAGTTTAAAATACACAAGAAAACCATTCTCAAATGAAAATAAAGAAATAAACTATTTTCTGTTTGTATTCCACCACGATAAAACTGACCACATTTCGATAAAGACAAATGAGTAACCAGTTAGCTGAAATCCTTAACAGTCAGCTTTGTGAAATATTTCCTGATATGCCTTTCTTAATCCCTTCTTTGAAATGTGTTTTTACTTTTCAGTAAGAAATGAATAGCACAAATAGCAAGTTTTTGGTTGTTTTGGGTTTTTTTCGTTGCTTGAAAAATAATGCTGAAGGAATCGTTTTGCAATTGAAAATTAATGTAGCCAATTATGTCCAGGAAATTTCTTCAATATATTACTTGCCATTATGTCCAGGAAATTTCTTCAATATATTACTTGCCAAGTCTTTGGTCTTTGTGAAGAAAATAATTTTAATTTATCTCATTTTTCACAACTGAGCCAATGATTGTTTAACCTACAGTGCCATAGTGACTAAGTAGAGAAATAATAGGGTTTTTGGTCATTTTATTGGAGCTCAGCTATTAAGACCACTATGTTAGCACTGAGAAACTCAGAAATTTCTACTTTAGAAGGGAAAAGTCCTAAAGAAAGTAACAAGATGAAAACATTTCATTCGGCCTTTTTTTTTTTTTTTTTCCCACTGCTTTAGAGCATTAAATAGAAAATTACATCTTTGCTATAAAACTCAGAAAGGTCAGTATAGAAAGATACAGAAAGGTTATAATTTTCAGTTGAATGTTAAATTTAGAGTTATTTTTTTACATGTTTACATATTTGTTAGCCCTTGTATAAAACTATTATTACTGTTTTATTGTTATATCCTTGTCCTGAAGGTCTTACAATCCCAAAGTGAAAATGTGGTCCTGATGGTAACTCAGGAGACTGTAAAGTGTTGTTGATTTAATGTACATGGTTAGTATTTTCAAATTTCCCTTGAGGATTTAGATAAATGCCTTCTACCAAGTTATGTAGCTGAGGTACTACTGTAGGCACACATGCCTGTGTTCAATTTTGTGCTTTTAGCTGCTTCACTCAATCAATAGCCCAGAGCTATAAAGCCAATTGACAATTTTGACCTGAAATTTTTGTCAATACTCTGAAATTCACCTATGGAAATTCAGCTTTTCTGCCAAGGTAGCTATGAAAACTATTCAACCTTCCATCTGTTGTATTATGATAAAAAATTAAAAGCACACATTGTAAAAATAGTGCTGTAGATTCTTACACCAGAAGCAGATTGCCTTTGGAGTTGCCTTTTCCCAAGTTAGCTAAAAGTTACCTCACTTAAAGTAACAGAACTATGTTATTTCTTTCAAAAACTTTGGGACTGAAAAAATATATTTCCATGATTTCTGACTGACAAGGGACACACTGCTGTTCTAGGTGCATATTTAAAATTCAAACCGATAACATGGAAAGCCCCAAGAAAAAGATTGTTATAGAAATGGACATGTCTAAATGATCCAGTTGAATATATTTATTGATTCTAAGTGTTAAATAACATAGGTTTCTGAGTTACATTTTTTCTTGCAAGTCAACATGACAAAGATGTGGGAATGTAAGATTGGAAATATTTGCAAGACTGTTTCTTACCAACTCAATTAGATGTAGAGTGTTCAAGATTGCAGCTCTTTCCTGCCTTTGCAACCCACTCATACAACAGAGGAAGAGGCTGCTGGTTAGAGAGCCTTTCCAACATGTTGTTCAGCTATTCTGCACAGCATGAGAAAACCCCAAAATATATAAATAAATAAATAAAAACCTGAATACCATTGGCACTAGATTTTGTTTAATGTGTGCCGTAACAAAGTTAGACTCTGATATGAGCAGAAAATTATTTTAATGAAGGATTTAAAAGTAAACTTCAGACTTGTTAAAGTGTTTGGGTGCCCAGGATAACATGATACAACCACCCAAATATTAGGAACAGTATCCTTTTCTCATCTGCAGGGCAGTATCGACCCAAAGGGATGCCTTGTTTAAAGGCCTCATATATTATGTAGAGAAAGGGGAGATGGTTTAGGCAACAATCTTTTTGTTCCTTTCTATCAGTTGAATTAACCTTTGTTGTTGCAAATAATGAGAACGCAATAAATGGTAAAATATAAATAAAATTTATCAAAATGAAGGTATTTTTAAAAAAGAGGGAGAAAAAGAACACATTTCCATGTTTTCCCCATACCCTGTTGCAAAAAAATAGACAAAAATGTAACAAATAGACACATGAAATAAGATCAGGAGAAATCAAGACAATGTGAGAGAGAAAGAAGAAAAGAGGGAAGGAGAGAGCAAGCAAATACGCCTAAACATTTGATGTTGACTTTCAAGGCCAAAAAGGAATTTAATGGTCTTTCAGAGCAGAAAGTGTGATGAAATTTGATCTTTAACCACACTAAGCCTTAGGGGTGCCTTTCTACAATAAGAGCAAGAAAATGCAAATGAATTTAAGTCAGATGAAAATCTTTGATTATACAGTGCATTAGTCAGATCCGCACTTAGATTACAGTGATCAGTTCTGGTCATCACATTACAACATAAAATATTGAAGCACTTGACAAGGTAAAGAGACAGGAGATGAGTTTGATCTCAGGCTGTGATTATATTGTATTAATGACTTCCTATCATATTACTGGCTTCTTTATCTTATTAGAGAAACACCACTTCCTAATTGAGTAAGAAGGCAGCCAAAAGAAGCAGAATTTTTGAAACTGTTTTTATTATTGCCCTTTTAACATTTCTTTTCATAAGCTGTATACTCCACCCTTATTTAAAGAAAAGCACACAGTATTAGGTTGCATATTTCAATAGGGATAGTGTGATTCATTGATAAATAAACTTAAACAAGAACGGAGCATTACATATCAATACATTCAGTCAAAATATCTCGTGCTGCATCCCTGGAAGAAGAAGCCATGGACAAACAGAATATAAGACAACCTTTAAAAATGAAGGCAGTGTGCCAAGAACATAATTTCATTCCCTTGTAGAGTTATACCGGATGACTTGATTACTAAATTCTAGGTAAGTTACACTGTGAAATGCATAGCTGCTAAACTGTCCTCTACCTGTGATCCTGCCACACTGTCATTCCTCTGAAATTCACCTGTCCGAAAAAAACAAAAGTGATCACAGGGGAAACGTAAGGCATACTGTAAGTCAAAGGTAGCAAAACAAATCTTTAGTGCTATAAGGATATGTTATTTCTGACAGAATCACTATTAATCCATAAGAGAACAAGTAGGCAGAATGGGACAGCCTTCTGCTAACAGAGGTTATTACCCAGCCCACATTTGAGAACCTGTGCTACATTAAAGCTCCATGTGCTGTGGTTCTCCTCACAGTGGAAGATCTGAGTAAGAAAAATCTTTCCAGAACTAAATCAGACAACTAACATTCAGGGCTTTCAACTCCTCTACTCTTTCTGTGGACAATCTGCTCCTTCTCAGCAATTAATATTGCAAGAAAATCCTTGTACCACTAGTGCTCATACATTCAGATGCATTCCCAGGTACAGCTATAGATTGAGCAAAGAAGTTCAGAGCAGTTCTGTGAAGTAGGACCTGGAGGTGTTGATTAATGAGAAAATGAACATGAGCTGGCAGCGTGAGCTCGCAACCCCGAAAGCCAACTGCATCCTGGCTGGATCAAAAGAAGTGTGACTAGCAGGTAGAAGGAGGTGATCCTGCCCCTCTACTCTGCTATCAGGAGACATCACTTGGAGTATTGTGTGCAGTTCTGGTGTCCTCAACAGAAAAAGGACATGGAACTGTCGGAACAAGTCCAGAGGAGGGCCACAAGGATGATCAGGGAACTGGAGCACGTCCCGTATGAAGATAGGCTGAGAAAGCTTAGGCTGTTCAGCATGGAGAAGAGAAGCTTCATGGAAACCTCAGAGCAGCTTCCAGTATCTGAAGGGGGCGTATAAGGATGCTGAGGAGAGACTCTTCATGAGGAACTATAGTGATAGGACAAGGGGTAATGGGTTCAAATTTACACAGGGGAAGTTTAGATTGGATGTGAGGACAAGTTCTTTACTGTAAGGGTGGTGAGGCAGTGGAATGGGTTACCCAGGGAAGTTGTGAATGCTCCATCGCTGGCGGTGTTCAAGGCCGGGTTGGACAGAACCTTGGGTGGCATGGTTTAGTGTGAGGTGTCCTTGCCCATGGCAGGGGGATTGGAACTAGATTATTTTAAGGTCTTTTCCAATACTAACTATTCTATGATTTTATAAATATGCTGGTTGGAGAAATAAATATGAAAAAACAGGGGTTTATTTATGCTCTTCCTGTCATCAGGAAATTGATTTTTTCTGTGAAAGTAATACTTGCGAAGTTTTAAGAAACTGAAATCAAAACTGTAACTTTGTGAAAGATCTCATCTGCGCTTCTTTTCTTTTGTTTTCCCAAGAGAAGGGTAAGAAACTGCTATTATATTTACAGAAAAACGATCAAACCTGAAAATTGCAGGGTTGCACTGGGTGTTTTCATCACATATTAACCTCTTTTCATTATTATTACTTCATTTATTTTTCCTTGTTTGAGCAAAAGAGTTATTTTCCTTTGACCTGAATGAGAAATTGAAGTCATATCCTTTAAACAGAAACAAAAATTTTCTTCCGCAAGAAATCTTTTGCCATTTAACATACCCCCACTTCATCTTTATCAAAGTAATTTCTAGTACCATAAAATACAAAGCCTTCATGCTGGGAAACATAAAATACACAAAGGTTAATGTTAGTCTTATGGGCTTCTGTCTTTGCTCAATAGACAATGGAAAAGCCTATCGAAAAAGATCCTCCAGAGGGTGATTTGAAATGATGTCTGGACTCCGAATTGTCCCGTAGAGAGATGTATCTTTCACTATCACTGTAGAAGAAGGCTGGGCATTAACCACTTTAGTCTATGGGAATGCCCATCTTGTCCACACACACACAAAACAAAAGAACAAAAAACCCAAAGGGGAAACAATATGATAAAAAAGCTGAAACAAGAACAAAAAACTCCACCATAACAGCACACAATCAAATGGATAGACTTACCCCTGTTCCTTGTCATTATTTCCAAAGATACCTAAATTCCAAAGTCAAGTACTTACAGGTCAGGAAATTCACAACTAGAGATCTCGAGTTGATTTAACTATCTAAATCTCAGCTTCTTGCAGAGGTGGATTTTCTAGAATAACCTGATGAAATAAAGTGCATACCAGCTAAAGTAAGCTTTTCTTTAGTTCTGAAGTTTGGAGTGCAGTGACACCACAAATAATGGTCAGTGAGATAGTGAACCATGAATGGAAATCAGCCCTACCCAGAAGAATGAAGGATTTACCCCTTATAACTAAAAGATTATTCTTGTAATGGAAATGACAGTGCGCAGGCACAAATTTTCCACGGGGTTAAGAGTGACGAAGCCTTTTACTTGGGAACCCTCCATTTTAAGTAACTGAAAAGCTCTTCTGTGTTACAGCTCTATCAAAATTTAGTCCACTCAGCATCAATGTATTCAGTGCATTAGGCCCTTTGCTTATTCTTGCTAAACTTAGTAAGATGCCTCTCTATTTCTTTTATTACTTTTATTTTTGTACATTATAGTCCCGGCGGTTATCGCTTGGTTGGTTAGTTTTGTTTCTTCTTCACTCACTGAACCAGAGCAGAGTTTTGCAATGCAGCCAAAAAGAATTCTGTTTTGGAAATGCCATTTCTGAGGATGTTACATTTTGAGATTTCTTTTCTGGGGAAAATAAGAATTCATTATACTACCAGAGAAAGAAAAAAAAAATCCCACAAAGGTAGAGAAATAATAGGCATCAAGCATGCTAAAATCTTTTTCAAGTGTAATAATTATTTCAGTTTTAATTTATAGTCACCTCTGTGTTTTAAGCTACACAGGACTAGGCTGCAACAGTTGTATTTAAATTCACAGGAAAGTGTGTTTAGGGGGAGGAAGGAATAAGTGCTCCCCATTGTCTTACTTAGCATTACTGCAGTTGTATATGGGGTTACAACAGCTACTCACCCAATGTTACAGCCAGTGAGGATTAGTCTTATCTCTGGCCTTGGTTTATTCATCACTCAGAGAAGCTGTCCAGGCACAAAGTACTAACCAAGGTCTATGAAGTAACTTTCTGTATCAGAGGGATAGGCAATAGGAAATGATCCTTTTCACCCAGCCTTCAGTGATATCTGTAGCTTATTCCTAGGTAGTGTGGTGGCATGCTGCCCCTCAGAGTACTCAGTTACAGGTCTTTACAGTTTTGAGTCAGTCTGTAGCACATATACTCTATGTCTATGAGCTGTTTTCTCCTTCCTTGCTATATTTCTGCCAGGAGTCCCACTGCAGGCATTTGACTCATGTGCAGAAATGCTGCGAGGCACAACGATGAATAGAACACAATCCAATAAAACAACAAAACAAACCAAAGAATACAACAGCGAGAGAATAAATATTCCATGGAACTTGTGCCAAGGTTACATGTTTAACAGTTTTCCATTTTATTGTCAATCATTTGAATCTCTCAGAGTGAGGGCAGACATTTTTATAGCACTTTCTGTTTAACATTGGACATCTGAAGTGGCACAGCAGAAAGGAAGGCAAGTTTTTAGCTATAAATTTTGTTTTGCAATGCGAAAGCTGCATTATAATGAATTATATAAGTTTTTTTCAATTCCCATTTTTCTTCTTTACCAAAGAAAGGACCAAATCATTCTGAAAACACATTAGAAGTCAATGACAAAGTAATAGAAAATGTTGACATTCGGAAATATCTTTCTGAGGAAGTTCTTTAAGTGCTAGTTTTCAGAATTTATTCCACCAATGTAGATAAACCTGGAGGCAAGGACCACAAGTGATAATGTCCTCCATTCTGACTGAAAAATCGAACCTCATTAATATGAAAGGATAAGTGTCTAAATATTTTTTTTTCATCACCAGAATACTTGTCTTTTTCACAAATTGTTATTTAACATTATTATTACTGATAAGAAGAATCAGTAGTATCTTCATGTTTATACACGGCCTTTTCCCTCAGAAGGTCCCAGTTCCTGGGCACCAAAATCACTTCCCTAATCACGGGGATGCAGCCTTGATTTTTATCTGTGACCTGTGATGCGGCACAGTAAACAAGGAGACAAATCCAATGAATACTAAAGCACTTTATGCAATTCCATTTTCTCTTGTGAGCAAAATTTTCCGTTTGAAGATTAAGTACAAAGAAGTGGAATAAGACAGTCTAACTTGGGATTACTTCAGGAACTTCATTACAGTAACGATCTACATTCCATGTTAAAAAGTTTAGCTTGTATTTAGGTATACATCTACCTGACTTAAGCTTTGCTATCAAGAAATAAGACATCTAATCAAATTGCTTTTCTGTGTCCTCTCCTCTTGAAATGAGAGAATGCACTCCAGAACATCCATAATCTCAGCTTGAGGTCAATGACTAAGAGACCTGGCTTGAAGAACCCTTTATAGCAATTATCCAACAAGTATACAGGAAGCCAAGGCTAATGGATTATTGCGACATCCAGCTTCTAGATGTATAAAATTAGTTCAACTGGGTCTTAACATATTCAACAATATAATGTTCAGAATCCCTGCTTACTGACTACAGATCATATATAGAGAGAAGATAATTTATATGGCTACAGATACATATTTGTGTGCTTGTATCTATGCAGAAATTCATAATAATTATAAATTTATGTTCCCAAAATATTTAGAAATACTTAAGAAGAGCACTTCACACAGAGAAATAAATTTGGGAAACTTGAAACCTGTCCCAGGTTTCCTGTCTGCTGTAAAAATGCATGCAAATCCATGACTACTGGTGAAAAAAATAAAAGGAAGAAGACAGCCAACCAACCGAACAAAAACCCCCACAAACCAAATAAAAAAAACCCTAAAAAACATAACTGGACAAGAAAAATACGTATTTGTTCCTTTAGACAACCATGTGTTAGCTAGGTATGGTTGGCTGAAATACTTTCATAAACATAACATAAACAGCTGAAGTGAATATGTAACTTTTTCACAACTTATATTTTATAGTAAAGGCTTTTGTAGATTGTTGTTTTCATCAAACCTGTTGCTGTTGGTCAAGGAAAATTCTTTATGAAGAAAAAAATCCAATACAATAAGGATCTTGAAGTTCCATGGTGTTTCCATTGAGCATTCAACTTCATGTTGGATGTAAGCTTTATACTGATTTGACTAGTTATCACACAAACTGCCTATTTTGTAGAACTATTATAACATGGAGAAAAACACTGGAAACCCCTCTGTAGCTGAAGGAAGTGGACAGGGTGAATACAGTGTGTTTCCTTTCTTCGGAAAAGAAGAAAAAAAAAAAGAAAGAAAAGGAAACAGATAAAAGTGCTTAATTAGTTAAAATGTCATGCAACTTGAATGCATTTTCTTTTAAAAATCAGAGAGTTGAATCTTGTGTGTTGACTGCTGGAGGGAAGATATGCCATCCAGAGGGAACTTGTCAGGCTTGGGAGGTGGGCCAAATCTCATGAAGTTCAACAAGGGCAAGTGCAACATATTACAATTGGGTAGGGGCAATCCCAAGCATCATTACAGGCTGGACAGAGACTGCAGTGAGAGCAGCCGTGAGAAGGACTTGAGGGTGTTGAATGGCAAGAAGCTCAACATGACCCAGCAATGTGCACTTGAAGCTCAAAAAGTTAACCATGTGCTGGGCTTCGTGAAAGACTGCGGCCAGCAGGTCAAGGAAAGTGATTCTGACGCTCTACTCTGCTCTTGTGAGACCCCCCACTGTGTCCAGCTCTGCAGTCCCCAGAGGAATGAGGACCTGCTTAAGCAAGTCCAGAGGAGACCACAAATATGATCTACTATGGAGACAGACTTAGTGTTGTTCAGAAAAGAAGGCTCCAGGGAGACCTTGTAATAATCTTCCAATACATAAAGGGGTCTACAAGGAAAACTACTTTTTACAAGGTCATGTAGTGATAGGATGAGAGTTCTTCCCTGTGAAGGTGATGAGGCACTGGCACAGGGTGCCCAGAGAAGCTGTGACTGCCCCATCCCAGGCAGTGTTCAAAGCCAGGTTGGAAGGGGCAGGGAGCAACCTGGTCTAGTGAAAGGTAACCCTGCCTTCCACTAGATGAAAGCTTTAAGGTCCCTTCGCACTCAAACCATTCCGTGACTATGATTTTACTGCAACAAAACACTTCCAATTGAAATGTCTATTTTCCAGATCTATTTTATGTATATAAATACAGATCAACATTAGCATATCTTTAACGGTCAAGTAATAAGAAAAGTAGCTAACTCAAGTAAAAATCAGTATTTACTATTTTCTAAATGCTGTATAGTTAATACAAGAGACCACTGGAAAAATTCTACACTAGCAGCTGTTTAGTGCTGTAGAAAGCCTTTTTTCTAGAAAAAAAAATTCACCCAAAGCAAGGGTGGAGGAAGAAATGGAGAATGGTGAGACTGAAATCAGGAACAGAATTGCAGTTATATGTATATTTGTGTTATAAATTGGCACCGCAACTTGAGACAGCCTTTCTGAGGCTACTGTAGATGGTCTGCCTGAATCTCTATAGTGAGTTCCCAGTAACCCCAGAAGAGTAACAGTTCAAAATATTTTCATAGTACACCTGCACGACTGATGCAAGCATATTCAGGATTGCTCTTCGGCGCTGGCATAAACAGGAATGGAGCAATCATCATGTGAAAGCTCTGTAATCCTTCAGAGAAGGGTGTCATGCTGAGATTGCTTACTGAGAGGGAATTCATTGGAGGAAGCCATCCCATGAACATTAATTAAATTTGAGTGTTTGTGCATCTGTTCATCTGTAATAGACTTAGACTTTAGGACTATTCTACTAATGCAGCAGAAAAAGCAATCATTAGAACTCATGGTTAAATTATGACCTGGACCAAGCCACTCTGGAAAAATTCTTGACGTGAGATGCTGGTACAATGAAGGGTGGTGGGACCTGTTCAGATTGCAGGGAGAATGATGGAGAGGGAACCACATGTTCCAGACTGTCATTCCATTTTGAGCAGACTTCATGACAGTCTGTTCAGGTAAATGCAATATAGAAGAGGAAAAACACTGGACATTTGAAGCCTTGGGCCTTGATTTGGTGTCCAATGAAAGCTGAGGAAGAAAAAGGGAAAATGAGCAGGAAATTCAGGAAGTACAGATTGCAGGAACTAATTTGAGAAAGCTGGGGATTGCTAGAATGGGACATTTCTGAATCAGCTCCATGTCATGTTCGGAGAGGTAGAAAAAACCCAAAACTCACATTTCAATATTTTTTTAAATGTGCTTGCTCCAATCAGAACCAAATTCGGTCCTTGTTGTTGGCAATTTACCAGCAGCTGCTTTGCAGCCCTGCAACTATTCAGTCAAACAAATTGCAACAAACTAGGAATGTTAAGATATAGGAAAAAGCGCAGTTCATAGGCAGCACTGAGAACAGACATATTGTTCTGCTGATTGTTCCTTTAAGCATGGATAATCATGTACAATGATGTATTCATTAAGGAGGATTCTCCATGTGGAAAATGCTCTTGAAAGGTTTAAACACCGTGAATGATCCAAAACTCATCGTAGTGTCATGGGAGCAGGGGCAACTTAGAAAGCAGCTGTAAAAAAGGGAAAGCAAGAGGGAGATTGCACAGGAGAAGAGAGCTTTCCAGTTTGATGCAGATGCGATTAAGCATATTCTGGGTAGGGCCAAACAACCTCAACTAATACAATGAAGATTAGGATGTCTTTAGGACAGAGGAGAGCATCTTACAGTAAGTTGTCTTTGATTAAAAGTCTTTCTAAGCTGGGGTGGCTGCAAATATGAGCAGTGATAACTCCCAGGAGGAAAGCTAGCAAAATAATTTGTGTTATTTAGGAGATCGAATATCTGAAGGAGGCCTATAGGGATGCTGGGGAAGGACTCCTCATGAGGAACTGTAGTGAGAGGACAAGGGGTAACGGGTTCAAATTTACACAGGGGAAGTTTAGATTGGATATGAGGAAGAAATTCTTTACTGTAAGGGTGGTGAGGCACTGGAATGGGTTGCCCGGGGAAGTTGTGAATGCTCCATCACTGGCAGTGTTCAAGGCTGGATTGGACATAGCTTTGGGTGGCATGGTTTAGTGTGAGGTGTCCCTACCCCTGGCAGGGGGATTGGAACTAGATGATCTTAAGGTCCTTTCCAACCCTAACTATTCTATGATTCTATGTCCTGAGGAGAAGATGCAAATGATTTCCCATGTGTATGGAACATAAAGTTCTTTGAAAGTGAAAAGTACAGTTCAATTAAATACTTTCTCTGTACCTTTCTCTGACACTCATCCCCTCTCAATTCTTCCTATTTTTAATCATCCTATTTTTATTCTTTCCCCCTTTTCCTCTCTTCTCCTCTCCTCTCCAATTGGTGATTTCAAGCACTGTCCCCCATTCTGGTTTGAAAGCAAAAAGTGCTAGGAAAAACAAGTTTAGATTGGACTGGAACAATGATTTAGGAGTGAAGAATCCATTCTTTGAGAGGGGAGTAAGGCAGTTCATCTGGTTTAACCTGGGAAAATAAGAGCTGAATAAAGGCATAATCTTTCTCTATGAATACTTTGAGATGAGAATATTTGGGCTATTAAGGAGAAGTCATGCAAGCTATAGCCAGTGTTACTGCAAGAAAATGATCACATTTAGCTTTTTATAAATAGCAAAGCTGAAGATTAGCTTTCCAGATGGTGAAATAAGAATCCCTAGTATGAATGGCTGCAAAGATATGGGATTATGAAGCTGAAGTTTCCTAGTTCAGACATAAGAACAGCACTCATAACTTAACACTGATCAATGATCTGCTCCTTATCTGTAGCTTGTTTTGTTGGTACATTATGCCTTCAGTGTTTTGAGCTAGTGGACCTTCACAGGAAAGATGATGGACAGTATCATACTACTCTGTTAGTCAGTGTTTCTTCTGGAAAATGTATATGTGCTTACAGATGAAAATTCACCCTGAAGTGCCTCATTGTAACCACCTGTCTTCACTCTTCTGGCAGTGTTACCACACCTGCGGACAAGTTCTTGAAATTAAATTTGTAATTGTTGTATACGGCATATAAACAGCTAGGGTCCTTTTCTCTGTACTGCTCTGAAGCAGTGAAATCACAAGAAAATTACATTGGGTTTGAATCATTGTCACCAGTTAGCAAAAGAAAAACATAAAATGGAGAAGCTGAGACACTAAACTGAAATACACTCAGATACTGTAGAAGTTATAAGAATGGAAAAAAAGAAAGAAGTAAAACTATTTCCCATTAAATTGAGAAAAGAAAAAAAAGACAAATGAAGGTTTCCATAATCTTCACCTTAGGGAACAATCTTAATGTTAGTGATTTCAGGCTATAAACATTTTGGGGATAAGAAACTAGTCAAACATATGGGTACAAGCCTCTGTTTCTTTTCAGCCTTCCTGTGTGACTCCAGCAAATTGCTGAAGGTAAGATACTAAGTGAGCCCATTAGACCCTTCAACTTCAGCGCTAGATTATCTTTGATAAATCTCATGCCTCTTTCAGGTAAAGTGATTCATAAACAAGGTGTCAGTTCTGCAGACTAGCAGTGCAGGGACTTTAATCAAAGTGACTTACCAAGCTCACATGACAAGCAGATAGCAGATCAGAGCTAGTCAACAGAGAAAATTAGCTCCAGGAATGTATCTGAACTTTTTCCCCTGAGGTGAAAAAATGTCTGATTTAATGCGTCACATCAGCTATCTGTCGGAGATCAAAACACTGGGGTATCTTTTGGTTGGAGATGGCTGCTGAAGAACCTGGTGCATTGATATGGTTTGTCTCTTGCCACACGATAAAAGTCCACAGCTAGTTAACACAAAGTATCTCACAAGCTGATAGTCTTCTGTTAATCTTGTTCGTGTTGACGCGCTAACTTGGTGCTCTTAGGCATTGTGTTAGATGAACTGTTAACTACAATTCTATTTTTGGTCTGATCTGTGATCTTCTACAGGTGGGATAGAATCAGTCTTAAAATATAAATCTATAATTTGTCCATTCCAAGTTGAAACAAATAAATTACGTGTCCTCATCTGATCTGCATTGAAGTTGTACTGCTGCATAAAAAGGGAAATACAGGTATTAAAAACAGTGAAACTACTAGTCTTAAAGCAGATAATTTTTCAGAGATGGCAATGACACAAGTTTCTGCAAGCTACCTTTTGGGTAATGAACACACAGAATATGAGCTCCTTAGCCAAAATGAAGACAAATGTCATTAAATGTACATTATCCACTCTGTGGAGAATTAAACACCACATTATATGGTCAAATCAGTTATGGGGCAGAGGAGTTCATCCATTTTCACTTCATTTTAAGAAACAAACACGGATGAAGCAGAAAAAGAATTCAGAGTGAGCTAAACTCTATTTTATTCTAAATTGTTTATAAACCTTACAAATTATAAACTCCCTGATTCTAGAAATAAGTCAATGATGGAGAATTCTGAATCCTTTTCTTTATCTTGAGGACATAATCTTTTTCTGATACTGAAAGAAAATTCAGCCCTAGTGTCCCTCTACTTCAGGCTCTTAACTCAGAAGAACAGAGGAAGAAAAAATACCTTACTTCATAACAATGTTGTGTACAGAAGTACATAAATTATTGAGATCTGTTCTAACACAGAGAGGACACATATGTATGTGTGTCTGCATCAGAGGCAGCTAGCTAGAATTGATTGCAACCTGAATAAACATTTACAGCTTTAGGCTCTGTAACAATAATGTCCCCCCCCCAACTCATCTCATCTCTGAGTTTCTAAACAGTCATATCCTGCATGACTCTTTGCAGACTGTATATTGGAAAGGGCAAACTCTTGCTATTCTTCTGTGCTGTATGCTAAGCCTTTCCTGCCCCCATTACTGTTTGATCTTTTACAAAGTTATCCTGCTATGAATTACAGGATGTAATTAAGTAAGATGGTTTTAATCCTTCTCTTTGTAGATGTACAATCTATTTATACAAGAATCAGTATATGATATTGTGAATTTTGTACAGCCTCCAGCTAAGGATGACCAAATCAATTTCTCTGGATAGAATAAATCCTCCCTACCCTCGCCCTTCAGACTTCAAACTGAATTTGACCCAAACATCATTTCTACAATTTAGAATAAGGTTCATTCATTTTTAGGTTTCACTTCATGTGAAAATGCTGTGAAATAGATTGTTCTCATGGTATTTTCAACCATGACATGAAGTAGAAAGCGCCGAAATGCCATGAGAAATATTATGAGTACAACACAGGTGAGAATTCTGGGAGAGCCCACAAATGCAAAGGTTGATTCTAAGAGGTAACTTCAAAGACCTGGGCAAATTGTATCTTAATAATAAAAGGTTACACAAGAAACTATAAATAATCGGCATTCTAAGCAAAGCCTGACTAAGCTGATATAATTTTAAAGACTTCAGATAGTAGCAGTAGTTGTGCATAGATTGCTGAGTGGTGCATTCTGCTGTGTTCCACACCATTCTAACCTTGAGTGTCCATACTGAGGGACATATTACAGATTTTGTATAAACAATCTATTCCTGCCCTGTGCTGGGGTTTTATTCTATGGAAACTAAGGTACTTGGGGGAGATGAACATAGCTTAGCCTGATCCTGAGAAGCAGTGTCTGGCCAAAGTGTGCACTTCAGCACAGTTGTTCCTTCATTCTCCAGATTCTATAGGCATTGTAATAACAATTTTACATAACTTTTAGCTGCTAGCAGCAATATTTACAAGTATCATCCCCACATTAGGCATTATAAAACCAGGGGAAGAAAGAACTGTGTCGCAGAACTTCAATTTGACATAAGAAAAAGGTAATGCTAAGATGGAAGCAGAGCAGTGGGAAGTGGTTTTGCATCTTAGCCTTGGCATCTTGCCCAGAAAGTTCAACAGATCTATTTGCACCTATGTCATTCTTTGCTACCTGCACTACTGTGTAATGATGAGGGCTGGGAGTGACTAGGCATTCATCAGCCTGGCTCTTCAGACGGGGCTGCAGTGATCCCATCTCTGATATGGACAGTAGTGCAGAGTGATTTGTGAAACACACACACACAGTAGTATGCTACATATTCCCTCAGATCAAAGAAAATTTGTCCAGGGTCTCCATAATCCTTTGACATCATTGGATGACAGTCTGAATCTGAAGTTTTGTGCAGACATAAACTGTTGTGTTTCTGCCCAAGTCATTGCAGAGAGCATCTATGGACAGGGATGGGTTGGCTGGGACTCATATGCTACTGGTGAATACTGAACACCTGCTGAATCAGGGAAGGGTGATGCAGTGACCTCTACATATCTAAATCCTGTAGAAACTAATTCTGGGGTAAGTCCAGGGAGACACTATTTATTCTGGCAGAATTATTCTGGATGCATAGCCATGTCGCTGAAAACACAAACTGGCCTGACATGTAATCTGCTTTGGGATGAAAGGCATTATTTAAATAGAAGATATTATTATTATTATTATTATTATTATTATTATTATTATTATTATTATTTCCCTTCTAGAGCTAGTGAAGCCCATAGTTTTCATCTTCAAGCAGAAGGGGAGGATGGAAAGAGAATGATCTTTTATTTCTTTAGTGATGGAAAAAAAAATCAAACAAGATGTAATGATGCCATTCAAAATAAATGTCAGCAGTAAAGCAAAAGAAAAGGGGGGGGGGGAAATAAACGAAACAATAAACCAAGAAAAACTGAAGTAGATTTGACGTCAAAGGAGCTGAATTTGAGTTAAAGTTTACTACTGAAGACAGGTTTCCCTTGGGGGTTAGGCTGCCATTTAAGCTGTTTCTTCTCTTTTACTTGTACAGCATAATTCCCCTAATACAGTTCTATAGGTCAAAAAAAAAAGAGCTTTACTACAGCTTCGCTCCAATTTTCATTTACTGGTAAGAAAAACTTCCCCTTGTATAAAACAACTTAGTATTATTTTGTGGAAGAATTGGCTTCTAAATACTACCTAACAGAAGAAGAAAGCAACCTGCATCCCAGTAGTCTGAAGCAAAAACTACTTCTTCAGTACATTAGCTCTTGACAGATTATTCTCCTGAGTCTGCTACTGACTCACTGTGTGCCCCTTCATCTACATTTTGTACTAAAAAAGTGGTTCTCAGTATATCCAGTTAATATTCAGAAAGTGATTGTTTTTTCTATTTTCACTTCACCTTTTCTTGAATTATGTTCTCTCTTCCTTCTCACCCCTCCCTTTGCCCACGGTCATACAAAAAAACCCAGCTCTTCTGTTGGGATTAAAACACAGACAGACAACTGATTGGATTGTGCTAGAGGCATAATTAAGCAGCTTTTAGACCCGACACTGATAATGAAAGAAAGGAGCAAAGTGACACTAATCAAACAAAAAATAAACAAAAATACACTGGAAAACTACGCATATGCTTTCTTCCAGCTATGGCACTTGAGAGTGCTACTTGTAACAGCAGGTGATAAGGAATCTTCAGACAGAAGAGTGATTTTTAAGTTGATGGTGCCCCTTTAAAGACACACAGGGAGACTACATACCCCACTGTGATGGCATAAAACTTAATTTTTCTTTGCCTTCTCTGCTCTGAAAACCAGCTTGCTGCTGCCACAGCATAACCTCTGGTAAAGCCTCTGTTTTTAAGAGAATTAGCTTCAGACTCCAATCTTGCTTGTTGAGGCTGAGAGGATGTAATTTGTTAGTACCGAAAAAAAAAGGGTTAAGCCAGAGATGGGGTTTGTGCTGTTTGGGGTTGCTGGGGGGTTTTTGATATGGAAGCAGCAACCCTGAATACCTTGCATCCTAGAAGGAGCTTGAGATCAAATTGAAAAGGTGTGTTTACAATCACTTTTTGCTGTTGGAAAAGCAATCATCCTTTGCTATTGGAAAAGGAATGTTTCTGAAATGTCCACATTCTGTACATGAAACTATTCTCGCCTCTATCTACTTGAAAGCTAACATGCATCTCAGTTGTCTTCTTTTGGGTTGACCCTTCTTTTCTTTTGTTAGGTTTCCATTAAATGTTGGTGTGGGTCTGTTATAGCCAAGACAGTCTGTTTTATATTTAAGAGCTAAAAAGCCAAGGGTATGGTTTCTCAGACTCAGTTTTTTCATTGCAGCTTTTTAAGCGTGCTGTCACTCTTACTATCTGTTGCTTTTTTGATTAGGCTAACATCTTGTTCTAACTGGAAGATCAGAAATCCTGCAATTCTGAACAGAGGACTGCTCAAAAAGCCTTGTGCTAAGGAGGCAAAAAGGTGAGGGAAGGACAAAAAAAGTATTACTTACCTTTCTTTCTGCCTCTCTTTGTAAAAAATCACACGTTCTTATACCCTTTCAATACAGGCCCTGGGAAATCATCAGAAATAAGCCACTGTCCTGGGTTCAGTGGTAGCAGTCATTTTTTCTCCTTCATAGTAGCTGGTGCAGCACTGTGTTTTTTGACTTTTGGCCTGGGAACAGTGCTGATAACACTGATGGTTTCAGTGACTGCTCAAATGTTTAGTCTGACCAGGGACTTTCTGTGTCTCATGCTCTGCCAGGGAGGAGAGGAAACCAGGAGGAAGCGGAGACAGGACACGTGACCCAAACTGACCAAAGAGGTATTCCATACCACAGCACATCATACCCAGAACGTAAAAACTAGGGCAGGGAAACGGAAGAGGGGGTTCACTGCTCAGTCAGGCTTGGTATCAGTCGTGGGTGGTGAGCGGTTGTATTCTTTTCCCTTGTTGTTTCCCTTGTCATTATTATTATTGGTGGTAGCAGTAGTGGTTTCTGTTATGCCTTAGTTACTGGACTGTTCTTATCTCATCCCGTGGGAGTTACATTCTTTTGATTTTCCTCCCCCTCCCTCCGGGAGCACGGGGGAGGAAGGGGAGGGGAGACTCCAGGGACTGTGTGGTTTTTCTGAGTTACAGCTGGGCTTAAACCACTACAGCTACTTTCAAGATACTGTTTACCGGGAACCATCCAGATCTTTAGATCCTGTCTGTCCTTATTATTGGCTTATTTGGCTTCATAATAAGGATGATATTACTGATCAACTCATGATCAGCCCCATCAGTCAGGAGGTGATGGGTCTTCTCCCTGTGTACATCACGTTCTTCCTTGCTACTTTTCGGTTTACCTTGGGAAAAAAAAGAGAGGTAGAAGAAGGCTTAATTTGATGTTCTTTCTGATCATTTTCAAAGGCATTACAGTACCAATACAAGTGATTTGTCATGTCACTGAGGGTCAGATTTACAACTACTAAGGTCACTAGCACTGAGAAGTAAAGCACACGCTAAACACTGGGTTAAGTCACCTTCCTGAGACACAGAAAATGTTTCTTATTCATCTGAGGTTTACACTAATTGAAATCACAAATATAATTCTCCTTTTGTTATGCTATCTTGAATACAAGTGAGAGCTTGAAACAGGCAAAGAGAAAATTCAAGCCTCTCTATCCTGTACTAAATGACTGGAATAGGTATCTTCAAAGTGTACTACCATTAGGAAATCCAAAGTAAAACAAAAATTAAAAAGCTGCCCATGTTGAGATTGTTCCTGAGGATAGCATATGCGTGAAGACACCATAGATATTTGGGTAGAATTCCAACCTGTGGCCAACATTCAGTGCTTATGTTTGTGCCATATCTGATCTTACATCAGAAATGCAGGCGAAAAACAAGTATAGATAGTTGGTGATACGATATCTGCTTGATTTGGACAGAATTTGAGAACCTTTAAAAGTTTGCTGAAAGAATCACCTAACAGTCTACAATATTTTTTTTTTAAGGAATCGTCCAATAGGGCCAGCATTTCTTCTGAAATTTCTGATAATTCTTTTTTGAATACTGGGGTCTCTAAAATGTTTTTCAATTTTTCAGTATTTGCTGTTTTGATCCAACCTGGTAGTTATCAAACAGTCATGATAGTTTCTGTGAACCTCCTCATTTGTCTCATTTTGAGACTTAGGGTAAAAGTTCTTTTTGCTTGTTGGTTCTTTTCTAAGCTGACAGCAGTTGAGAATCCTAGCTGGAGCACAGGAATTCAAACACACACAAGAGGGGTTCTTCCTACTGTGCAGGGTTATTCTCTGGGACACAATGCTACAGAGTATTGTGGACATTGAAAGTTTTTGTGACTTTGAAAGACAAAAATACTGGAAGGGAAAAATAGTGGAAGAAAAATCCACTGGAGACCATATATAATATGTGGATATGCAAAGAAATAAAAATAAAATGTGGAGATTCCATATTTGACTGTATGCTCCCAGAGCTGCACTTTATTAAGGTCTGAAAGTGTATGTGGAAGAAGTATCAGTCACTCCCTGCCTTATGCTCTTTCTTAGGCGTCCTTTATTTATCTTTGGCATGGACAGAACTTCAATCTGGCCCAGTGTTGCAGGAAGAAACAACAGACTCCACACACAATTCAATGTGAATCAAGCAGAAGCCCTTTATTGCTTGTAAAGTTTGCCTTATATAACAAAAAACTCCTCTCCTTTACATAATCACGCAAATGGTAATTGATTGCACCTGCGCTGTCCAGATGCCCTTTTACAGATTCTGATTGGTCCTTCACATTTACATCCAGTACAGCCCAGATCCGGGTCTCAAACCACAACACCTGTTTACTTGCTGCTTCAGCCATTTCACTTCATTCTTGATGGAGCCCAAGGCAAGCCTCAACACCCTCGCAGAGCACCAGATCATGGGCCTGGCTCATCGGGAATCCAATGTTAGCAAGATGAATGCCCACAGCCCAGTAAATCAGTTTTTCACTGGGGCAAGGAGGGGAGAAAAAGGGAAAAAATGAGAAAGACAAAAATTACTCCAGGTGTGCTTAAAGCCTGGGGTAGAAAATTAAACTTGATTTTTTGAGCTGCAACCATGTTCCGAAGGCAAGAACCACCCTACATTGCTCATGACTCATGCTAACGGATGGAGCTAATACAGCTGCACTGTTAGCCAATTTGAGCTTGTCACACAAGAAAAGCAAACAAGAGCAGGACGTTTAACACTTACTAAGGTTCCCAAGACTTTCAGGTGACCTACTTCTATGTGGTGCTTTATGGTTTCCTGTAGAAACCGTGTGGAAATCTAGTGTTTTGATGAATCTTACTTATAATTTTTTGCCTTTCTTTAGCCATGAAAGTCAGCACAAAATCTGTTAGCACGGAGAGGCAGAAGGTGAGGGAGAAAGGAAGGGAGGAGCCCCAGGCAACACCAGAAGTTAGTCTCATTCATTTGGCTCCTCTGACCCTAATCCATCCAGCTTTAACAGTATAAATCTGTATTTGAAAGAAAAGCCATAAAAGAGCTGCTTCTTGGCTTCTGTTTGTGTGAACACAAAATTTTTTATGTTCCTCTTTTAAGATGACCTTGTTTTACACAGGATTTTAATATAAGCATCCAACAAGGTCAAAAATAGTGACCCTTTGAAATGAAAAGATTAACATTTTTATAGATAGGAGAAGAAAATAGACAACTTGCAGTGGAGCATGAGAATTCTATCTTGTTTTTTCTTCCCCCCCTTTTTTTTTTTTACAACAAATAATGTTTATGGATTGCAAAGAGGAGATTGCCCATTAAAAAAAACCGGTCTTTTACAGTATTTTCCAATTTAAAGCTGCATGCAAGTTGCACACAGGATTGTCCAAGAAAAGTCTGACTCACTAGTTTTTCAATTTAGCTTGTTAATAGCCTGCCTTTCATAAAAACATCAAGCACAATAACAAAAATACCTAAATCAATAGGATGATGCAGCAATGCCTCACAGAGATGATATTTTTGAAATAAATACATACCATTCAGCTTGGTCTACTTGACATCAAATTTATATACTCAATAAGAAAGCATAATTAATGGTCCCAAACTGTATTTTCTTTCACCTATTTCACATCTGAAGGAGCTGATTTTGTCAAAAAAGAGAGGGTGAGAGAAAAAAAATGAGAAAGTGTTCCATTCATAAATGAAATGAATCCATTAAAAATGACTTTCTCTCCAGCTCCCTACCAGTGTCTCCTGGGGACTGGTGTGTATTTTATTAAGAAACAGAAGTGTGGAATGTGCTCGCATTTCACCAGGCCTGTAACCAGGTGATTTATCTTTTCTCTTTTCCCCTGCTGACTCCCTGGGCATTCACTAATTTTTAGGGAACAAAGGAGATGAAGCAGCACCCCCCAGTTGGTTACTGGTACTAGGGTCCACTCTATCTATCGACCCCTATGTCCACCATGTGGACCTATAATCAAATTTTATCAGCTACTTTGATTTACAACGTTATCTAAAGATTTCTAAAAAATTAAGCAGAGTGTGATTTGAAGAAGAAAGGAAAAGGTTATAGGACTGTTTTTTGAACCAGAGAAGTTAGATGCTTAGCTGACTTCAAGAGTTTTGCAAGTCTCACCACACAGTGAGGAAGAATCTGAGGGGGGGGAAAGTGCATTGAAATTGTGAATCTTCAGGCAGCTCAACTAAGCACCTCAGTTAGTGTCAAATATTTTTTTTTTTTTGAACAAAGGAAAGAGATCAAAATTTGAAGTCATCGACTGAATAGCAGAAGTAGTTAAATAATTACTGCCCTCCTACTTTTTACTTCCTTCCCACCATATGATTATCCCTCCTAGAGCAAAGTCAGATAATATGGTCAATTCCTGGCCACACCAAGAGCCATTGTGGGTTTCACAGAGGTGGTTCAATGGCTGTAATATCTCTTTAAACCAAGCACAGAAATAGGAGTTGGAGGGCAGAGCAGGATGCTCATCTTCCCTTATCCCTGCTCTTCTATGTTGGCAGAAGAGTACAGCTGGTAGAGGTAAAGGGACAATGATGAGATTCCTAAATAACCCTAGTGAGATTTTCCCTTGCTGTCTGATTTTTTTTTTTTTTTTGCCTGTGTCCAGCACTATTTTTATTTTTTTTTTCTATTTGCTCTACCTGCTTATTAGTTCCTACTTTAAATTCATACAACGCTCTTTTAGGCCATGGGTTGATTAATATCCCACCCAGGTACAGACAAACTATGTTGTGAAAAGTTAGCTTTGGGTTAGGAACTGCATAACTGATGTTCCCAAACAGGTGAAGCAATAGAGGGCTGTTTTAGGAATAGTTAGGCTGTAGTGAGGCTATGAAGGATAGTTCCATCAGCACCTTTTAAAAGCTGGTCCTGGAAGGATCAGAGGAAATGACATTGAATGTTAAAATACTGATCTAGAACTGCTCAAACTCTTTTTTTCATGAGAGCACCAAAAACATGAGTTCTGAAACCAGTACTAAGAAATAGCCACAAGAGTTACTGATAGTAAGATAGGAATTTATTATAATATTTTACCCTTCCAGCCACAATTCTGATTTCTACTTCACATCTCACTGTAAGCTTTTCTGTGAAGTACTTTTGACAAGTTGATCCTCGTATGTTTGAGAGGGGACCCTGAGTTTTTAATGCTCATGCTGAGCACTGTTTTGTGTCTCCCATGCTCAGATTTTTTGCTGTGTGTGATCATTCTACGCCATGCATTTGTGACAAGTGGAAATCCAAGACTCTCTGGAAAGTACTACACTCAGGAAGCATCCAAAATGTGGAACAGATATTAATACAAAAGAGGAAATAAGAGGGACCTGAATAAATTAATGCAGAATGTATCCACTTCCAGAGTACTGCAAAGTTACAGTTTGACAGCCAGAAGCTACCTAAAAATTTATTTTCATATTTTAATCTAAGTTGCTTCCTGTACCTTAAAATTTTAACTAATCAAACACTATATTTGGTCTTATATTGCACCTACGAAAAGAATCTGCCTTAGTCAAGGAGAACTGAGGCGCTGAAGCATTCATCAGAAATGTATGGAGAAATGGATAAAATCTAAGAGGCTTAACTCGTAGCCCTGTCCATGAAGCGTGGCACTGGTCTGCATTTTGTGGTCAAGAATCACAGCATAATAAGATAGATCTGAATTCCAATCAAATTTCTATTCACCCTGAAAAACAAACAAGCAGAAAAACCCAGTTTTCTTGGAGGTTTGTATCTGACCAAAAAAACCCCAAACAAATAAAATCAGAAAAGAAAGATTTTCTGTGTTATCACTGAACAGGTGTAGATTTTAATTTTTTATTATTTTTAATTTATTTTTATTTTATTATTTTTCATTTATTTGGTATTATTTTTCTATTATTTTTAATTATTTTTCTTCTTTTTCTGCAACACTGCCACAATATTTGGTTGATATCAAACATTGCAACCTACTCATTATACTGAATAACTTCTGAGCCAAACTCCGCCCATAAATAGGGTTGCCCTGACTCATAAATCTCTGTGGCTGGATGCCTGAAAATGCATGTAGAATCCAGCACTGGGTTTGGACATAATAAATGATGAAAAATGAGGCTTGGTAGGTGCCATATTTTGTAATGAATTGTAGGGAAAAGAAACAATGGGAACTATCCTGAAACTTTCAAGATTAGATAGACCTATTTACAAAAGGGTTTATTTATGGTGGAGTGAAATAGTCTTTGCAGAATTTCCCTTGTGACATAGTGACTTAAAAAAAAAAAAAAGGTCTGCGTCTCCTACAGAAGATATACTTAAATTAGAGTTTCCATAATAGTTTAAACATTTTCCTTTTCAGGAATAAAAATTTCCAGTGGAACAATATCAGATTAGGTGAAATTTTGACTTTGTAGATGAAATATTTTTTCTCCATACAAACTAGCCTCAATCCCAGAATGAGAAGTTTAGATTGCATTTTTCTTCAGATCTTATTTCTCTTACAGCACATATTAAAAATAGTTTATGGACATAGCATCACAAGCAAAATGAAACATCTTGACATGTCATCATAGAGAGTTCAGTTAAACTCAATTTTTTATTGTGTTTGTCCCAGAAATCATCATCCTCAAGGCCATTTTGAAATCTTACAGTTTGACTTCAGATCCAGCACTGAACAATGATTATATAGCTCAATGAGTAAGTCAGAATAACATATCTGTGGAGCTGTAACTTCTGGCTTCAGCTAGCTCCACCAGTTATTTCCAGTGAAGATTTAAAACCACAATATAAGAGTCATTAAAATGCCATCAGTTACAGTCACTAAACCGTAGTATCTGATGTACTATTTTATTTTTCTAAGCCATATCTTTCATATTGTGCTGTCGCAAGCGTCGACTTTCTAATTGTAGTTGCAGTATGTCATCTAATTGGGCACTATTGCAGTAAAGAAGATGCTCTTTCAGAATTCAGCTGGCAGTTAATTTATACCCAACACAAAAACAGCTGAAGTCCATGTTCTTTGAAATGTAGAAGGAATGTGTCATGGGTTCAGCAGTAGCAGTCATTTTTCTGCTTCTTGGTAGCTGGTACAGCGCTGTGGTTTTGATTTTGGGCCTGGGAACTGCGCTGATAACACCAGTGTTTTCAGTTACTGCTTGGTAATATTTTGGTCTGACCAAGGACTTCCTGAGTCTCATGCACTGCCAGGGAGGAGGGGAAGCTGGGAGGAAGCAGAGACTGGACACCTGACCCAAACTGAGGTATATACAAAGAGGTATTCCATGCCACAGCACATCATGCCCAGGATGTAAAAAAGGAGGTCAAAGACCCGGAAGGGTGGGGGTGCACTGCTTGGTCGGGCTGGGTATAGGTGGTGAGCGATTGTATTCTTTCCTTGTATTTGCCTTGTCATTATTATTATTATTGGTGGTAGCAGTAGTGGTCTTGTGTTATACCTTAGTTACTGGACTGTTTTTATCTCAACCTGTTGGGGTTGCATTCTTTTTTATTCTCCTTCCCATCCCTCTGGAAGAAAGAGGGTGGAGTGAGTGAGCAAAACTGCGTGAGTTATAGAGGCTTAAACCGCGACAGAATGGCAGAAATGGCCTCTTACTACAGGAAATCTTGGATTTTCTGTGCTTTTATTTGAAAGTTAAGACTCAAACTCCTTAATTTTTAAATAAAGTTTTGGGAGTTTGTTTCTATGTTGTGGTTTAAACCCAGCACATATTTTCTTTTCAAAGTCCAGAGTGATGGAGATGGGAATTTTAAGGAAAAATGTTATGTTACAGAAGTTAATGCTTGTATAAAAATATGGAGCTGTAGTTCTTTTACTTAATTCAGTTTGATCACTAACATGCTAACAGTTTCCTTCCTTACACCTGATTAAAGTTTCCTATGTTACAACTTGTGCTTGTTGCCTCTTGTTTTGTACCTCCAAGGGCAACCACAGGATTTCCCTGAACTTTCTCTTGTAGGGGTTGACCAGACTCATGTCATACATGGTGTGCTCCACTCTCCTGACCATCCTGGAGCTGCTTTGCTAGCCCAACTCCATAGTGTTGAGTAGCAGTACTCCAAGGAAGATCTATCATGTGCCAAATGTAGGGGAATACTCACATCCCTAGGACTGCAAGCTTCACTTTTGCTAATGAAACCCAGTACACAGTAAGTTTCATCTGTGCAAGGGAACACCACCAGTTTGTGTTCAACTTCTTCAAATCGAGAATCCTCACTTTCTGCAGATCTGCTTTTTATCTAGTCCGCACCTATCTTGTACTGTTGCATGGGGTTGTTTCATCACAGGTATGGTGGCAAGCCAGGCATGATTGTGGCTTCTCTAACAAAAAATACAGTCCCACAGTACCCAGCCAAGGATAGCAGAGACGCTCCAGGGAGGGTAACCAAGTTTAATGGTTACAGAAAGGGTTCCTAGTGGTGGTGCAAATCCAAGACAAGCAAACAATCCAGCACCAGGATCAAATCTGGAGACAGTGACTCGGATTAAAATGGCGTCCTGTGATTGCCATGAAAGCCCAGCAAAATGAGTGATGTCTGACATCAGGCTGGGAAGTCAAATTTGCATGTCAGCATTCAGGCAAGGGCCAGTATTAACGTGCTGAGCATGGCTTAAACACAGTGAAACACAGCTTATACAGCTCAGACTAATGTCAAGAGCCCTAGATTAAAAACATCTCTCAAGAGCAGGTATCCCCTGCTGATGTTTCACCTAACTTTTTTCGCAACACTGTGAACTAAAGTTAGGCACCTGAGCCATATTAGCGAGCTGGCCTTAAGTGCAGGCAGCCAAACTAAAAGGAGAGGGGAGTGCATTCGGGGCTCTGAGACAGATGAACATAATGATCTGTGAGGCAGCGTATTTGACGTAAGTGCAAATAATTGCCCAGAGACCTCCTTTAAAATCCCAAGTCTGATGTCTAATTTCCAGAAAACAATTTTGAAACATCAGAGTTATTTTGGGGAATTTACCTGAGAAATACATCTTTTGTAATTTCTTTAATGTTTGTTAAATATCTTACCTACTGGCTATGCTTCAGGGGTGTTTTAATTAGCAAGACAGGTTTTTGTGGCAGTTTTCTTTTTGCCTGTGTCTACAGGCATTCTAGCACTAACAAATTACAAGGGAATAACATGAATTTAAATAAAACCCCCAGATCTGTAAACTTCTCCTTCTCCACTTTAGCCTTCAATTCCAAAGTACAGTTTGGGAAGTTGAATTAAAGTTTTTCATCAGTTAATTGTCTGTCTGTCCAGTATGTCATGATGACAAATGCAGAACATCCTAGGAGCCAAATAATTTGCATGATGCAGTGGGATATGGGTAATAAGGAACTGTCTGCAGCAGTGTTCTGTGCAGCTGAACGTCCAAACATTAGTGGCTAAGCAGAATATACAGTCTCAAAGAGGAATTTGTAGCCCTGATGATGGGAATACAGAGTTACAGAACAAACCCAAATTTGAGCTAGTTGAAGGATTCTATTGTTCCTGGTGTGTTATAGAATCCTTTCTAAGCTGAAGATCTTTTAATATGAATCCTTAAGCCTCACAATAATCACATAAGAAGACTCATTCAAAATAACAATCAACCTAGTCTGGTGTTTAGTACAATCAACTTATAGATTAAGTGTACAAATTTATAAATTACTTTCATAGACCATCTACTTCCAGAATCCTTGAAAATTACATGCATGCTGTTGCTAATTCACAGAGAAGCTCTTGAAATCCATGGGTCTCCAAATCAATGTCTTCCTGTACTATTGGGAACTTCCACCTCAGTGCCTCACTCTGTTTATCCAGACTGTTGAGACAATACTCAGAAATAGAATCATAGAACCACAGAATCATAAAATCATAGAATAGTTAGGGTTAGAAAGTACCTTAAGATCATCTAGTTCCAACCCCTTTGCCAGGGGCAGGGACACCTCACACTAAACCATGTCACCCAAAGCTTTGTCCAACCTGGCCTTGAGCACCACCAGCGATGGATCATTCAGAACTTCCTTGGGCAACCCATTCCAGTGCCTCACCACACTTGCAGTAAAGAACTTCCTCCTTATATCTAATCTAAATTTTCCCTGTTTAAGCTTTAACCCATTATCGCTTGTCTTATCACTGCAGTCCCTAAAGAAGAGTCCCACCTCAGCATCCCTGTAGGCTCCCTTCAGATACTGGAAGGCTGCTATAAGGTCTCCACACAGCCTCCTCTTCTCCAGAATGAACAGCCCCAACTGTCTCAGCCTATCTTCATATGGGAGGTGCTCCAGTCCCCAGATCATCCTCGTGGCCATCCTCTGGACCTGTTCCAACAGTTCCATGTCCTTTTTATGTTGAAGACACCAGAGCTGCACACAATACTCCAAGTGAGGTCTCACGAGAGCAGAGTAGAGGGGCAGGATCACCTCCTTTGACCTGCTGGTCATGCTCTGTTTGATGCAACCCAGGATACGGCTGGCTAAGGAAGAAGCAGAGATGATGGTGAGAAGAAAATATATGGAAAGTAAGGGAAACATTTCACTGTCATTAGAGGAGGTATACAAATTTTTTTTTTTAATTTTCATTCCATTGACATGACCCTGAATATGATTGGTCTAATTCTCAAAAAATTACCCACAAAAATTAAACTCCCAGCTCTCATGACATCATAAAAGTCTTCAAAATCGCTGGAAATCTTTAGTTTATTGCAACTGTGAAACTTACCCCCCAAAAAATCAATAAAAGACATTTACAGTTCTGACCTCTTCCAAGAATTCTAAAACTTTTCTCCTCAGCTTTTCTAAAACCAGTAGAGATGAGACATATACAGTAATCTTAGCAATACGAAAGCTTGTATATGTATGGCACATCAACAGTAGGGAGCACAAGGTTGATTTTGCATGTGTATTTTTTCTACACTCACAGTGCCTGAATTTAGTGCAATAGGCACCAGAAAGAAAGTATCAAGAAAAAGCAATTTAAAAAAAGAAGGAATCTATTATTATCCTAGATCCTTTAAACTGGTTGGTGTTTTCTCTCTCTTTTCTTTTCTTTTTTTTTTTTTTTTTTTAACTAAAATTTGAAACTGAAGTGTTCTCAAAAATTCTGGTGAAAGGGTGACTCATAACATAAACTTCAAAGTCATACCTAATGACCCATAGCTTCATATGCTTAAGGAAAGTCTTCATCTTAAGTCTCTCCTTACTAGTTTACATTTTTCAGTTCCCATATTATACCTAAAATATACAGCCTGGAACTGGGGCAGAAGAAGAGAAGCAGCTGGGACTTTTGTTTCTGCACTTTTTTATGTGTAAGGGAGTTGAGATCTACTTTAGCCCTTTAGCATGACTGAAAATGTAGAAGTTTTCAAGAACCCCATATCTGTTAAAATATTGCAAAAATAATACCATTCTGATACAACCGTAGTACCCAACCTGAATCAAGGCACAGGACTCAATTGAATCACAGACCCATAGAATCATAAAATACCAGGTTGGGAGGAACCTCAAGGTTAACTGCTCAAATTTTGTCAAAAGCATAGTCTAAACAAGATGCCCCAGCTCATTGTGGAACCAAATCTTAAGAGTGTCCAATGTTACAGAATCCACCACTGCCATGGGGAGATTATTCCAATGGCTGATTGTTCTCATTGTGCAATAATTATTGGTTTAGTCTTGCTCAACTACAGCCTCAAAATGCATTAACTATCACAGAACATCACAGCAAAAGAAAGGAAAGATTACTGTGAAATGTCTTTCATCAGTGGTCAGCTCACCCTCTCCACCCTCCCACCCCTGACCTTCAGCAGATGTCCTCATGTAAGCAGGCATTGACAACCACAATCCAACCCTTATTCTTTTCAGTGAGATGTGGAATTAATTACAACCTCCTTCACTGCTTCCTAAATTGTCTGAATCTTTTCAGGCTTTCTTCCATTCTCCACTTGTGTGCTTCCTGCAAGTAAATACTGGTTTTGCCCTAAACTAAAATGTCCGATCTATATATATTTTGCACAAGTGTATGTCGATAAATAAGCTAGCAAGTGTATGTATTACATATAAGGTATTTTTTAAAAGAGTATCTGGATTTTATAGAGTGTAAAATACGGATATTGCTCTATTTATCTTACTGTGGCTTCATGGAAAGGTGACGGTAGGGATTAGAATGCTATGCTTCATATACATGCTGGAACACACTTTCACCTTCCTTCACACAGAGCAACCCAATAACCCACCCAAAAGAGGGAGAAAAGGGAAAAAAAGTAAGAAAGTAAATCATATAGAACAATGTAAACCAGCTAATGACTAGCTACTAACTTTCAAATCAACTGAATTCAAAAGATATTATTTCCTCCACCCTGATTAAGCATTGTATGGAATATGAAGCCATACAAGACTCTGTTTCTAGTCATACAGATTTCATTTCTAAAGCTTGCAGGAAACTCAAAATCCTGTATGCATTTCTCTTCATAATATTATCATGAAGAACCACTTAGAGCCAGTCCATAGATGGGGCTAGTGGTGCATGTAGATATGAAGTGGTTTGTGAAGATACCACAAGAAATCCCGTGCAGGATAGGAAAAAGAACACTTCCTACAGGGCAGGACAAAGGAAGACTTGAAATATATTTTTAAGATGTAAGTTTCTTTACCTACACTTTTTAAAAGTGAAGTCTTTAATGTAAGCTGATTATGTTACCTCAGGTTAGGGAATGCGAATTCCCATCATGGGTGAGCACTCACTGAGATGAAGTCTGGCTAACTTGAAGAGTCAATGGAACAGACTGAGTCTGTCTGTATACTTCTAAACCCTGAAGCCATTCTAATGCAGTAATCTTTGTATCATCTACTTTTTCTGGTTTTAAATCATCCACTACAGCAGTACCTTAGCCTGACAAAAATATTTGAAACCACCATAATTATCAATGATTGTAACATAAATGGATATAGATAACTTGTGTGTTTACCATTTGACAACACTACAATATTTTGAGTGATTTTCATTTCATCTGACTTCAGCTATCTTTAGTATAGACCTAGCTGATCCCAGAGATAAAAGAGCTTTTTCAGGAATAAATAATTTTACCCATTTTACAGATCTATGCTGAAATAAATTAATTGTGTCCTAGCACTGTCTGATTCTGCTAGTGACAATTGGTAAAGATGGAATTTTAATAGGAACTTCTGCAATGTCCACATTTGGTGAGCTGATCCCATCACTGAAACAAGGCAGGTAGCCAATTTCATCTTCCTCAGCTACATACTGCCTCAGTGTGAGCGCCTGATCATGTTACTAATTCAGCTGTGAGATTTTTCCTAATTAAGAAGCCTCATTCTATCTCACTGAAAGGTGAACGTGATATTCTCCAGTGGGATCTGTGCTGCTGAACCTCCATGTACCAGGCAGATCTCATGCAAGTACATAAACACATAAACTGTTTTCTTGGTTGCTAGGGAGTGGCATGAGTTTTGTGGACAGAAGAGAACCCCATACAGTTGAATTACAGAAAGTGTGATAGATGTCTTATAAGGCTGGACACAAACAAATTCCTTATATATGAAGGCTGTCACTGGTAGAACTTTTTTTGCTTTTGTTTGGGTTTTTGTTTGTTTGCTTGTTTGTTTTCTTTTCTCATTGTCTTCTGAATTGCTTTTGTGTTCCCTCCTGCTTAAAACATGCAGCAGATAGGAAACCCAGGTGACAGCAGCTTTTGCTGCTGCTCAGAACTGCTGCTTGATTTTGAAGGATCCTCATCAAAGGAGATAGAAATCAGCCCATCCCACATTTGACCAGATCATGCTTTTATTATTTAAATAAAGTGATTATGATCAATAGCAATGGGCAAGATTTCTGTCACCCTGAGGACTGCATATTCACAAGAAAGAAATATAGCTCCCTGTCTGAAAGAGTTTATAAGATATTACAGACAGCAGACAGACAAGCAAAGTGTAAGAAAATGATGAGGGAATAGCAATTTCCATAATAGGCAATACACATGCTGCCTTTGGGCAGTATGTCTGTTCTCATGCTTGCTTATTTATTTATTGGCCTTGAAGCCAAGGAAGAAGAATAAAGGAACATTTGAAAGAGGATAAGGAGATAGACTTGGTTTGAAAGAAGTCCCCTATAGCAGCGAACATCATCTGAGGAGGTTGTATTATCTGAGGTGGAGAAAGCTTTCTGAGCCATTGGGTTAACTGCCACCTAAATTTGATGACCTTTTTTTTGACATGAGTTCTTAGCCAGCATGAACGCCCCAGAACTAAGAGACCTTTGGTCATGGGCCTTCTTTGACATGTCAACACTGGATGCAAGGTATTGATGAAGTGAAAGCATGTATTAATGAAGCAAAACAATGCATTGGTGAAGTGATACATGTTTTGGTGGCGAAGTTAAACATGAGCCAGTTTTCGCATAAAGATAGCCAGACACAATTGTAGAAGTATAAGCATTTTCCATTTATCAAATATCCATCTATGTATTCCAAGGGGATTGCCCACATTCCTGATATTTTCTCCTCATCCCAACTCAGTATCCTATCAGATTCAGCCAGTCGGCCATAATGGCAATAACGGCAGGTGGCAATTTCCCTACTTTTGCTGCCCTAACCCTTTCTTAGAAAGTAACATGTTTTAGTTTCCTTCTGCAAACTCATGATGCATTTCCTTGAATTGACAGACCTCATGGAGGTTCACAAACATATAAGTTATAGAGAGACAAAGACAGGAGGTAGGCAGAACATGGAAAAGATGTCTAATGAAAAAGTAATGGAGAAGAGTGAAACAAAAAACAGGTAGCAGGTATGGGAAGGAAGATATTTAAAACTGTAAAACAGTTCACTCCAGCACTGATCTGTAGACACGTGTACTTGGACGCACTGCCAGGTATCCCTGATCCGTAAGGGGCCAGTCATGCCATTTTCTACTCCAATTATATATATTTCTTTTAGAGCTTTAACCCAAGTGATCTGCTTCTGACATATTCTTTGTCTCTAGAGCTTTAAAACAGGTTCAGATTTTGGCCCCATTTAATGTTAAGGCTTCATCAAGTTCAGCTGAAGTTAGGATTGCCTTACTTAACTTTAGTTACCCACATGTAGTGCATGTTCCTTAAACTAGCAATTTAGTCATCATCCATAGACATGAGATAAAATGACTGTCCATGGCAGATTAACCATGATTTATACAGATGTCTAAAGTCTATGTGAACCAGCCTTTGCAGGTGCCATGTTTCAGTGACTAGAAGAAGCTCACACAAAGAGTTTAGATTAGATTCCTAACTTGAAGCATTGTAAATCTCTTAGCAAGCGCTTATAGGTCACTCCTGTGTGCCATATGTAATGCAGACCCTGGCTGTGATGAAGGAACAGCAAATTCCCAAAACAGTGTGAAAGGCAAATCTTTTCCCTCTCTGCTGTGTCCTTTTCTGAGTACCAATCATTCAAGCAACCTTGACTCATGCAGGTCCCGGGTTTCTTTGCATTCCCATGCCTCTTCCAACTGCATTCTCAACAGCAGCAGATCTCTGAATCTCTTCTCTGTCTCCTGGCACTTGTGCCTTGCTGTGCAATGTTGCAATGGTTTAGCTGCCCCTAAACACAAGAAAGGTAAATGCAATTATGCTTGTGTATGTGTGTGCGCTACTATTCCTCCAAGGATTGCAACGCTTTAATCTTTTTGGATTAACTCATGATCAAACATTGATGAATCATGGTATTTTACTGAAAAGCACAATCCTTAAGTCAACCACCTAATCTAAGAGAAGAAATTAAACTCTAAACCAACATAAACACATTACAAGTCATTAGTGTAATTAAAAAGGAATGTATAATTAAAACATTTGTGTATTTTAGCTCAAATTCATCTGTGGTCGGAAATTTTAATGAACTGTTCATCAGAGAAATCTCTGGGGTCTGAGGATAAGTTTAGCATAACAAGAAATTGAATGTTTTCTTCTCTTCGGCATAGGAACCTCAGTTCCCACTGGCTTCGAAAACCAAGCTGTCATTGGTTCAAGCAAACTAATAATGATTCTAAATGGTTATGATTGCTTCAATGTTTTAAACTGATGTTATCTTTTTTATCCCCTAAGAATCATGTTTTTCATAATTACTTCTCTTTTGTCCTTTCCTTAAGACAAATGATTTTGTAATTAGTGATGAAGGAACCAGTGATCACTCCGAGACATCTGTCAAGTTGTCATGAAGTATCTGTCCCTGTAGCTATATTTAAACTTTCTGTTTAATAGCCTCTTGCTTTATTTCACCATTACATCTCTGCGGTACCATAAGCAGGATACCCTAATGATCAAGTTCTATAAAACACAGAGCAATTAGATTGTAAGACATATTGCTCCCATGAAAGTCCTTCCTTCTCATAATGTAGCTCCCTCTCTTACCTTTCCTTTACCATCCCCCAGTCCCACATATTCACTTGCAGTATTCATTAGGTGTTATTAGACAAGACAACTGTGTCAATAGGTAGCCTGATGTTTGGCCATATTTCTGTCTTTGAAAAATTCTTTCATGCATCTTTTGTATATGCTTGATGGCTTGAATAGCAGCCTCATGAGTAAAATATCATAACTAATGTAATCAATGTGATTGGAGTTTAGAAGAGCTGCCCTACTCTCCTAGGTCTACATTGTGGGAGTTTTTTTTATTTTTTTTTTTTTTTTCTTTTGCATAGTGACCTTAAACTGCTGCTGATACTCTATTTTCTTCCCCGCCCATCCTCAGGGCAGAGATTGACCCATTTTGAGTGCTTCAAGGCCTATGGGAATCTGTCCCTGGCAGGATTCTCCAAGGACTACAGAACTATGCAGAGAGATTAATAATATTACTGTAGTGCACATAAAGGCAAAGCAAGGATATTATTGTGTATTGTAATATTTATTTCACCCTGGAGTATATTTTCAAGCCCTGTATCCTTTAACATAAATCAGCTTGTTTTCCTTTTCCCCATTTTTAGACTCCAGAGTATAATTCTTTGTCTTAAGAATGGTATCCTTCCAGAAATTATTCTCTAATGAGGCAGGAGAAAAATGCTTTTGAGTATACCCAGATAAAGCAGAGAGATTCTGGAACACAGAAACATATTTTAAAATCAAAATCCAAACAATAGTGTGCAGACATAGTGACACATCATAGACAGATAGATAGATACATGCATACAGACATACAGACATAGGTAGATAAATAGACAGACAGATCAGTTCATCATTCAGGTAACATTCTAAGTATATAAGCACTTCCATGCCATGATGATAACAGAGATAGGAAATTAAAGACAGATAGCCTGTATACTGTTCATCCAGAATGAACTGAAGTTTTCAAATCATGTCTTTTATCTTCTCTGTTTCTCTCTGGACCTCCGAATATCAAGCTTAAAAGTATATGATTTCACAGTTCTTTGTTTTATGCATTCAAAGTTAATTTTTTGGGGGCTTCTTGGTACTTCATCTGTTCAGAATGCAATATTAATGGAAGTGGAAAAAGGTGGGAAGGGAAGGGAAGGGAAGGGAAGGGAAGGGAAGGGAAGGGAAGGGAAGGGAAGGGAAGGGAAGGGAAGGGAAGGGAAGGGAAGGGAAGGGAAGGGAAGGAAGGGGAAGGGAGGGGGAAGGAAGGGAAGGGAAGGGAAGGGAAGGGAAGGGAAGGGAAGGGAAGGGAAGGGAAGGGAAGGGAAGGGAAGGGAAGGGAAGGGAAGGGCTGATTTGAAGTGAGATCAACAGGTATAGAGATATTTTTCTTATGGGTATTGTGACCTTGTCAGTAAAAGGGACTGTAGTTATTAATACAGAGATTATTTGAGCACCGGGTGGGATGGAAAAGGAGGATATATTTACCATACTCCTTTACTAATTAACAAGATTGTATATGAAATGTGATAACACTCAAGGTTGTCTTATTCAACCACAATTTGTCTCCTCTATGCAGGCATTATTAGGTGTAATCCTCTGGCCTATTTCATGCAGTGGATCAGGCAAGCTGAATGTAATGGTTCCTTCAGGCCTTAAATCTGTGGAACAAGTTTTGAAGTCACAAATAGAACTGAGGCATGCAACCCCTATTGACAGTCAAGGAGAACAGGACATCTCGCTCTCCTTTGTGTCTTTGAAAATCTCCTGCTATATTCTATGAAATTTTGTCTGTCACCAGCCAAATTTCCATAACCTTCAGCAACAAAATGCATAGACCCTCTGGGTGAATGAACAGTGTAAGCAATATTTTCAACTTTATTTTCAAGCCCTCATGATGGATCCATTAGTTACTTCCTGATGCTAGGTTTATTTACACAGAGATCAAACACAGGCTTTATTGCAAAAAGAGAAAGTGGGTGGGAGGAGGGAGGGAGAGAATCCAGAGATAATCAAGACAAAAGTATCATGATGAAAGAGCCAAGCTCTTTAGAAGCAAGAGCACTAATTTAACCTCAGCAGATCCTTTTGTCTTATTTGGGAAGGCATATATACATACATACACACACAGTTGCACACTTAAATATACACAGAATGATACTTATTGAAGTGTTTTATACTACTGATGCAATCATTTACACAGCAAAACTGTCAAAGTCAATATTTTCAAGATTTCTCCCTGGAATTCAGGCTGTGTGAGAGATGCATGTTTTTCATTAGGGTTTGCACCAACATTTGGTGTAATTAATCCTAATGTTTCAGTCTTCACATAATAGGCTTATTCAGAAG